>RJWH01001485.1:44618-367028 GCA_004363575.1 Solenodon paradoxus | reverse complement strand
GGAGCAGAAAGGAGGAAGAGGAGACAGGAGGAGGAGGAGAAAGGAGAAGGAGGAGAGAGGAGGAGGAGAAGGAGAGAGGAGGAGGAGGAGAGAGGAGGAAGAGAGAGAGGAGAGGAGAGGAGAGAGAGAGAGGAGGGAGGAAGAGAGAGAGGAAGAGGAGGAGGAGGAGAAAAGAGAGGAGGAGGAACCCATGGAAGGAACATCAAGTGGGGAAACTTAGGCCTCTCCCAGGCTGAGTCCTGCCCTCCAGCCTGCCTTACCCTCTGACATTATATCATCTCCCAACCTTCCTCCAAGGACTTGAGCAAAAGTCTACCATATACTTCCCTGCCCCCACAATAAATGCCAATAAAATAATCTACGATATACATAAAGTACATGAATTTCAAATGTACAACTCAATACTGTCTTTAGATATTTATAACCACATAATTACCAATCAAATCAAAACACAAACATGTCCCGTCCTGTGGAAGGCTTCCTCCTGCCCAGCCCAGTCCCATCCAAAGGCTGTTTTCATTGCTGAGGCCACGCCAAGTCCGAGTGGAAACACACTTGGGTTGTTCTCACGTGGGGTACTAAGAATAAAGCTGCTGATCACTCACACGTAAGTCTGTGTGCTCACACACACTCGGATGTCTCATCAGGACTGGAACTGCTGTGGCGCAGGTAGAGTTAGCAGAGAATTGGCTGCCAAAGTGATTTTCCAAAGTTTGTAGCCCAAGCCCCACGGCAGTGTATGGAAGTGGATGCCCCCCGTCTTCCACCCAGACTCTTCTCAGTCTTTTTCATTTTAGCCATTCTGGGTGGATAAAAAGTGCTCTCTCGTTGAGGTTAAAATGTGATGATGATTACTGAGATTAAGGGCCTGTCCATATGGTTTGGTTTGGTTTTAGCATTTTATTGTGATAAATTTATCTCACAAATGAAAATAAACTCCTATGTGTAGGTTCCCCATATGTGCAGTTTCCCCATCCCTTAGTTATATGTCAATACACCGTGCCCGCCACCACATCACCAAGTGCTCTTCACCACTGTTCAGTGGGCTCCGCCACCTTTTGTCCAACCACACCTGTCCCAGTCCCGACTGATACCTCAGTTCTATTGTCAGTGTCTGTCCATATGTCTATGGGTCATGTGAGGTCCTCTTTGGTGACATGCTTATGGAAGTCTTTTGTCTTTTAAAACTGGGTTGTCTGTTTCTCATCAGTTTACATATATATTTGGATATGAATCCTTCATTGGAGATATGTATTCCAATATCTTCACAGACAGGAGCTTGCTTTTTCACTCTCTTCATGGTGTGTTTGATAGAGTTCTTAGTTTTAAAAATTAATTTTTTTTCTTTTATGGCATTGCCTTTGTATCTTATTTAAACGAGCCTAACACCTTTCCTACTCTAATTTTTAAGCAGATAGCCTTCTCTACTATCTTCTAGAAGCTCCACTGATCTGCCTTCCACATTTCACTCCTTTTTTTAAAAAAAAATGAAGGCAAGCAGGCATGAAGAGAGAGGAGGAAGACGCATCCTATTTATTTTTTTTAGTTGTGTATCCTGGTTATTCTCTACAGCCCAGGATGGGGACCTGGGTCCCTGGATGTATGTGGACTATGCCTAGGCCAGAGGTAGCTGACCAAACCACTGCTCTTCCATGGAACACCCACATTTCACTCCTAGCTCATCTTGAGTTGCCATTTTTCTTTTTTCTTTTGTTACTCAGATACAATTGACATCTA
Organism: Solenodon paradoxus; assembly: GCA_004363575.1. Lineage (NCBI taxonomy): Eukaryota > Metazoa > Chordata > Mammalia > Eulipotyphla > Solenodontidae > Solenodon > Solenodon paradoxus. Next base: position 365,291 of record RJWH01001485.1, on the reverse strand, counting down.
ACATGGCATTGGTTTCAGGAACATCACATGATCAATTCAATCTGTGTATGAAATGAACTATGAAATGATTACCACAATAAGTCCAGTTACCACCCATCACCACGTGAAGTTACAAACATAGTGTGTATATGTGTGATAAAAATCTTAAGATTCACATTCTGAGCAACTTTTAAATATACCATAAAATATTACTAACTATATAATATAGCAATCATGCCTATTTTATATCCTCATCACCTTCAGTTATTTTTGTTTGTGGTGGGTAGCTGGGGTGTGCTTTTAGGGGAAAGTTCTGTTAGCTGTGAGTGCAAGTCAGACCCACAAGGAGGAACAATGGTTCGCTCCAGGAGGAAGACATGGCTTCCCCCACACCTCAGTCTTCAGCCTGGATCCCATTGAAGCATCAAATTCCATCTCACCGCCGGCAGCCCAAGGGAATTCTGATGTACATGTCCCTTTTGTTTGAGCAAATACAAAGCATTCTCATCTCCTAGGAAGCTTCCACAACTTCCCAGAGTCTATTTTGACAACTGACCATGGGTCGAAATCCTTTTAAAATGCAAAACGATTAAGTAGGAGAAGGGCGTAGGGACTGTGTATGAGAGCATCCGGCTGTCAGATGTGCCACGTCTATGAATTGGGAGTTAGAGAGGCCACAGGACAGGACCAGATAGCCCCCCTTGTCACCACACTCACAGCCTGGGAAGAGAACCATAAAAATGGGGGAAAAGAAAGCAAACAGGGAGAAGCACTCCAGGAAGGCCTGCCTTGCAACATTTGAGTCAACACCTAAAATGGGAAGAAGCTCAGTCTGAGAAGAGAAGGGTAAGAAGGAGACTCTGGGCAGAGGCTCAAGTGCACAGGCTGAGAAAGAACAGGGGTTGAGATCTTGCTGGAACACCCATGAATGAGACCGGCAGACGTGACAGGGTGTGGCAGAGGGTGTATGTAGGTGAAAGCAAGAAAAAGCTTGGATGTTTTTCTAAGAATTATTGCCATTGCAGGATTATTCTAGATCTCATCTATCTTCTTTAGCATGCACCACAAACGCTCTTTCCATCAGCTGGTCTTCTGTGAAATCCCTCGATCACAACATGACTCAGGCAAGCAAAAAAACGAAAAGGCTTCCCTTGGCCTTGACTGAGCACTGTACATGCATACACATACACGCACATACACACCTGCCTGCCCCATGCTGCTACCTCAGCTGAGTACTCTGAATTCCCCTCCAGTCCTGGGTGGAATGGGGGCCACACTGCAGATTTTTGCAACTTGGTGATTTCTCAGCACTGATGCAAGACACAATTTTACTTGCATCCATGTGACTATCTGATTCATATCTCTTTCCTGAATAAGCCTATCTATTGACTCCAGAAGGGCAAAGTTTAATTAAGCCTGTCCTGGCCATCAAGGCCTCCCCAGCACCTAGCAGGTGGCCTGGCCAAGAAAGTGCACAAGAATGCATAAACACACACACACATGCACCCACATAACACATACATATGTTCATACATATATATACATAGATATCTATGTACACACACATTGAGAGAGAATGCAAAAGCTCAAACACAGAAAAGTGGAATGTGCCTGTTATACAGTATCAATGGTCAATTTATTACTAATCTTGTTTCTCCTCCCAGCAAAGTAAGCCCCAGCCATCATACCACTCAATAGCTACTTGAATGAATGAATGCCTCGTATTACAATGGATAAAAAGTAGATGCTCTATTCTTCCTCTGATTTTGCTGTTGATATTAAAGAGGAAAGGTTGAGAAGAGGCTGCCTAAATGAGTCAGTTTTGCCGTCAAGTTAGCAACATTGATAAAATTTTAGGGGATGAGACTGAAATTATTGACTAAAATAACTTTTTTTTCCCCCAAAGTTCATGGGGCTTTAACCTTGGGACCTGCTCTTATCATTGCCACACTCATCAGAAAGTGACGATAAAGCAAGGAAAGGTTACCTATTTCCCACAACCTCTTTCAAATAAAAATCTGAAAGAACAAGTTTCTTTCTATAAACCAAGACCTTTTACACACAGAAAAACAAAGAACACCTTGGAAATACATATTCCTCAGTCCTCTTTCAAGGGGCAGTCTACACCGCACCTACATTATCTATTGAAACATCGATGGTAACCAGTTCCAAATGAGCCTGGTCTTTTGGAAATGTCGTCAGAGTTTTATGCACTTTGGAGAGAGCTATCATAACTGGGACACATCTTGTGCTCAGCACACTGGGTGACCCATGTCTGTGTTTAATATTCCCTATTCTGCAAGAGCCCAAAGGTACTAAAAAAATGACCTGAAATGCTGAAAGGCTGGGTTTGTTTTTTGGTTTTTTTTTTGTAAAATATGCTTAGTAGCTACATTATCCAACTTTTTTCATAAGCATGAGAAAAAAATGCTTAAAATTCTCTTTAAACCTATAACTTAGAGATAAGTCACATTTTGCAATCTCACCTTCCAGAAGTATGTATGTGTGTGTGTGTGTGTGTGTGTGTGTGTGTGTGCGTGCCTGCCTGTCTGTCTGTCTGTCTGTCTGTGTGTCAGCATGGTTACAAATCCACGTTCCTGAAACAGCAAAAGGCTCAAATCCAGCTCAGCCATTTGCAGTTTAGACGACTTGCTTCCCCCATCAGCCCAATTCCTCTGCAGTAAAAGAGCACTGATAAGACCAGTTGAAAGGAGATGGAATGTGCAGAGTCAGGAGCCCAAGGCCATACACGGGGAGGGTGCAGTCCATACTTCGGCGAAAACTGCAGAAATCTGGGCAACTACAAGATTCTCCTAGGAGCTGCTGGTGGCACAGAAACTGGGTACACCTGCCTCCAGAAGCATGGGCAGGATGGAGGCACATCTGGAGGAAGCTCGCAGCAGCACTGGCCTCTGAGTCACATCGCAGCCCCTCCCTGCCACATGCCTTTGTTTGCTGGGAGTTGAGCTGTGACTCAAAAGAGCTCCAGTCCTGGCTGCGCCCATCTGACCCAGGATGGAACAGGCCTGCCCAAGTCCCTCGGAACACTCCGTTGGCACCTTATCCACTTTTCTTTCACCTTTCACCCTCTGGTCTGGTGGTCACTCTTGCCGTGCCAGATGCCAGCCTGCAGCAACCGATCTTCGAGGGGCCCCTGGCTCTCATGGGTAGTGTACCACACCCCGCACCCTCACCGCCCTTTCTTTATTTAGGTCTATGCTTTTTCACTGAGTGCTGCATTATGATTTCACTCCAACCTGCAAAGAGAAAGTCCAAGAGACTCGCTGTGGTATTCACACCCATTCCCACCCACTAACTCCTTTTTTATTTGTTTTAATTGTGGTAAAATATGTGTAACATAAACTTTATCATTTCAAGCATATCATTCACTTACATTAAGTACATTCATGATGCTGGACAGCCATCACCCAAACAGAAACCACATCCATTAGATAATCACTCCTCGGTCCTCCTACCCTCAATCCCGGGAACTTCTACTTTCTTTTTCTTTTTTAAGAGAGAAAGGAAAGCTGGTTGGAATGAAAGCAGGGAGGAAGGAAGGAGGAGACAGGAAAAAGAAGTCATTTTTATTTATTCGTTTGCTTGATTTTTTTGGTTCCCTATCGCTAGCCCCGGGGTGTGAACCTGGCACCTTGGGCTTTAACATGGTCCCTGCTCAGCCCATGCCCAGTTTCAGCTGCCAGGAACAGGGCATACCTGTGAGTTCTACTTTCTATGGCTATGAATTTACCTGTTCTAGGTGCCTCCTATAAGTAGACTCATACAATGTTTGTCTTTTTGTGTCTGATTGATTTCGCTTAACATAACTTGCAGTTGTTGTTTCCTTCCCTTGGGTCTCTAACCTGGGTCCTTGAGCTTTACAAGGCGGCACCTTAGCCGCTGAGTCACCGGTGCATCATCAGCATAATGTTTCTAAGATGCATCCATTTGCGACAATACAAGATAAAGAAGTTAGAACAGTCGGGTGGGGTGGGGAGAAGATTCATCCATGTGGCAGCATGTATCAAAACTGAATGCTACTCCGTTACAGGTATATACCACATGCTGTCTATCTATTCATCTATCAGTGGATGCTTGGGTTACTTCCACTATTTGACTATTGTGAAAATGCTGCTCTGAATATGGGTGTGCAAGGATCTGTTTGAGTCCTTGCCTCCCATTCTTTTTTTTTTCAACTTTACTTTTTTATTGTTGTAATTATTCTACACATTGAAATAACTTCCCACGTACAGGCTCCCCATTCCTTAGATATATGTCAACACACCCTGCCCTCCACCACATCACCAAGTCTTCTTCCCCATTGTCCAGTGGGCTCTACCGCCATTTGCCCCCACCCACCCCAATCCCTATTAGTAACCTCAGTTCTGTTGCAAATGTCTCAGGGTTGGTTATGTGTCACCTGTTCCTTTGCTTTGTCTGTTCACCTTCCACCTATGAGTGAGGTCGTCTGGTATCTTTCTTCTTTTGACTTGTTTCACTTAGCATAATCCCCTCTAGTTCCATCCATGTTGATTCAAATGACAGGGTTTCATCTCTTCTAAGGGCTGTGCAGTATTCCATTGTGTATATGTACCGCATCTTCTTTATCCATTCATCTGATTCTGGGCATTTAGGTAATTTCCTTGCCTCTCATTCTTTTGGGTACTTAGCCAGGAGTGGAATCACTGGATCATATGGGAGTTCCACATTCTTATGCTCTTAAGCCTGGCATCATAACGCAGCAGCTACCACAGCTCCCGCTCCACAAGCCCTCTCATTGTCTCACCCACCATCCTAAAGACTTTGTGTGCATTAACTCAAGCCTCAAAATAATTCCCTGAGGCAAGGAATGGTTATCTCTACCCCCATTCCACAGACAGAGAAACTGAGGTCACTCCCTCCAGAAGGCAGTGCCAACACCTGAGCGCAAGTAGATGATGCTGTCACATTGTTTCTCCAGTTGTGACAGAGAAATGGAGCTGCTTTCCATGCATTTCCTGTCTGAGCAATGCCTTCCTTAAGTCTTTGATGTCTTCCTTTTTTGTACTAAGAGTCAGCGTAGCGCCCCACTGGCTGGATTAGTCTAGACCCCCTCCTAGCAATGAGAATCCAACTCCATAGAGGGTTTGTTGGAGGGACATCAGAAAAGTTCAATCACATGACTGGATCCAAAGGTGATGTGCCCATCCCTCTACCCATGCTGTGAACACTCCAGGTTCTGGGGCCCTGTCCTGATAGCTTTGGACGTGATCTCTCAGAGTATCTTCTTTGACACTTCTGAGCAAGTCAGGATGACCTGGGGAAAGCTGGCAACCTGACCTGGCCCAGTGGGTGTACGGGGCCCTCAACCAGTCACCACAGTCAGGGGCCTGGGAACCGCGGTGGCTATGACCACCATGAAGGCTCAAGGGGATGGGGACCCATTACAGAGGAGAGGGAGGGAGTGGGGCAACTAGCCAGCACAGATTCACTCTGTAATCTAGAAAAGCAAAATATTGGAAGCTGCCCAATACTGAGCAAAACAACAAGGTTAAATAAAGTTGCTACATCCACTCAGTAAAACATTACGTAGCTGTTTAATAAGCAATACTCATGAAGACTATGTAGCAACTTAAAAATAATAGAGGCTTATGCAGAAATGTCTGGTGGCAAAAGACAGGGATGCCCACATATGAAAATTCACAGGTAAAAAAGATATGCAGGCCATGTATCACAACGGAGGAATCAAAAATGGACGTTAGCTTTTGTTGTAAGCTGACAGAAGGCCATCAAAGGGTTTGGGTAGAGGAGCATTAATCACCCCAGCCCTTTAGAATGATCCTGCTGGTTCTGAATTCAGAATAAGCTGGAAAGAGGTGAGGACAGGCTGGAGGACCAGCGGAAAGACAACCACAGAATTCAGGAGAGGGGAGTCTCTTGGACAAGGGTGGTATCAGTGAGGATGGTGAGCCGTGGCCACATTTTAGGTGTATTTTGAAAGTATACACAGTGGAGTGAGTACTGACCACTCAAAAGGTGGAGTAGTTGTTAACAGAGATGTGGGATGAGGATCAGAAGGGTGAGGTGTCCTGGAAAGAGCTTCAGGGAAGAGAAAGCAAACACCAATAACAAGCGTTGGCATCCAGGAGAACGGCGCTGGGCGTGAGCCACGGGATGACAACATGGCAGTCACTACGGACTAGGGCAGAGGTGTTCGGGAAGGGGGCAGGGGAGCTCACATCTGCTAGGAATGATGGCTTCAAAAGAGCATGGGGTGCACCTCTATGGCTCTGCAGCGAAGATGCAGGCCATGCAAAGCCCATGGATCTGAGTTTAAGACCCAGGGCTAGGGAAGGAATACAAAAGAAAAGAAAGACAATGAGAAAACAGCATGATTCGCCATAGCCAGAAGGTTTCCAGGAACAAATAAATAAAACGGGGTGTCCATACAATGGAATATCATCCAGGTTTTAGAAAGAAAGTCTGACATGCCAAACACGGGTAAGCCTTGAAGACACTATGAAGGGTAAGATAAGCCTCTCATGCAAAAAAAAAGTCTTGTTTGTACAGATTCCACTGAGATCAATGGTGGTTACCAGGGGGTAGGAAGAGGGGAAAATGGGGAATTGTTAATAGGTATAGAATTTCAGTTTTGCAAAATCAAAACACTCAACTTTGTTGAACTGGACACTAACCATTCGGAACAATGTCTGATGGAGCGGGTCCAGGGGTTGACAAATATGCTGTTATTTCCCCCAGCCTACAAAACACCCACAAGAACTCTCTCTTCACCACACTTTTCTTCTTGTTCTGCTCCCATTTATCTCCATTTTACACCAGACTTCTTGAATGAATTGCCTGGACGTGCTGACTTGGTTTGCCTCTCATTCTTTCTTACTTAAAAAAATGTGATAAAAACAGATAACAAAAATTGCCATCCTAACCACTGTAGAGTCCACACACATGCCAAACTGCAGTGTAAATGCATCTTTTACAATGGGTCACAGCGAAACAAAAGCAAATCAAGTGTGAAAAGTCAAACTCCACCACACAATACATGCTCAGTAAAATTAGATAGCTTCATTATTATGCCACTCTAAACATAATACGTTGACCATTTTTAGAAGTCGACATGTGTGCTGCTATTATTGATGTAATAACTGAAGCTGCGTGCATGGGTATCCTGCCCTCATTTATGCTGTCTGTCCCTCCACCTCCCTAAATTCACTTGTCAACTCTCTTCCCAAAGACGCAGGCCGGCCTGTTGCATTGAAATGCGTGCTGACTCACAATGCTGGCCAAGGATTAGTGAAGCCCTGCCCAGCCCAGCACACAAGAAATGTTAGTAATTTGTCAAGGAAACCACTTGAGTGTGCAAGGCTGCTGCAGCTTTTTAAATTAAAGCCATTCTAGAGTGAAACACCGCCCCCACCCCCGCCACTCCGCCCCCTTGGGAGACGTGTCGCTGAGGTTACATGGGGTCAGTTACGCTGCAACTTCTGAGACCTGGCAAGAGACAAAGCCCAAGCCTCAGCTCTGTAACCTGCTTCCGTGTTTGGGGCTGGGTTCTAGCGCTTTGTTTTTCCCCTAACTTTCCATGGGCACACAGACTCCTTACTCGGGAACAGAAATAAAATCCCTTGAGCTGCCTGTTCCACAGGTAAAGGGAAGGGCTGAGCCGAAAGAGCCCAGACCTCAAAGATCTCAAAACAATTTCTATTGCTTCTGACTCTCTGCGTGCAGGAACTAAAAACTTGGACCACATCCATGCTGCTGAACTGCTTTTTTTGAAACGGTGATAAACATGAGTTTACAAGGGAGCTCGTCACCATAGCTGAGAATCAGTTTGAGTGTGAGCAGATTTGCAGGTTCTAATGAAGCTTCCCGGGTTGTTCCTTAGGTTTGGAAAACTAGGTTTATTGATAGAACTATAGGAGCTTCGCTTATTCTTCCTTCTTCCATGAGAACACAATCGTGGACTTGCACAAAACCAATACATCTGGAATGCCTAAGTGTGCATAGAGGTGTAAACTAATCTTTTAATGTGTGACTTTCTTAATTTTTATTCCATTCCTCAAACCGTGATGCCAGCGACTGGGACAAAGGAGAGGACAACAATTGCTTCAGCGACAGAAATCTGCCTGAAATGAAATCCTAGGTCTTTGTAAAACATGAGTTAAAATGTTATATCCCTTGACTGGGATGGTGCTGGAGACCACTTCAACATACCCTGTACCACTCCCTGGTGTCCCCAGGGCTGTGGGTGCCCCCATCGTCACCACACTTCACAAGGCTTGGAGGCAGAGGGGCACGGAGGATGCTCGGAATCTCCATGATGTCCTCAGAATGAAGGGAGATCGCGTCTTCCAGAGGCTTGGTCAGTGCCGGGGACAATCTCATCTCACAACTTTCAGGATTGAATGTTTGATCCAAGGTCTCCAGCCTCAGATTAAACACTATACCATACATACTCTGTCACTTTCTTCAACAAGGAAAAGAGACACAGACATCCCTGGATTTTCATCTGTGCAGATTGAAGGATGGGCCTCTGAGCATCGACTCAACAGACTCAATGACTAGGGACATGAGTGAGTGAGAAGTAAAAAGTACTTTGGGATCTACACTGAATACTGCTAAGTTGGCAAAAATTCCATGGACTGACAGATTCAATACAACCCCTATCAAAATCTCAGCTGCCTTTTTTGCAGAAACTGACAATCTAAACTAAAATTCTTATGAGGCAGAGGCCGGTACACCCTGGTTGAGTGGTAGCTGGGTCAGCTACCTCTGAAGGAGCACGGGTCATGTACATCCCAGGGACCTGGCTTGGTGTCCTGTGTCTGGGGGGCAGGGGAACAACCAATGTGAACAATTAAATAAAAATAAAATGTTTCTTACTCCTCGGTTCCTGCCTGCCTACCAACTCGCCTTCATTTCTGTCTGTACCTTTCCTTTAAATAATAATGTCATATAGGCGCCCATATGAATAGTCAAAACAATCACGAAAAAGGACAGAATTAAAGAACTCACACTTCCCTATTTCAAAACTTTCTACAAAGCTACAGTAACCAAGGTAATACGGACTACATTCTGGATAGTCTAAATGGTTAGTGATACTGGCACCAGAATAAACACAGAGATCAATGGAACAGAGTGAAGAGTGCAGGAATGAACACAAGGATGTCAAGACATATCAAGAGGGAAGCATCATCTTTTGGGCAAAGGGTGCAACAGGCTATCCATTTGCAAAAGAAAGAAGTTGAACCTTTACCTCACGCCACATCCCAACATAACTCAAAATGGATCAAATACCTAACAAAAGCTATAAAACTCTTAGAAGAAAACACAGGCATAAATCTTCATGACCTTGGATTAAGTAAGGGTTTCTTAGGTATGACACCAAAAAGCACAAGCAATACAAGAATAACAAATAAATGGAGCTTCATCTGAATTAAAACCTCATGTTTCGAAAGACGCCACCCAGAAAGTAAAAAGACAACTCACGAGATAGGTGAAAATATTTGAAAATCACATAGGCTGTTCTAAGACTATAAAGAACCTTTTACAACTCAATAATAATAAAAAAAACCTCAAATTTTTAAAAAGGTAAAATATTTGAAAACACTTTTATCCAAAGAAGCTATACAAATAAAGGGCCAATAAACAGAAGAAAAGATACTCAACTACACAATACTGAAGAAGAACAAAGTTGGAGGACTATGTTATCTGACTTCAAGATTTACTACAAAGCTGCAGTAATCAAGACAATGTGGTATCAGCAAAAGAAGAGATGAAAAGATCAATTGAACAAAACAGAGTCCAGGGAAAACACCAAGATAAACAAGTAAAAAAGACAGTGTTTTTTCCTCCTCTCTCTGCAGCGTGCCTGCCTGCCTATTAGACTTTGTTCCTGCCTGTGCCTTTCCTTGAAAAGAAAAAAGATTAAACTAGAACTACTCTAGGATACAAAACCCCACTAAATCAATTCCACTTTAAAAAACAATAAAATACAAGCACTCACTTGAAAAGACCTCTTGGGGCAAGCCTTGTGGACCAGGCTGCTGAAATGCTAGTGGGAAGACCACCTAAGGCCCAAGGACCCAGGTTTAAGACCCAAGGCTGGGGTGAAAAGACAAAACATACAGCTGAAAAAATAAATAAAGATGCTTCTTCCTCCCTTCCTTCCTTAAAAAATTCCTCTTCCTCCTATCCTTCCTCTCTTTAAAAAGAAGAAAAAAACACATCTACATCCTCATATTTATAGAATTATTTGCAATAGAGTAGCCAGGTATGGAAACAACCTAAGTGTTCATTGATAGATGAATGGATAAGGACATTGTAGCATATAAATATATATATATATGCTACAACATATATATATGAATATTATTATGTTAATATATGTCATATATATATTATTCAGTCATAAAAAATGAGGAAACCCTGCCATTAGCAATAACATAGATAGATATTGAGGACATTATGTTTAAGTGAAATAAGTCAGACAGAGACAAATACTGTCTGATCTTGTTGTATGGAAACTTTAAAAGAGGCTCACAGAAATGAGATCTGATTTGTGGCCAGCAGAAGTGTATGTGGCAGAAGGTGGTTAGAAGGTACAAACTTCCAGCTACAAGATAAAGAAGTACTAGGGTTATAATGTCATGATAACGATAGCTAACACTGCCAGATGTCACATCTGAAAGATATTAAGAGACTAAATCCTGTGAGTTCTCATTACAAGGAAATTACCTGCCTTTTTATTGTATATATGAGATGATGGATGCTAATTAAACTTATTGCGGTAATCATTTCACAAAGCATTATGCTATCCACCTTACACAGTGATGAATGTCAATTCTATCACAATAAAACTGGGGAGAATGGGCCAAAATTCTTAACAGATACCTCACCAAAGAAAATGTACCATGGCAAACAAGCAAATGAAAAGATGTTCCACATCAAATGTCGTCAGGGAAATGAAAATTAAAATAGGTATCACTTCACACCTATTAGAATGGCCAAATGCAGAGACACTGACACCAGCGAATGCCGTAGAGGACGTGGAGCAAAAGGAACTTTCACGCATTGCTGGCGAGTTTGCAGAGTGATACAGTTACTTTGGAAGATAGTTTAGTGATTTCTAATAAACCTAATCATACTCCTATAATACAGTCCAGCAATCTCTTTCCTTAGTACTTACCCAAGGGAGCTGAAAACTCATGTCTACACAAAAACCTGCACATGGATGTTTATAGTAGCTTTATTCATACTTGTCAAATGTTGGGAGCAATCGAGATGTCCTTCAGTGCGCCCTGGTGCCTGTGGATAAGGCCACGGAACATAGTCCACATACATTCCAAGGACCCGGGTTTGAGACCAGGACTGGGGGAAACAACCAAGATGAACAACTAATTAAAATACAATGCTGCTTCTCTCTTCCTGCCTGCCTGCCTACTTACCTTCATTCCTGCCTGCACTTTTTCTTTAAAAAAAAACTGAAGAGGTCCCTTCAGAGGTACATGCACTATCAAGCAATGAAAAGCCATGGAGAAAACGTAAAGGCATATTACTAAGTGAAAGAAGTCAGTCTGAGAAAGCTACACACTGCATGATTCCAACTATATGACATTCTGAAAAAGGCAAAATGATGAAGGCAATTTAAAAAAATCGGTGGTTGTGCCAAAGGAAACAGAGATGAGTAGGTGAAGTACAGAGAACTTTTAGGGCAGTGAAAATACTATGTGTCTTATCACGAATACATATCATTATATATTTGCCCAAACCCACTGAAAGCAGACCAAGAATCATCCGTAGACAAACTATGGACGTTGGATGACTATGATTTGTCAGTGTAGGCTCATCCTTCGTAAAAAAAAATGTGCCACTCTGGTGAGTGATGTGACAATGGGAGTAGCTACATGCCTGTGTGAGAGCCTGGGGTATTGGAGAAATCTCTGTCCCTTTCCCTTAACTTTAATGTAAACCTTAAATTTCTCTAAAAAAGAAAGACTCGGTGCACTCTGACAATTTAAACGAATAAATCCAGTGCCTCCGCTGGCATAGCCCACAAACATCCCAAGGACCCAGGTTCGAGACCCAGGGCCAGGAGGAAAACCAAGATGAACAACTCAATAAAATAAATGCTTCTTTCTCCTCTCTCTTCCTGCCTGCCTGTCTACTGGCCTTCATTCCTGCCTGCACCTTTCCTTTAAAAAAATAAAGTTTTAAAAATATATTCAATATCATTAGTCCTCAAGGAGATAAAAATAAAAACCACAGTGAGATACCACTTCACATGCTATAGGATAGCAACAATTAAAAAGATGGACAAAACAAGTGCTGGTGAGGATGTGAAGTCCCTGGAATTTCCACACACTGCTAGTAGGGTTGCAATGTGGTACCACCACTGTGGAAAGGAGTTTGACATGTCCTCAGTGTTAAACATAGTTACCCAGGATCCACAATTCCATTGCCAGATATTTCCCCAAGAGAACTGAAGCATATGGGCGCGCGCACACACACATAGATACACTCTTCTCTGGGGAGTGGGTAGACATGGCAGGTACAGAGAGGAGAGAAAGAAAGGGCTCCAGGACATTTGACCAAATGCGGGGAAATTAGTTGGAGAACAATTCCTAGAAAATTAATCTGTTATGTTGGTTTTTAAAGATATATATACACACACCTATATGTAAAACATAAGAGAAATACAGCGAGCTGATCATATGTGTTTTCTCTGACAGCAAGCCTGGGATGGGGGAAATGAAGTTTCAATTTTTCCTCTACAACCTCTGATTTAGTTGCATAAGTGTATATTAACTATATAGTAAGGGTTTCTTCTTGCAAAAGTGTGTTTCTTATCCTAATCACAAGGAAAGGAAACAGGGAAGAGGCCATCAGAGTTGGGTAGTGCCGGAAACGCTGAAAGTCGACAAGAGGAGAAAAGCATTTCAGGAGGTGGGAACTGTGGGGGCAGAGATGTGACAGTGGAAAAGCCTAGGGGGCATTTGGGGAGACCATCAGCTCCGTTAGGGGGTCTAGATGGTGATTTGGGGTGCGGTGTGACGGAAGAGGAACAGAACAGTTGAAGCAGCCAGGTCCCGAGGGCCATGGATAAATGGGGATGACCCCATAGGCCAGGGGCTGGGGAGACTGGGCGGGCGGGAGGACATGAGGGAGGAGAGTGGGACACACTTGGGCAAGACATCCCGGCAGTGTTTCACATCCGTCCTCTGTCTCGCAGCGCACTGACCTCCAGCCTAGTGTTCAGATTTGGCAGTCTCCAAATCAGGACAAAGAACCTGCAGTGTGTTAGGGCACACCTTTTCTAGACGAACACAAAGTGGTGATGGAGTGACCTGCGTCAGTCCGAAAGTACCAACTACTGCCCACAGCCGCTCTCTCCTGCATGCTAGGCAGAAGCACTTTGAAAATATCTTCTCATTTAATCCCCACCATAGCCAACCTAAAAGAGAGAGCCGAGCTCTGTTCCCATTTACAGATGAGGTCCCCGAGGTTTAGAAAGGCTAGGCATTTTGTCCAAGGTCACTCCACTAGTAATGCTACAGCTAGAGCTGGACCCCAATGGCCATCTCTACCTTCTCTAGACATTTCAATTTGCATCAAAGCCAGACAGAGCTAGATCACTCTGACTTACAAGAAACTATTAATGAGCTCAGCACTGCAGTTCTAACAGGAGCAACAGAAAATCCAGACACATACAATTATATGCTGGCTGGACATGGAAATGGGCCATTAACACAAGGAACCAAGTTGGACTGTTAAAAATAGCTAGCTTGGGTCTGAATAGATCTTCTCAAAGAAGACAGACAGCCAATGGTCACATGACAAGATGTTCCTCCTCTCTAGTTATTAGGGAAATGCAAATCAAAACAACAATGAGAAATCACCTCACATCCATGAGAATGGCTATTACCAAAAGACTGGAAACAAGTGTTGGCGGGGATGTGAAGAAAAGGAAACCTACTCTGTTGGTGGGAGTGTAAAATGGTGCAACCATTATGGAAAGTAGTATGGAGACTCCTCAGAAAGTAAGGATGGAAGTTCCATATGATCCTGCTATTCCACCTCTAGATATTGACCCAAAAAACACCAAACACTAATTCAAAGAGATATATGTACCCCCATGTTTAGTGCAGCATTATTTACAATAACTAAAAATTGAAAACAACCTAGTGTCTGTCTATCAACAGATGAGTGGGTGAAGAAGATACATATATATAAGTATATATATCTTGATAGATATATAGCATATAAAAATAAATACATATTATATAAATATATACTGCTCCTTTACATATATACATATGTAACATATATACATACACACACACATATATACATATATTTATAAAAAAATAAAACCCAGACCCATGCAGCTTTTACATGGGCTGCACTTTAGCCACCCAAGCCACAGGAATGTGTCTGAACTATGTGAACTTTGTAAAGGAGCTCCTACTAATAGTCAGTTCCTTTGATTTCACTGCTCTTAAAAACTCTCCCACCTCACTGCACTTCTCTCAGCAGATCCTCATTTATTCTGTCACTCGGGAACATTTACTGAGTACCTACTATGTGCCAAAGACCAGAGCTCAGCAATGAACAAGGTAACACATCTGTCATCTTGGATTCTACCTTCTCCTGGATGGATGCAGACAATTAACCCATAAACATATACATGAGTAAGACCATTTCAGATAAGCTTCATGAATACAGTCCAGTCGGAGAATGAGACAGAAATTGATGGAGGAAGGGGCTGCTGTGGATAGAATAGTTAGAGAAACCTCTACAAAGGAGACATCTGAACTGAGATTAGTGCCAGACACAGAAGAAGAGATGGAAGAGTGTGTTCAGCATGCACAAAGACCCTAGAAGTCTCTGCTCAGCTTGAGCTCAAATCTTCATGCCTTGCATCCTACCCTAAATGTCCCATCACAAGTCAACTGTCCCTGCTCCCAGAGCCTACTTCTCCTTTTCCCCAAGTGACCCCTTTATCAATTTTCTCAAGTCAAGGCAGACCTGACTTTTCCACTGGAAAGTGTGCTTGGAGTAAGAGCACAAAGGGACATGTCCAACAACACTCTAGGGACAGAGACAATGCTGCCATCACCACTCCCTAAAAATTTGGTGCTGCCCTGTACAGAGGGTGAGAACCCACATGCTCCCACCAGTCATTTGGAAGATACTCTTATGGGGTGCAGACCCTGTGTGGATCTGATGACAGGGAGCCCTCTGGACAAATATGTACTAGCACTCCCAGCATCCCACGTACATTTCAGGAAGCTCCCAACCCCAGTTAAGAACTCCTGTCTGTGATTGTCAAAAAAACAGAAACTAAACTCATGTAGTGCAGAACACTCCACCATTGGAAAGGACAACCTGCTGGAGGTGAAAGCACGCAGTGAGGGGATAAGATCAGGCCCCTAAATAGACTCCCACAATCAAAGAGAAGAGAAGATGTCAGTCTGTCAGAAGGCCCATGGCCTAAAGGAATTCAAGTGAAACTTTATCCATTCCAGGGTGCCAAACATCCAGTCACACCCCAGAGCTTTCAGCAAAGGTCTGAGACCCCATTCCCCCAGAGTGCCCTTGACAAAGGTTATCTCTAATCTCACATTCTTTGATACATTTGCACATGGCTGGTTAACCACAGGATGAGTGTGACTGCAAAGCCCAAGTGTTTCATGGCTAAGGAGACACCATGGCTACTGTGCAAATAATGCAGGCCCGGAGCAGGAGAAAGGGAGGGAGAGGGAGCGTGCCTGCCACCCACCTCACTGGGGAGCTGGGGATGTGGATGACGCCAGACAGAGTTCAGCCAGCCATGATACTAACTACAAAAGCAGCTAACATGTGCATGTACCAGGCACTATTTTAAGAACTCTAACGTTACACTCCCCTTTAAGTCTTGTTCTATTATCATCTCCACTTTACACATGAGAAAACGAAGGCATAGACAGATGAAATAACTTGCTCAAGACAACACAGCTAACACAAAGACACAGTAAAGCCCTCCTTTTCCACACCCCGGGGAAGAAAGTGGTTATATCTAGAAGTGCATGAAATGCTTAAAAGTACGTTTCTGCTGGTGCATCCAAGACCACAGTTCGTCAGTTCTCCAATCCTTGTCCTGTGCTGAAAACCAGCCTGGCTCCATTTTGGAGGACTGCTCTGTTGCAGCAAGGTTCAAGCGCCTGATAGGAGGCTGATAAGAGAGGCGTAGTTCATCCTTCTGGCAAAGCCCGAGGGAACCCATTTCCAACCAGCTGGGCCAGCTTCCACCCCCGGAAAAAACGCTTGCCTGTCTGTGGTTGCAAGGCGTCAAGATTCACCTTAACCCCTTGGTGTCCGCCCGCATCCCTGTATCAGGATCCTCTGGCCGCGCAGTTTAAAAGATGCAGCCGCCAACACTCGGGCGGGGGCGGGTCCAGACCCCGGGCCGCCGTCCCGGCCCCGCGCACTCAAACCCGGTTCTCCGCCGGGAAGTGACCGGTGGCCGCGTGAGCCACGATTAGCAGCCCGACGCGACGCGATCCTACGAACGCCCCCCTCGGGTCAGGGAAGATATTAGGGGAACGGGCTGCGTCCTGCGTCCAGAACAGGTGGCGCCTCCCTCCCGGAAGTGGCTCCAGGAACTTTCGCCCAAGAGCCACCAGGACCTTACTCGGGATCTCGGGTGGGATGGGTGGCCAGTCGGGCTGGCGGTGGCACTGTCCACCTGCGCCAAGCCCAGTCCGCCCAGCGCGCCGCCCAGCGCTCCAGTGGCCCGGCCAGAGAGCGCTCCGAACCCGCCGCCAGCGACCCGCCCCGCCCGGGGCGACTCGGAGTGGGGAGTGGGGCTCCGGCTTGGACACGGTGCGTTACGGCGCGGGTGCGGGGGATTCAGCCCGGACACTGTCCCACTCCCGAGTGCCTAGCGGGGGTGTCCGGACCCGAGGGGCGAGCGGAGGGGCGGGGTTCCCGGCCAGTCGCCCGCACTCACCTCGGCGCCCGGTGCTGGCTCGGCCCGGCGGGGCTGGAGGGCGCACCGCGGCGGTGGCGGCGGTGGCGCCGGTGGCGGCGGGTGGGAGGCGGCTGCGGGGGCGGCTCCCCCGGGCGGGGCGGGGCCGAGGGCGGGGAGGCCGCGCGGGCCACGTGGGTGGGAGGCGGACCCGGACCCCCGCGGGCGCCAGAGTCGGGTGGCGAGGGACCGGTCGCGGTCCGTCCGGGCGCCCTTTGGGCACTCCCCTCCACTTGCCCTACCGGGGTCCCTGGGAAGCCACGGAAGGAAAAGAGAGCCTGGCCCTCGGAGCTTTCCCCCGCCCCCTGAGCTAGACTCGGCTGGAGAATTAACCCGACGGGAAAGGGTAAATCCCCCATTTCCACCTAGAAGGCTCCCGTGGGGACGCGGGCAGGGGTAGCAGGGCCGTCGCCCGCCCAGCGCCTGGACTTGACCTTGGGCGTGCGGGGTCTTGCCGGAGCCTCACTTCCCCAGACTGTGGGGGTGAGAACGAGGACAAGCCACAAGCGACAGTAATCGCCGCGCGCCGAGCGGGTTCCCAGGAGTCGCCAGCTTGTGGGCGGACACTATGCCTGAAAGAGCAAACGCCAGCCAGTGGCCTCGGTCGTCCGCGCCGAAATAAACGTGGGGGGCTACATAATCTGCGTTCGTGACGCCTGCTGTGCTTATCAATCAGGAATAAAGAATGCCCTAGAGCGTCGGCTGGGTGATGATTATACAAATCGGAATTTCTTGGGTTGCCTCCGTGTGCTCGGCGTGCCTTTCAGGGGCTTGATCCACTTGAACGTGCATCTCAGCGTTGCGAGGCATGGGGGCAGTGCCGGCGCAGGTGGAGACACGGACGCTTAGAGAAGTGAAGCCAGTCCCCGGGTCACAGGAGAAGCATCAGCCCAATGGCTAAGGCTTCTGCCCGGCTGACTTCCAGTAAATGGAGGATCAGGGCTCTGAATGAAACTTACTCTCTGCGGAGTGACGCTAACAGCCACCCCTCCGTTTCACCTCACTGGATAGGGGAGGGGGTGTCAGCTCCCTGGGAGCAGCCTGTGCTGACGGCCAGCTGCGCTGGGATGCAGATGTTACAGTCCAGGCCCCATGACCAGCACGCGATTTCAGAACTTGCTCTGGGTTAGCTCAGGCTTTCTACACTGTGAACCTCTGTGGTTTACGGCACTCGGTCTCCTAGTGCTGGGTGGCCTCTTGCTGGCCCACAGCCCACCTTTTGGGTCCAACACTGAGCACTCTGAGCAAACCAACTTACATTCCAACAGCTACAACTTCATTCCACTACAGCTTCAAGGGGACTCCTTGATCTCAAACCCAGTACCTTATGAACCATCTATCTCCTTTTCAGGGAACACACAGGCTCCCTGGTACTCCATTTTCAAGGGTAAAATCTGTATCCAGACCCCTAGTCCTCACCCTCTCCCCCCAAATCTCTTTTGTTATTCTCCCTTCTCCTGCAGGCCGGCGTTCCCTACCACAACCAGCCGACTTTATTAAGTAATCATAAAGGACATCCATTTCCTTATTAACCCAGCAGCCTTGACGAAGGTAAAAGTTTTATGTCCAAGAGATTCAATTGAACAATGATTTGAGCATCTTGCTACATGCCATATACTGTGGCAGGCTCTGGAGAACAGCAGTGACTCTGTCACCAAGACAGACACAGTCCCTGACCTCACACTCACAGCTGATGAGGGAACAGTCAGACAGCAGGCAGTTAGGGAGCAGGATATAGGGAGACACATTGGGGGAAGCGCTGGCAGGTTCAGAGCAAAGGGAGGCCTTGATCCTGGAGGGGAACTAGGTTGAGGAAAGATGGGAGAAAGGAGGATGGGACCCCAGGGCACATTTCTGGAAGTTCATGGAGAGCGGCAGGTGAGGAAGAATGAGGTTGGAAGGGCCTTCATGGCCAAGGTGAGACACCAGACCTCAACCAATGAAAGGTGCAGACCAATGAAAAGTGCAGCAAGAGGTGATGGGAGTCCATGGTTGCCGAGGGAGGAATAGATGTAGTGAGTTGAAGTCCCCAAAGCCCAGCAAAGGGAATGTGCATTTTACAATCAATATAGAGGCAAAGTCCTTGACTTCCTCTGTGTTATAATTCAGTTACCAGAAATTCAAACATATGTGCGAGCAGGATATATAGACTAAAACAATTTAATCTCACAAGGCATTATATGTAGAGGCCCCACCACCTCCCACCCACACCCCACACCATGCTTGGCCCTGTGAAATTGTTGGGGCTGCAGGGAAGGGGACTTGGTTCCTGAATTTAAGTTAGGAGTCTGTGGGGGAAGACATGATAGACCCTCAGGAAACCCTGTGGTGGGGGGTGGGAAAGGAATAAGCAGAATTGCGAGTTTCTATCCACGGAGTTTGAAAACAGGTGACGAGGTCAGAAGACAGTGACAATCAACCATCTTTTCTCCCTGAAACAGTTAGTTCAAGAGGGTCTGGTGGGCTTGATTCAGCTCCAGTTCACCTAACTCTGCAAGACAGGATGGAATGCAGGCAGGACAGCCACCTCACTAAAGCATCAACTGGGAGAGCTGAGTTTCTGCAGGAGGTTTCCACATGGCCTATGGGAAGGGTGGATGGTGAGCTCTGACTGACACCAGGCAGGAAAACAAAGGTGAGGCACTGGGGTGGGGTGCCCATGGCATAATCAGGGAATAGGAGAAGGCACGACCAAGAGCTCTTGCTTGAGTGAGACACTGTCCCTCTGTCCCCAAATACTTTGAATACTTGCTTTTGTGTGTGACTGTACATTAAAAACCCTCTCATGGATGGCATGCCCTTGTAGCTTCAGATGGTGGGACAGCTGGGGTGTGGACATGTAAAGCCCAGGGACCCAGGGCTGGTAGGGTGGGTTGTTATCAAAATAAACAAATAAAAATGCTTGTTCCTTCCCTTCTTCCCTCCTTCCATTGCTCCATCCCTTCCTTCCTTCCTTCCTTCCTTCCTTCCTTCCTTCCTCTCTTAAAAACAAAACAAAAAACCCTCTTATAAAACAACATAGGAAATACCGGGAGGTATAAAGAACCAGACAACATCACCTACAACCTTACCTTTCCTTTGGCTCTGGGTCTCATGCCTGGGTCCTTGGGCTTGACATGACTTGCACTGTAGCCACTGAGTCACAGTGGTGACCAAATATTAATGTTTTGAGCACTTGCCCTGTGCTAGTCACCCCTCCATCTGCTTTTTCCTCCTAAGAGTACCCTAAGCTGATACATCTTACCCTCATCTGACAGATGAGGAAACTGAGGACAGAGAGAAAAGGTGATTTTTTTCCCCAGTGGTTATTCATTGGTGAGGCTGGGTTCCAAGCTAGTGTCAGAGATAGAGTCTGGTCCAGCTTAGAGGAAAAGCCTTTGTTAGGAGCAACGCCTGCCTCCAAGGAACAGCCATTCTAGCAGGCAAGAGGGTCTGTTGCCTAATCGCACAAGCTGAGCTACATAGAGCTGAAGGCACATGCCAGGATCTAGACTTGGGTGGACAATGACCAGGAAAGGGCTGACTGCAAAGAGCTATGCAGACAGCAAGAGGGTGTTTTAGGCAGAAAAAATAGCAAGGGCAGGAGCACAGGAGTGAGAAATCTCAAAAATGTCCAGTATGGTCACAGAGATGGAAGGAACAGGTCTTTAAGGGGCCAGTAAGATCATGGGGTTCACCCCCAGGGTCACTGGAGGTTTTAAGCAGGGAGTGACTTTTGATCAAGTAGTCATTTTCTGTGATGATTGCCAGCCGCCCTGCATGCGGGACTGAGTTCTCCAGGAGATAAGAATTTCACCTTGGCTATTTAACCCGTCTACTACCCAGGCCGGGGCTGAGGAACACACTTGCGGGAACCTACTCTGTAACTACACACACCCTGATTATAACTACACACACCCTTCATCTGCCCCAGCTGACCACACCCCACAGGCAGCGGGGCTCTCCTTATTCCAGACTCTGCTCAGAGCTCTACTGGCTCACATTCAAGTCTCACATCAGTTCTGCTGGATATTTTCCAGATGGGAAATCGAACTATTCTAACCAGGTCAAGTTACCTGCCCAGGGTCACAGAGAAAGTAGCAGACTGAGATCTAAATTTGACTGAGACCAAACTCCCACTTTAATCATAACGAGATGCCTTTCTTTGCTGAGTTCTCTATCATCCAGCCATGCCCAGCCTGGTGGATCTGTGTTTTGTCTTGCAGCTGACACCTGCCCACTCCCCACACTGTTTCTGAGCAGCAAGAGTGGAAAAAAACAGAGAAGTCACAGACTGGAGGACCATTGCTCCATCTCCATCCCTCCAACTTTTAAAAATCTGAAAAAGTCGTTAGAGAAACAATCCTTGCTTTTGTTCCCATCCAGAGGGGGTGTGGGCATCCTCCTGGCGCCGGATCTCTGAGCAGCAAGCCCAGAAAATGTGCCTCTATCAGGAGGCTGGTAAATGGAACAATGGCTGATCCAGACAGTGTGGCCAACTGCACTAACGAGCATGTAAGTTCAACTGTTAAAATCCCCATGGCGTGCCCTGGTGGCTCAGGTGTTAAGCCTGTGCCTGGGGCTCTGTTCTCATAGAGCCCAAGGACCCAGGTTTATGGTCCAGGACCAGGGAGGACAACTAAAATGAACAACGAAATAAATAAAATGCTTTAAAAAAAGTATCCCCAATATTCATTAATTTTGCTTCTTGAACCACCACTAAAACAGCCAGGGGTGCACCACCCTGTTCTCTTAGGGGATAGGCTGTAGTATCTATGAACTGGTAACTGCCTCCCACCCATTCCCACATGGCCCCCAGAGAGCCCAGAAGTGCTCTCCCACAAAATAATAGTCACTATTTACCAAGAGCCTAGACTTTCCAAGGGTGGTCTTGGGATCTCTATAGACCCCATCTTAATCCTCACAAAAGCCCTTTGCTGTGGGTCATAGTCCCAACTTGCAGATGAAAAAACTGAGGCTTGGAACAATGTGGTAATTTTCCCAAGCCCCACACATAGAAAGAGGTGGAGCCAGGAGGACAGGGATCGTGCACACGTGTGTGTGCGTACATGTGTGTGTATGTGTGAGTTACCCATTACTGCGTCTATCTCCAGTTCAGTTTAGGTTTTCAAAGAAACACTGTCAGAAGCTTATCTGGTAAATGTGTTTGCTTAAGAAGGAAGCCAGGGAGCCAAGTTCACTATTTTGCATTTCTTTTCCTTAATCCCAAAGAACCTATTTAATATTTATCTCACTGTAAAAGGCCACCCCTCCTGCTGTCTTGCATCCTCTACCTATCCTACTCTTCAGATTTTGTCCCTGTGGACTGCGAGGACAGAGGCAACGTGGGGGAGGGTTGGAAAAGAGATATCTGTTGAGGACCCACTATGCCTAGGACAGAAGATACATTTTGTTTCTTCTCTCTTCCACCTGCTTAGCTTACTGCCTGTAGTCTCTTATTCAACAAAAGCAGAATGGAAAAAAAAAAAAAAAAAAAAAAAGTTTTCTAATTTAACTCTGCAAAGGGAAGCCGGTCTTCGTTTGCATTTCTAAAACAAAGTTACATTGATGGAAGCCCCTGCAGACACTGGTGACCTAGAAGCCTGAACAGCTGTGAAAACGGATTCTGCTTTCTAACACTGGTAAAAAGTAGGGTTTTTCATGCCATCAAAAGATGACCCGCCCCCCATTGACAGTACTAGCTGCAACTTTTAAAGGAAGAGGAATTCATTTACTGCAGAATCTGCCTAGTGAGATTCTTTGAGTTCTTTTAGCTCCACTGACTTCAACTCTGAATAGTTATTGAGACTGAGAAGGAAACTGTTATGTAACTTGCTATGCAAGTTTCTTTCTCCCCCCTATAAACTACTACGTGGAGACAGTGGCGCCTAGGCCATATTTGCGTTTTGGCTAAACCACCTGATTTCTGAGGCTCAGTATCTTCGTGCTGAGGATTCTAACCACAACGTGCACACTGGGTTGTGATGAGAAAAGACTCAAAGAGCAATCTGAGAGCAACGAGCCTGCTAATATTCAAAGGTCATCTGTCATGGCTTCCACTCCGCCACCACCATCATGGGGAAGTTCTCTATCGCCTTAGATCACAAAGACACTTCCAAGTCCACCCCTACTTGGGTGACTGTACCTTACACCAGGGGGGTGACATGAGCAGTCCAGGCAAGGACGGCTGCAGCTTGTATCCCAGATCTGCCACCAGTGAGCTGCGAGACTGGGAGCGACAGCCCCTCTGAGCCTCTTTGAAGAGGCATGAGATGGTGGTGTATAAAGCACTGGACACTCAAAAGTTGGCTTCTAGAATAAGGAGAAAGTGCAGAGAGCACAGGAATTGACCAGCAAAATGACCAGCAAAACAGAAAAAGTGAGGGCTATGCTAGTGGGGGTGACAAGGAGCAGGGAACAAGGAGTTGAGGAAAACCCAATTTTAAAACCATGTGCTCCCAAGACCTAAAATCCCACCATATCTTTTCAGATAGTGACCCGAAGACTTGTACTCCTTGTCCTGGCTATTTCTTACCATGCACTATGATCTCCTGGAAACCTATTACTTTCTGAGCCCTTGCCATGCATCACCCTATCGGCACCCCATGAAGCAAGGTCTTTAACTGGCCCCTTCCGGGGATGAGAAACTGAGGTCCAGAGGCACAGCCCCAGGATCACAGCCGTCACAGCAGAGCTGGGGACTGTCCTGGAAGCGGACAGGCAGCAAGAATTTAACTCAGAAAGCGAGCGGGCACACAGGAGGTGACTGTGCTGGAAGAATGAACAGGTCCTTCTTTTTCTGTTTAAATGACAGAAAATTTGTCTGGCTCCCTAAAACTTCCTCTTGATGTTTCCATCCTGCTTCAGACACCACGCATATCCTGCCCGCAGGACAAGGCACATGGTTCCAGGGCAGTAGGCTGCCCTTCACTTAGTCTGGCCACCTTCACCTCCCGAGCCCAGGCAACCCCTCCCTGCCAGAGGGCTCGCTCTCACCAAGCTGCTCCTGGAGCCCCAGCTATTCAGGAATCAGGAAAGAGGACCCACAATCACAAATCACCACAATCTTACAACAAAGATTTTATTTGATGTGGGAATTCTAAAGTACAAAAACATTTTGCAAATGACAGCTGTGCTCTGCTGTCACCTATTTACAGAGTTCTGTACAGATAAGACATAAGCATTTTCCAGGTGAAAATACAGTGACCTACAGCAGTCTGTCAGGGCTCACTCTTCACCGGACTCCACAGAGGACAGACTTAAAGATGAAACAAATACAATGGCAGTAAGCACTGCACTCCACAGGTTTCCCGCTTTCAAGAGTCGCAGGAGTTCTGATGTGAAAATGACAACACAACCAACAGTGAAAGCAGAAGTCACCTACTATCCAAATGAACACATATGGTTTTTACAAAAGTTTCTGCTCTGTCCAGACTCACAATTTTTGAGTGAAAAAAAAAAAACCCCACCTTTTTAAAAACAACAGGATTACATGTTCACATAGTCCAATGGTTAATTATTTTCGTCTAGTGAATGGAGCAGTCAGCTTTGTCTACGTTCTGTACAAACAAAAGAGTGCATCTTTGCATCTTCTCGGATGAAATTTTATGGGAGGTAAACATCAGATAGCAGTCATAAGGGTTTGCTTTTGTCAGCCTTCTGACTGCACAGTGCAGAGCTTGGTCATGTCAGAGCCTTGGCTCAGGCCCTTCAGAACACAGAACAGCTCTCTGGGAGTCTTTGTCCCTGCTGAATTTTGAGGAGGGACCAAAGAGCAGGAGGGAAGACAATTGACTGAAATTTCTAAGGTCCTCACTGGACCTCTTTTGCAAATTAGCTCGTAGCAACTGCCATCTATATGACAGCAGTTATACTGAAGTCTGCACCTTTAATAATATTGCAAATCATGAACTAAAGGCAATGTTGAGAGATACGTTAAAAATAGAACCCAAAATTGGGAGAGGGATAGCTGCCACTCAGAACATAAGATCTGACTTTGAAGACATTCAGGAATGACATTAAATACATCTGGAATAAGCACCAAGTGTTTGACCACACACGAGAGGACGATGGCCAAGAAAAAAACCTCAAACTTGTGGCAGTTAAGTGACCCTCAGAATGAATATTGCTGACATACCATTTATTAAAAGTGCCATTCAAATGTGAAGTAGCAAGAGCAGCCAGACACATAAGATTTCCCTGTGATCCCCACCCTGAGCATGGCCTTCACAAGGCGCCCATGTGAATAAGGCAGCACATTTCTATTGAGGTGAATGAGTGTGAAGCCAAGAAACAGAAGTGCAGTGAAAATTATGAAGCCCTTGGAAAACAAGAGTGATAAAGAATGGTTTAATAGGTGGGATTATTCATCACTGAAATAAAAACACCAGGGGAATGACTTCACTAGAGTTTTCAAATGCAGAGAAAGTGACCAGCTGTTCCTTTTTCCACTGCCTGCCAACCAAAAAAGGCTGGCTTAAATTTCTGTAAGGAAGTCCTACACAGAACTATCTGATCAGCAGGGTACAGAATCTCCTTTCCTGAAAATCCAGAATCCCATCCACAACCGTATGTCTGAAATGACTCAGACACAGCCCCCTTGGATACCAGAGAACATGCTAGATTATCCCAACTTTCTCCCGGGTCCCAAACTCTGAAATCGGAATCAAAGCTGCTGACTTACAGCAGACTTGCTTTTGTTCATTTTCACCCTGAGCCTGGAAAGGAAAGGAAAAGCAAGGATGGCCCAGGCCCCACGCAGACTCCCAGCTAACATCTCACTATCAGGACAAGCTTTCTCCATATACTATTTTGTACCTCCAGGGTCAACTCAGAAACCATTTAAAATAAAAGAAAATGCAAAACACATGCCTCTAAGGGACACTTGAGGTGTCCTTGCCCTACTTCCCACAATGCCTGCTTTTCTTCTTGTCTTGAACTAAACTCAGAATTGTATCTCGTCTGAAAGAAATGATTGAGCCATGAGTTAAAATCTATGAATAAGGTCCCTGGGTTGTAGAGTTTAAATGAAATTGTTCCAAGTGTCATATTTTTTTCAAATGGGAGAACATGTATCTGAATTTTTATTTTATTTTTGAAATTAACAAGTGTCTTGCCTTTCTCTTAAGGCACCATGAAATGTAAAGCAGCAATAAAAACATTCACAACTGTAACAGATTTCTTTGGGGATGTGATGAGGAAGACGCAACCCAGCCACTGGCTGCATTCAGCAAGCACATTTTCAGGCTTAACCAGACACATCTGTCATAACCATGGAGGACTCTCACTTCAAATCTTATTAAACTAAGTTGGCAAAGTGGCCAGTTGGCAAAGTGGGCTAAAATCAAGTCCATGAGGGGTACTGGTGGGCATTAATTCACGTAACATTTTTAAAATTATTGCAGATATGTAAAATTCAGAATTTTTCATATAAAACTAGATTCTCAACTTCATTTGAAAACAGTGGGAAGATCAGGTAGGCACTGGTGGAACAGTGGTTAGATCACCTGCCTCCGGAGGAGCACAGTTCACATACATCCCAAAGACCTGGGTTTGTGTACCCAGTTCAGAGGGAACAACCCATATGAACAACTAAACAAAAATAAAAGCACTCTCTGGTGGAGCAGCAGTTAGGTTAATCACCTCTAAATGACCACATGCCCATGTGTTCAAATCCCAGGTTCGGGGAGAAAACCTGTGTGAACAACATCTTCCTCCTTTCTTCCTGCCTGCCTGTCTGCTTGCTCAGCTTCATTCCCATCTGCACTGTTCTTCAAAAAAAAAAAAAAAAAAGAAAAACTATTGTGTGGCTGGATGACTGCCCCTGGAGGTTGGACAGGAGAACTTCAGTTTCCCACAGTCCCCACCATCCCCCGTGCTGCTGACACTGAGCTGGCCTGTCACAGTCCTGGTAGGTGCTTTCCTTATGTCTACTGGGGACACTGGCGCCCCCTGAAGGCACAGCTAAACAAATGCAGAAGCTAACAACCTTCACAATGGCATATCCACCTCTGGATAAAGACACAGGGAATAATGCTTGTCTCAAGAGCCCCCAAGCAGTGTAGCGGTGGTTGGGGACCTCGGGAGTTTTTTTCTTTTGGGAGGCGGGGGGTGTATAATTTCTTCTCCAGGAATAAAACAACTGCCCCCACGCTTTGTTTCTTTTAAAGGGGGCGGAGGGCTCAACTAAGAAAAAAGGAAAAGCTATGAAAATCACGTAACTCCACAGTTTTGAAGGGCAGTATTCCTGTTTCTTGGCACTTAAGTCAGAGAACCTGAGATCTTTGATTTTTTTTAAAGACACTTGTGGTTATAAAAGCAGCGAACTGAATGACAAACCTACATGAACCTAAATACGCATTACTGATTACACATTGATTTCCAAGACCACACTGTTGCTCAAGACATTTTTCTGAACTTCTGGTCAGAGATTCACTTCCGTTACTGCTAATCAGGCAACCAAACACTTGTCTCATGATTTCATGGCCCCATCTCATTGTGGGCTCAAAATTCTATTACTTGGCTGAGTCACCCATCTGAATACCTGGGCCTGAATGACTTCTGATTCTTTTGGAGAGCAACATGCCTCAAAAGCCAAGACTTGACCTTCTGGACCTTCTGCCAGAAGGTTGGGCCAGGCTCATCCAGGCATCCCCGTGGGCTCACAGTCAGCCTTTGAGAAAAGAGCACACTCTCCCTAGGCTCTCACCCCTGGTCACAAAGGGGACTGTGATGGTGCTCAATCTGTCCCGAAGAACCTTAGTGAGTTAAGATGGACAACTAGCTTCTACTTTCAACTTTCTGCAAGCTTCTTGTTGACCTGGAACCCTGGACTTATTCCTGGTCTCCCACCCAGAAGACACCATCTAACTTGGTCACAAGCCTGTAACTCTAGGATCAAGGCCTTTCACCCTACATTCATATTCTTGTTTCCCCAATGTCAAGTTTGTGAATTTGAAAAACTTTATCTGAATTCTGTCTCACCATTTTCACCATCTGAGACAAGGTGTGAGTCAAAAGATTCAGCTCTGCTAAAAACAGATTGTTTTGCTTTAATCTGCAAGGTAACTACTCCCATACCAACAAGGGATGGAGAGGGTTAAAAAAAAAAAAAAAGCAAAAACTGGACTTCTCAACTTTATCTTAGTTAGGCATTCACATTGTGGTTCCGTTATTTGGCATGTTAAGAATCTGATACTTGATTTTCTTGATCATAAATACTGGTATTTAAAAATAAGTGCCCAAACCCAACTCCAAACTAAAACATCACCTGATTTTTTTGGACTAGCACAATTTCTCCCTTCCATTTTCACCTTAAGAGGATCCATTTAGCACTCTCTCTGCCCACGCTCATGGAGCCCAGGACATGGTCCCTCTAGGTCCCAGTCCGCCATGCTGTCCCTGGAGTCACTTTCTCAGAGATGCCTCATTTACTGCATAAAGCTGCAGAGATAAACTAAAAGTGGCTCCTACAGGTTCCTTTGGGGCACACGCCATTTCTGGGCCTCAAGAAGAAAGCTCTCTCATGCTGTTCCTGGGTGAATTTCCACATGTCAGCAAGTCTGGACTGACCAATCCCCTTCAGAGAACACATGCCAGGATGGAAAGACAGGACAGCCACACATGGGAGGGACACTGCACGCTCCCTGTGGATTCCACGGTGACGAAATGGAACAACTCCTCTCCGACAAGCTGCCTGGCTTTCCGGGGGGTCAGGTCTGCAGTTCACTTGTCTCCCTCAGCACAGCTGCAGGAAACTTGATGCCAGAGAACAGATGAGCACATTCTTCTCCCCAGAAGCTGCCAGCTGCCTCTACAGAGAAGGGAGCATGGGGTCTGCGCCAAAAGACACACAGACCTCCTCTTCTTAGCAGAGGTGCACACCTTCCCTTCCCCACCTGCCAGGCATGTTCTTGGGAGGAACATCCTGCCCTATCCCACCTCCCAGCCCTCCTAAGAATGTTTCTTGGCATCCTCTTTAATACTAGTCCAATTTGACGAATGACTGACAAACAATGTCCATGATAAAACAGAACAGAACAGGGTGCCCACACATAAAAGCACCCATGAAAAGGGTGGAGAAAGACGCTCACACCTCCCCCCAGGCGGGGGAGAAGGGTTTCCCCAGGGAGACCAGGACATCGTCACACACATGCCAGTCAACACCCAGAATGTGAACTATTCCCTTCAGACATAGACATTCTGCAGGGAAGTCGTTAGTAAAAACAGAACAACTTTTCCTTTCGAAAGCAAATTCTTTCCTTTGAAGCTCTAAATACCTATTTCTTTTTTCCTTTTTTCTCCTGGTAGGATGGCGCAGAGGAGGCACATCTGTCATCGGGTAAGACACCAGACACAAAGCGAAACATGAGTTACAGGCTGGGTTGTGAGGGAGAGTTCTTTAAGATTCAAGAATTTAATGATTTTAGGTCCCTAGTCTCTGTTAGAAGATATCTGAAGAGTGCATCCATCCTTGTGACTGTCACCTCCTTTTCACCTTCTTATAAAAAGGTTTACTGTTAGTCAAAACCAGGCCAGCAGATTCAGGGGCCACCATCTCCACATCGACTGTCTTTTGGCGGATCCTGATCCCTAATATTCCAGACATAGCTTGAGACCAGAGACCAGAGACCAGAGACCAACGAAGCATGAGCTGCAATTTCCAGTAATCCAGCCCAGATGGGTATCAGCCTCTTGAAAATAAGATTCCAGGCACTAACATGTGAAGTGCAGTGCAGTGAATGGAGCCCCGGCAAAGTTGGCAGGCACACTTGGCAAATGCCTGCATGGCGCCTACTCAGACCGACAGGCAGTCGTGGGTGTGGAGCAGCTCTGGCGCCCTCTACAGGCTGGCCAACCCATGCCATAAAGAATGATCTAGATGGTCAGCCTGGCCCTGCAGGTCCCAGTCCGCCATGTCACCGCTATTACACGTTTTACAAAAGTGATCAGTCTTCAGCACCTTCTGGACCTCTGATTCAGAGCTTCTTGAACACGTGCGACATCGTAAGTTCCACACCACAGGCAACGTGCATTATCAGTAATGACACAGGTTTCCGCCCGACTGGCGCTTGATTTCTGTGGCTGCAATGCCAATCGAAGTGCTTTTTCCTGAAAGCTTTTCAAATCAAAACAGCCTACAGTGAACAGGCCAAGTTCATGGATGAATTCTGAAATGTGGGGGCAGGCACTTCCTATTTCTCTTCACAGGTTCCTCCCACCTCCCGGCACGGGCTCCGCTCCAGGGTCCCCCTAACATGGCAAACGTCTGCAGGCTTATGCACAGGACTTTCAGAGCTCCAGACGGCTTTAGAAAACGGGAGACTTTGCCAACATATCCAACGGACTGGGGCAAGAGGAACAAGCACCAGCCCGAATTTCACTCTGAATTTCCTTGTAGGAGACCTCAGCTCCCAGTGGGTGACACAGCCAGAGAGATGAACTGGAACCAGAGAGAAGGTGGCAGCTAAAGTGGCAATGCTTAGGCTCTTCTGACTTATTACAAAGGTTCAACTGCGGGGAGTTCGTCAGTGTAGCTTCGGCCGCCGGGTTCTGATTTGCCTGCCCCTGAGACGAGGAGCTTGGAAGGAGGAGCAGGAGGGTCCTCCTCACCTAAGGAGAGAAGAGAGGGCAGAGCCACAGGTCAGTGCCTTGATGGGGCCAGGTGCTTGGCCCAGGACATGGCTGGATCTCGTGGTCTGAATTGCGGGCTGAGCACAAGTGGGTCAGGTGTCCTAACAGGTCAAGTGGACACGTCCATTCTAGTCCATGCCTCCTAGGGCAGGGGTAAGAGTTTGCACACATGCCTTGTGGCAGGAACATGACAGAGCACCCTAGGAGGCATCCTGCCAGGCCCTCCTACCCTGGGACCTGAGCTGAGCGATGACGGAGAAAACACTGCACCCATGAACCCCAAATTCAACAGATATGGCTCTAAGGGCATGGGGAAGAGTAGAGGCTGGAGGACCCTACAAATCCCAACAAAAACACAGATCCCACCCACCTGGGGCCCGATGGCTTTTGACATTCAAGTGTTCTGAGTTTAGAAAGGTGATAGAATGCATTTACTGGGTGTTATAAAACACTGCTTGAAGGACTGGGCATCGGTATTTCTACCGCTCACGCAGGGAAATATTCCCATTCCCTGGTATAAATCAAGACTATGCAGGGAGGCTGTGTTACTTCCCACGTGGTTTTACTGCACCGAAACTGGAAAAGCACTTTGGCAGACTCTGGAATTATGGACAAAGGCTGTGTTTGCATCAGGAGTCCCACCCGACAGCACTTGGTTCCTGGACTCTTACCCAGACCTGAGGACGAGGACACGCTCTCTGTCAATGAGGATGTCTCCGTTTGGTCTGTAAAGAGCCCTTCCATCAGGGGCAGGGACAGCTCAGACGAGGGCATGGACGAGTCGTAGACGCCTGAGTCCCGTGGCATGTCCGAGGGGCTGACGGCTTTCACTGTGTGCAGCAGGGGCTGCAGGACAGAGCTGTCCCGGGGGCTGGGCCGGACCTCCGCTTCTTCATCCAGGCCTACCTGCTGACCCTCCAAGTGGGCATCGGCCGGGGCCCCAGGGACAGCCGCCTCGGCCTTGAGGCAGAAATCACTCTCAGCCCCTGGTTTGCACATGATGTCGTTCAAGACCAAGCCCGAGTCAAACTTCTCCAGGACTGGCTCCCGATAGCGCAGTGGAGGAGGATGGAAGGGTACAAACTGTTTCTCAAACCAGTCGGGCTCCTCGTCGATAAACTGATGCATGTTGCAAATAGCAACATAAAGGGACCTGCCCGATTTGCTCCGGAAGTAGTTCCTCCGGCTGATGGGTCCGGGGTGCTGTCCCGGGTGCTGGCCCAGCTCATGGAGGCTGTGGTCTCGGGAGTGCAGGTGAGAGCAGAGCTGAGGAAGGTTGTCCATGAGTTTGTACTTGGTGCTCAGGTCCAGGACGCCGGGAATGTCTCCCTCACAGGAATAGTCAAAATAGACGGCAATGAACTTGCTGAGCGCTGCGGCTGAGTTCTGCTTGGCCTGGTGGAGCTTTTCTGCAATGGCTGACACGGCCACCAAGAAGAGCTCCCCTTTCCCTGAGGCTCGGCCACCCGCTTTGTGTTTGTAGTTTTTCTTCTCCACAAAGTACTTCATGCCTTTGGAACACACCACAATGATGAACTGCGACTCGTGGATTTTCTGGGTGACCCACTCGCTCTGCCCTTCTCGGTATAGGCTGAAGTCTTCCCACAGGTCCAGAGCCACCTGGAAAGAGAATGTGGAACCTCATTCCTCTACAGCCCAGAGAGTCGAGTGACAATAAGGATGTTACAAGAAGGGCACTCGATCTGCGCCTTGTGATCAGCACTGCTGTGCGCAGGCTCTGACACTGACACTATGGGAGACGTCACACACCTGGCCTCTGTATCACACCACCATCATTTAGCACACAGAGCTTCTAGCCACCTGCTTAGGTCACACACCACACACGAAGCCCTCAAGGAGCGTGGTACGAGGCATGGAAATTGGAGACCCTGAGGTTGGTGTCTGAGTGAGGCTGCCTGCATGGAGGCAGATCCTGGAGAGCGAGCTGGAAGGCAATGGCAGAAGGAAGAGGGTGAGGGGTGTGAAACAGGGCTAAATGGATGTCACTGTCCCCCCAATGAAGCTGGATGACGCATATTCAGAAAGTGACTACCCCTGCTGCTCTCAAACCTGGGGTCTGCTGTTCACCAGTTGGTCAACGGTTGGGACAAGGTGGCCTGTCATAATACAGCCATCCTGGGAGTGACTGCACCTCCCATTCTGATGTCACAGTGGTCTACAGGGTCACCTCCCTTCAAGGCCTTCAACCCTGAGGGGATGCGGGAGTCTAAGTTTGGGCTGGGAGGCAGGCTCTGCCAAAGGAGAAAGAAAACCAGATGTGTGGGCCCTCGGAGAGCTTCACCTTCTCAGACCATTTTCATCAGCTTCTACCGAAAGCATCTCTTGGTGACTAGGCCTCTTTCCCTCTGTAGTTCAGAAACTAAATCCTCATGGCTGTGCCCACCCTTGGCAGCCAGAGTCTCTAAAGAGGAAGGAGATTCAGAAATTTCTTTTTCTCTCCTGCTCCAAGGTATAGCCATAGAGTAGAAAGTCTCCAACATCCATCTACTCACTGAAAATAATCCTGAGTTGTCATATGCTTTCCTTTAATTCTCAATAACATGATATAATCTAAAAAGTGAATGAGGAGTATAGAACCATCTTTTAAAACTGTGCCTATCTTTGGCCCAGCAAGTCCACCTCCAGGCATCTCGTTGGGAAGTCATCAGAAATGAGGCAAAATTGGAGATTTAACGATGTGAAATCCTCAGTTACGGTGAATCAATATTACTGATCACATGGCTAGTCAACACTGCAAGTTTACGTAGAACTGCTAATGATATAAAAATCTACTAACTGCAAAGACGGGAAAAAATCATTCCCATCCACCCAAAATGCAAAACTCTATGTCCGAGTTCATCTCTGCAGAAAGATCAGAAGGAAATCCCTAAATATTTACCCTGGTTCCTCTTTTCTCCAGGTTGAGTTTTCAGGCCTTTTTTAAATGTATCATCTTTTTTTTTCTAGCTTCCAAACTTTCTACAGCAATTGTAAGATTTTTTTTTTTTTCCTCTGAGGGTAGTTATTTACAAGTGGAGCAAACTGGTTGTCACGAAGAAATCGTGCCTCATGCTAGCGTTTGCCAGTTTAGCTGATCCCCCACCCAACCTGGGAACCACGCCAGCCTTGTAAGTATGCTTTACGGACACTAGGTGGGGCATCCGCACCACATAGAGATTCTGGGTAACCCACTAACAGGCCGATTCAAAGCACAACTTCCAATTACACTATTATTTTATATTTCTTGGATTTGCAAAGTTTATATTTTTGCATTTGTCTCCATGAGAGTTTCATAATTCTAAAATAAAACACTGACATTATGCAAAAGCTACATACTAATATCTCAATTTAGAGAAAAGCGAAGAGTCCAGAGCAGACCATCCGAGCACTTGACACATTACTCTTTTCCCTTCTTAGCAAAGCTCACCACAGAATTGTCTAAATTCAGTGTTCCACTCTCTGCTCTCCATGACCCTCAAAGCCTTACCCATTCTCCCCATGACACTGCATGGTCTTTTTTTAAAAGGAAAGGTGAGAACAGGAATGAAAGCAAGCAGGTAGGCAGGAAAGGAGAGAGAGGAGAAAGAAACATGTCTTTTGTATTTATTTAGTTGTTCATCTTGGTTGTTCTCCCTGGCCCTGGGATGCAAACTCAGGTCCTTGAAATTTATGTTGATGGTGCTAGGCTGGAAGCAGTGGACCCAACCACTACTCCACCAGGACACCCTGCACAGTCTTTTCAATGCTTACGTAACTCCTGCCAGGTGGATGCTACTCAAGGCTTTGAGCAAGAGTACACTGGGGTTAGAACTGGGGTTAAGAAACATTTTAGTGCCTATCATGGGTAAGACAGATTGAAAAACAAGAGTACAAGGCTGACCCCAATTTGGAAGCTAGGCACCACTCAATGGCAGGTGTCACTAAAGCCGGCCTGTGGGCAGGGTGAAGACGACCAGGCAACAGTATACAGCACGTGTCCAATCCAGAGCAGAAGTGACTTTAGATTCCTCACCTCACAGCCGCAGAAGTCCTGGAGGAAGTAGGCAAAACACTGAACGACGTTCATGTGATTCTGGCCATCTCTGCTGGAGTAGCAGAGGAAGACCTTTGGCCGTGGCCGGAGCCTTTCTCTGGGGAGTGCCGTGGTATATGTGGAAGACTCAGAACTCTCTTCATCCAAATGCGAGTATATATTTTCTAAATCAGAAAAGAAGACAGGGTTGATACTTCTGAGTCATGCATGTCCTGGTTCCTAACGGTCTCCAAGAAGCAACAGACAACAGGTCCACCAAGAGTATGTCCTGCTCCCAGCTCCACCAGCAACTCAGGTTACTACTGGGAACAAGACAGTAGATTTCTCCCATGAAACAACAAATGGCAAAAATTTGTTCTTCACCTGAAATAGACCTGGGGCAAGCCAAGAGTACTAAGGGGACCACACTGGTCAGCAGAGTGCCTGAAAGCCTGGATCCAACTCTGGAGATCAAATGCACTAATAGGCCAATTAACACTGGCACAGCTGACCTTTTAAAAAACAAACCAGTTATAACTGACAAAGGTAAAGTGCATAAATCTTTTTTTTTTTTTTTAATCAAGACTATATTTGGAATTTACTAATTTTTTAAAAGGAAAGATGCAAGCAGGAATGAAGGTGAACGGAGGCAGGCAGGAAGAGAGAAGCAGCATTTTATTTTATTTAGTTCATCCTGGTTGTTCCCCCTGGCATAGAATGCAAACTGGGGTCCTTGGGATGTATGTTGATTGTGTCCTTAGCCAGAGGCAGATGACCAAACTGCGACTCCACCACGGCGCCTGTCAAGTGCATAAATCTTAAAAGCACATCTCAATGATGCGGGGACGGCGTAGCTTGGAATCCACAGGGCAGTATGCAGATGTATGAATGGTAAACTACCTGGCAAAACCTGAAAGAGACCCTAGCAGGGACCTCAGCTTAGCAACCTGCCTCTAGGACACACCCCTAGATACACTCAGGTAACCTGGACACGCCCGAAGTCTCTAACCCGAAACTGCCTGCCTCTCACACGCAGAATCCATGTGTGAGGCAGGCAGCTTAGGTCTCTCACATGCACATGTGTGTATTCTCTTGATGTAACTTTTCTAGCCCCACATGGCACCTCAACTAGTTATTTCTGCTTTTGATAAACTTGCTGTGTGCTCCTGGCCAACGACTCTCCACAAATTCTTTCTGGATGAACCCAGCGTCTCATCAGTGTGTCTCAGCTCCCTTCCCCCACATTGTCAATATTTTTTTTTCTAAGTTTACACCTGTGTGACTGCCACCCAGATCAAGTTGTGAAACTCTTCCAGTTCCTAGAAGGCTCCTTCCAGACATCTTTCATGTGATCAAGCATTATCTACATCCTTACTCATAACTTTGGACTTCCTTAGGCTCTCGTAGTTACTGTCTCGAGTTTCTATCTGGAGAGTTTTATATAGAGATTTATGCCTGTTCTTTTAGTGGCCCCCGAGGTTAAAAACCAAGTTTTGATTTTTTTATGGAAAGGTGCAGGTAGAATGAAGGTGAATAGACAGGCAGGAAGGGAGAGAAGGAAGAAGCACTTTATTTTATTTAGCTGTTCATCTTGGTTGCTTCCCCTGACCCTGGGTCTTGAACCTGGGACCTTGGGGAGGGTGGGGGGGTGCATGTGGATTGTGCCCAAAGTGTACTAGACCACTAAGCCACTAGGGCCCACCAAAGTCATGTATTTTAGCTCTGGGAACTACTAGCACCTAGGCATCTGACTACAGCAGTCACCTGCACCACCAAGGGACCAAGCACCCCCAGTGTCCCTGTGCTGGTAAAGACCAGGTCGTGGCCCTCAGGAGGCGGGGCTGGGGATACCTTGTTGCTTCTTGCGGCACATCACAGTGAAGAGCGTGGCGAATGCCGATATGACCACCAGAGGCACAGTGATGGCGACAGCTCTGATGGGCCCAGCCCATGGAGAATGCACTGGGAAATATCAAAGGAAAGTCTTTTAAACTTGAGCGGCATAACAAGTTCAAAGAGAAATATGTATGTTTTCTTTCTTTTAAACTATAACCCACATAACAGGTTCTAGGATCCCTTGACCACACTTCTCTAGTATTGGTTTGGGGATTATAAAAGGATTCATTTTAAAGGGCTGCAGGAAACAATTCAACAGTGGGCTGGGACCGTAAATACCTCTGAGTGAGAATTTTGCCTAAGGAAATCATCCCTCCCACTACTTTTCTTCTGAGGACAATGGACCAGTTATTTAATCCAGGGGACACACACCCCACACTCCTTTGATCTTCCAGGCATCAACATTAGGGTGGAAGGAAAGTCAGAGCTGATGGCACAATATTTAAGAGGAGCTTGAGCTTGTGGTATTTTGTTTTTGCAAATCATAAAGTACAGAAAGTATCAAATAGCTTGGATCTACTGTGGTCCAGAGTCAGCATTTTAAACAACAACAAATTCTTACCTGGCTTTAAGGCATAATGCATCACTTTTCTTGTTATATTAGAGTCATCGACCAGCTGCAAAACAGAGGATGCTGTTTTGGGTTTTTATGTTTTTTTTTTTTTTTTTTTTTTTAAGTGATAGCATCTCAACAGAATTCATTCTGGGGGCAGGAGGAAGGAGAGCTGCTGGTGTCTCTGACCAGTCGAGGCATCCAAATACAGTTCGGCTCTCCCAACTCGAAACTCCACTATGTTTCATGAATCAGAAGTTGGTTTATCCATTGATGAATTAAGCTAGTGACTTCCCCATTCTAATGATTCTCAATGAAAATGGCACCCAACCACAGATTTTACTGCGCCACTTTTAATATTTTAAGAAGATATGTCAGCTCAAAACCACAGACTGATTCAGAGTAATGCAAGAACTAGGTTACTTCTTACAAAATGTTAAGGCATGCTGGTTGTCTGAACAGAAAGGCTCTGGGGAAGTTTTCAATTACCCTTTCTATTTTTCTTATGCTCTTATTTTATAGCACCAATCTGATACTGGAAGAGTCAGCTAAGAAAAGAAAAAAATTATCACTGATCTCCTCTACTAGTAATATTTAGAACTCATATATTTATATAGAATATCAATAGAAACCTTAGGCAAGTATGGGCAGATGTAATGGGTATAACTCTTGCTTTGCTGCTCTATTAAAAAAAATAGAACTTTTTAACACTAAAATTTAAGTATATACGTGTATAAAGCACAAAGAAATACTATATAGGAATTTTGTCACATAGCTATGTGGACTTTACCCTTACATAAAATCATTTATTCCAAATATTTAATGAAAAAAATCGAAGACCAATGACTTATTTTTTTAAAAAAGCATGCTAAAGACCATGTAAAAATATAACCTCATATTTTGGAGGGTTTGAAATTTTAGTGCTTAAATGAATTCTTCATGAACTGGCTCATCTGTAGAATTAATAACAGAGCTTTCTTGAGTCATACATACCTCAATTATATAATCCCCTGGAGACAGATTTTGAAGGAGGCAGCTGGTTATCTCTGTATTTTGCTCCTGCAAAGAAAGAAAACACAATTTAAAAACACGCTTTTGTGGGTGTGCCTTTCTGGCTCAGGGTGTGCCCTTCTCAGCACAGCTGGGGTGCGGACCAGGTTTCTACTTGGCCTTGGCCTATGTGTCAAATCAGTAGCCAGTGAAAGGCTAGCGGCCTGGTGTCTCTACGTGGTTTTTCCACTTACTAGCTCTGTGACCTTGAACAAACCAGGTGACCTTCCCGAGCCTCTGGTTCCCCACATGATGGGGATGACAGCAGTCTTTGTTTTATAGGGTTATAAGGAGTCAACAAGCATGAAGCTTGGTGACTGACACAGTTGCTTAGCCAGGAAGAAGCCTCTCAAAAAACATCCATAAATGCCTAATTAACATTTAAACACAGAAGAACAAACCAAACATAATGTTTCTGGCTCCTCAGTACTACTTTTGCTCAGTGACATCAACTGCATCCAGATACATGGAATGAGGACCATGGCAAGATGACCCTGAGACACACCCCGCGGACACATTCCAGAATAGCGAGAGACTGCAGAGTCGACAAAACCCAATGTTCATGTCGAGTCATCCGAATCCCAGAGCCCAGGGTCACTTACAACACAGGCTGCTACTTCATGGGCACCGACATGCTCACCTGTCTACAGGTCTTTCGCTTGAAGGGGCCTTCATGCTTGAGTCTGTACTGAAGAGAGAAGTGGAAACCAAAAGTGTGTGGTGCGTGGTCGAAGGACACCTGCACGTCCGAACCGTGCTGGGTGATGTTCAGGTTCCGAGGCTTCCAGACTGCGAGGAGGAAGGTGGAGTGAGTGGCCAGAGGGCACCCTATCCCATGCTGGCGGGGGTGGGGGTGGAAGGGCACTTGGGAGACAGGACAGAGAAGAACAGCCATACTTACAGGGTTTACAGGCCAGGTTGTCTGGCTGTAACAACAGGTCGCAGGCTATGAAGAGAGATGAACATTTTTAGTTTGAGGACAAATTTTCCTTGTCTACTAATTCAATAAAATATGAACATACTGGGTGGAAAGAGTATCAAAGACATTAATCCAATAATTTTCAACACTGCAGTTGTGTCGAATGAAAATTCAAATACAATATAATCACTTTATACCAAATAAATGGAAACAGTATAAAAGGTTGACAAGCATTGATCACATCATTGCAAGGCAGGTAGCCAAGGGCAGCCCGACCTGGGTCCACGCTACTGCTGAGAGAGGAGGCTGCTTCAGCCGCCACAGAAATGAGGCCGCCGCTGCCCCACGTGGAGGTAAGCAGGCCCAGGAAAACTTCAGAATAACTGGCAACAGTTTCGAGTTGATTTAAGTTTCCTCAGAATTCTAATGTAAAATCCTCTGGGTGCTTCTAAAAGTGACATCCAGACATTTACTAAGTAGTGACACCAGCAGTGAAAACCATGTATCAAAGTCATCAGCTCTGGTGCATCCTGGTGGAGTAGTGGGCAGCCGCAGTCCACAGGCATCCCAAGGTCTCAGGTTCCTGGGGTCAGCGTGCACAACTAAATAAAATAAAATGTTTCTTCCTTCTCTCTCTCTGCCTGCCTCTGGTCTCACACACACACACACACACACACACACACACACACTCACCCCCAAGAGAGACCTATTAGTCCAGTATGCGATGTTGCTAAGCCAGGAAGAAGCCTCCCAAAAAACATCCATAAACGCCAAAAGAATCAAGGGCGGCTTCAAGGTCACAGTGCACAGAAATGGCTATAAATAGGTTTGCTGCTTCCCCCTCATCCCTAGATAGACACAGATTCTGAGGGGGAAAAAAAAAAAAAAAATATATATATATATATATATATATATATATATAAAAGTCTTTGAATCTTCTATCTGGTTCTTACATACAAGGCATGAAGGATATAAAATGCACATGGTCTGCCCCATGGAGTGTTGTTTGAATTAAGAAAATGAGACGAAGTGCTTAAAAAGAGCATCACTGTAAAAACAAGCGTAGTTAAGAGTTCTGCAAAGGCAGGCAGGCCCTGGCAGACAAGTAATTAGGTCAACCATCTCCAGCCGAGAGTTGACAGAATAACTGGCAATCCCCATACCTCC
The DNA here is from genome assembly GCA_004363575.1 of Solenodon paradoxus. Classification (NCBI taxonomy): domain Eukaryota; kingdom Metazoa; phylum Chordata; class Mammalia; order Eulipotyphla; family Solenodontidae; genus Solenodon; species Solenodon paradoxus. The sequence continues at coordinate 325,102 of RJWH01001485.1, read as the reverse complement.
CGAGGACCTAGGTTCGCATCCCAGGGTCAGAGAGAACAACCAAAACGAACAGGCAAATAAAAAATAAATAAATAAATAGAATTCTACAAAGGGAAACTCTGACATAGGATGGAGTTGAGGACAAACACTTCGAAGAGGATGAGGGTAGCACTCAGACCGCACAGGAGGGGACAGCCAAAGGACTGACCATCGAGGCCTGAATGCCAAACCGAAAGACTAATCCGGAAGGCAAGACAGACCTGCAGCAGGTTTCAAGTCCTCGACTCAGATTGTTGAAAAACACTGCACGTGTGCAATGGAAGGGAAAGCGAGCCAGGGATAAAGACAACCTGGCGCAGTTGGAGGTTTGAGAGTGTGGATGCAGAGTGGATCGCCCGGGCTCAAATCACAGCTCCCCATCAGACCTGTCACCTCTGTGTGCGAGACTCCTCATCTAATAATGGGATGGTAACAATAAATTCTCTGTAGTGTTATTATGGGTGTAATAAACTAAAAATATTTAGAAAGCATTTAGAATAAGGTCAGATATGGAAGTGGACCAGTTTTCCAGAAAAAGGTGACTTAAGGGACACTGCTTGATTTTCTGAATAGGGTCTAGAAATTAGGCAATCAGTCATTCAGAGCCCCACTCTCCTGCTGACAGGCAAAAACAGAATCCTTTTATGCTCTAACCTTTGCTCCCAAAATCAATTTATACTTTTGGTTTGGTTTTGAAGGGAAAGGTACAGGCAGGAATGAAGGCAGCAATAGGCAGGTAGGCAGGAAGAGAGGAGGAAGAAACATTTTATTTTTCATCTAGCTGTTTACACTGATTGCATCCCCACCCACATGGGACTTGACCCCCCACCCCCACCCCTGGGCGGGGCGGGAAGCCACATGGGGTTTGCTTCCTTCAGAGGTGATTGACCTAACCGCTGCTAGACCCGAGTGCGTCCAATTTATATTTTTTATTCCTTTTTTTAAGTCGAATTGTTTTAATACATGGCTGTCTTGCTGCACTTTGAAAATTCAATCATTTCTACTCTAGAATAAGTCAGGACTAGGTGTTTCTGGGTAGGTGAACATTGAGCCAAGTCTTAATTCTAAACACTGCTTTTCTGGATACTTTATCTGGGGATTCTTTTTTCTCCTCATCAGGCTTGTTTCAAACCAGTAGTTAGTGTGCTGCGCTGAACACATCTTTGTCTAAAAGTCATTAAAAGTAGGAGAGGCCTCCTCATGGAAACTAGGTAGGAAAATTCATACTCACCACGGGTTCTAAAGAAAAAGGGGTGATAATTGCTTTCATTTTTAATGGAAGGAAAAGGGACAATCTTCACAAAGTAATCAGTTTCAAATTTCATATTCAGGAAAGGTTGAGATTCCATTCCCTAAAAGGGAACAAAAACATACGTGATGTCATGGACAAATTGTTCAACCCTCTGACAAGAGAGCTTTCCATCTCCCTGATGCTCACCAGACATGATTCCAGAGCTGGGGATGTGCCCCCCAGCAGGAAGAAGCCAGCTTAACTTTCCCAACGAAGCTTAGGTCTTGATCCCTCAGAAAATGAAGACTGACTAAAACGGTGTGTCCTTTGGGAAGGAAGCCATGGCTTGCTAACACCAAACCTCCAAACAGGTGGGGAGGACCGCAAATATACTCCTGAATTGCACAAAACCATCTTCCAGGACTTGTAACCCGAGAGGTGTGTTTACCAGCAAGAAGTGCTGAAGTGTGGAGCAGGCTGGGGTCTGGGTGCTGCCCACCATTCTTGCACAGCCCCTCCTTCTCCAGTTTCACAGACTTTCAATAGACCATTCAGGCCCCAGACAATGCAGGTCTTCAAGAGCGCATTCCCGCATGTGACTTACAGTTCTTTTGAAGCTACTATTGAGCTGCTTGGGGTCCTTTAGAATCAGTTGTTGGCACTGTCTTCCCTCCGACTTCAGCTCCTCCAGTATTACCCGAAATCCTTTTAGGAATTCGATGCCTGGGCAAAGCAGAATGCTTTTATTAAAAGGAAACCTAATTACTTTTGAACACGCTTTCCTTCCTCCCAGATTACTGTCCTTTCCACCTACACAACAGCGTTAAAGGAATTCTCACTTTGGCCAGAATATCTGAGTTTACAGAAAGAAAATGCATACCCTGAATTCCTCTGGGACAGACCAGGTGATTTTCCTCTGTCCCACCATTACTAATAAATTCATCTCTAATCCGGCCAGCCATTTCACAAACGCCCATAGCATCTGTGACATTAGGGTTCCAATATTTAAACACAAGTCACCATTGAGTACGAAAGTGTGCAGAGAAATAAAGAATGTCAAGGTCGCTACACAAGGTATATTCGGGTGATAGATTCTAATGTTGACTCGGGACTTTCCCCCCAAACCACGATTCCATTTTCAATTTTAGTCCTAGATTTGCGGGCCTGTTTCACTGAGCAATGTATAAAATTCCCAACAAAGTGTATGTGTGCACCCAAGGGGGTCCCTTGGTTTGAGATTAAAGAGCTTAGGAGAATGCCTGTGTGATTTACAAAGCGGTTCTTGCTCTAATCACGCCTGAAAGGCAGACACCCAGGAGCTGCGCAGTGTGCGCTCTTCATACAGCGCTCAGAGGCCCCAGACGCCCACAGCGCCGCTGAAAGACTGCAGCACAGCCTCCCACCACCTGAGCTTCCCCCGCTGCACGTCCGACTAGATGCTTTCAAAAGGATTAAGCGCTGATGGCCACAAGAGCCAGGACCGGCTCTGTATCCCAGGGAGACTGGAGGGGTCCAACTGCAGCTGGAGATCCCCAAAGCCGGCCTCAGTTGGCGCGCTATCGATTTCGCATTCTTTCTGAACACTACACAGGAGACATTTTCAACCCTTCCCCTCCCAGGGCAAAAGTAATTACACAGGATGCAATTAACCAGGTGGGAAAATTATTGATGGCAAAGGCCAGGGAAATCTTATTCTCTTTCGAATAGGTTTTTCAATCCTATAATTATTTGATGAAGAACACATTTTCTTGTGGGTAGGGCACAGGAACTACAATTAGAGCTGCAGGTTTTAGGGGGTCAGAGTACAGAGGGTGCAGGTATTGATTCTGCCATGATTCTTTGAAGCACAAAGCTTCCTGTGCTGGGGGGGTGGGGAGAGTCAGATCACCAGAAGCCTGAGATTCCAACTTCCTGACAAGATCCAAGTTCTTTTGACCAACACCTATTTAGTAGATGTCACAGGAACTGGGCCTTTCAAAATAAAGCATTTTTGAACAAACATTTACTATTTATAATAAGATTTAATGAAAGCAATGTTCCCAGAACTCCTGATTAACAAAAACCAAATGATTCATATGATTAAAGACTATGTATCTCACAGTGGCACAGAAGTTCATCAGCAGGAATGTGTGGTTCTCATCTTTATTTTTAAGAGACCAGCCTGAAAAATCACTGTGCTAACTTAGAGGGGGCGGGTAGAGGCAGCAAATGTAAATTTTCCAACAGAATGACACCTTCATAACAATCATTGATACCTTGTATTTATATAATGCCCAGTTTCCCATGAAGGAACTAATTAATCCTGCCCATTATTTAACTCATTAAATTCTCCTAACAACCACAGCAGGAAAGTATTTTTATGCCCATTTTACTGATGAGGAAACTGAGATGTAGAGATACTGCAGGACTTGTCCAGGGTCACACAGGAATTAAGACAGCAAAGGCGGAACTCAAACCCAGGAGCAACTGGCACTAACCTTTAGCCCATCCCACAGGCTTTTCTGTCTCCTGAAGTGTTTCCTTGCTAGAACCTTACAGAAACTGATGGAACCTGTCCAGCCATCCTCACCCACGAATGATCATGCAGAAAAAAAACATAACCTCTACACTGACTCCCATGTTAGTTTTCCTACCACTGGCTGAGATCCCTTACTTTCATTCTGAAGAGGGAGTCCACAATTCATCAGGCTAACCCCGTAATCATTTAGCCTTATGTGGAATGACTACTTGCCTTTTATTCACAAAGATGTTTTTATCTTTAAATGTTAAGATAATATTATTTTTGGAAAATCCATTGGTTTAGACCCAATGGTAAGTGAGTCATGTCCACAGGTCTCACCCATCTTCCCTCTCCCTACACTCAGCTCTCCTGCAATCTGCAATCTCCTGCAATTCCTCTGAGTTATCTAGCCCAGATCAAGAAATTCAGTCTTTATTCTTTTCCCTTGCTCAGCATTTTTTAAAACGTCTAAGAATGGGTAATCATGCCAAAAGAGCAGGTCTGAGGACCAGGTTCTGATGGTGATAACAATAGTTATTGTTTTTTAAGAACTCTCTCTAGAAATATATTGCATGTTCTAATTCTTATAACAGACTAAGACTCAGATATCGGCACTTTACAGATAGGGAGCTGGGGCTCAGTAGGGTTTAAATGTCTCTTGCAAAAGGCAGATTCTGGGTCAAACACGGGACCATCTGAACAAACGGTCCTCGCCATGTCCCACACTCAGCCGTCCCAGCCTCTCTCCTGAGTATCACTTCATTCAAGTGATCAGAGACTCAGACCTAATCTGAATCTGGCCAGATAATGTGGTTCTACTTTTTTCTGTTTGTTTTGATTTATTCTTTAAGTCCAAGAATTAAAAAAATCCAATCAGTTGGAAACCTGAAAAAGAACCCATTAACGTTGTTTGCCGAAGCCATTATGCCCGTCCAACCACTACTGCTTAGACCCAGAGGCCAAGGCCTTAGTGCTATTTCTCACTCACACATCTTATTTTCAAACCCATCTCTCTCTCAAGAAAAGGGGAAACAAAAGACAACCCAGGGGAGCAACTCATATGCATGCCCAGCAAGAGTATGAGGCAAAGGTATGTGTCTGTGCTCAAGCCAATGTAAAGCATGCTCAATTTAAGACCCACCAGGCCTGGAGGCCATCATGCTTGAGACCTTGCACTGGGCGCTGCACACCTAGGCCACCGTCGTAGGCTCCACTTCTGACCACTTACCAAGGGCACCTGGAGACCAAAGAATGGTGACCGCCACTTGATCATGACAAGAGTACTGGCTGATGGTGATGTTCTGAGCGTCGGCAATCACGTGTTTTCCCACTGGGTTTAAGTAAGGGGTGCAGTCTAGAGAATAGGAAAAGGAAAACAGTCAAATTAAATTTTTTTCCCAGGTTCATCTTCTCAAATTACACACCATCTGGAGGTGACTAGTCTGTTTACAGATGTGTGCCTCAAAAGCCCAAATAGAACATCAAAGGCTGACCATTTGGAAAATGATAAGAGGTTGAACTGGGATTTATTTATAGCACCAACCCTCCAGTTAAATTCCAGGACTCTTTTAGGAGGATCGTATTGTCTGGAGTTCGCATACGCATCTGCTATTAGCTAATTTATTTTATTTTTAGTGAGTATTTTTAGAAAGGAAAGGTAAGAGGTAGGAATGAAGGTGAGCAGGCAGGCAGGAAAAGAGAAGCGGAAGAAGCATTTTACTTATTTAGTTCATCTTAGCTGTCTGCCCACCTCCCCCACCCTGTTGCAGGATGTGAACCAGGGTCCTTGGGATGTATGTGAACTGCACTCCACCACAGGCAGCAGACCCAACCACTACTCCACCAGAGTGTGCCTATTTTTATTATTCTATTATGACATGTTACCTAAAGCAATCATTATATACAGCTACTCAGTTTTCAGCATTAGACAGTAATCTGAAACAAATCAATGGCTAAATAATCTAGGGTTCGTTTGTTTTTAGAAGAAACCTAGAGGGTATGGGGGTGGAGACTAATATGAAGGCAGGAATTCATGGGGAGTAATTCATGTGACTACTAAATCATTCGATTAGCACCTGTAAAAGACATTAACTGACTTGGCGATTAGCAAAACAAAACTTCAATGCTAACTGACACCTCAAAGGTAAAAATGTTTGTTCCCAAACACCATGTACATCAAAGGGTCACACACCCACCAAGTCCAAGAGCCCACTTGCTCAAAAAGAAATCGCTGATGCTTTGACTCTGTCTTAAGACATCACTTACTGCCACCTGTCAGCACAGCCACACATGCCAGCAGCTGTGCCATCTGGTGTTGCTAAGCACACCTTCAAAGTCTGCAAAACTGCCAGAAGCTTCCAGCTATTCGAGCGGTGCAGGATATCCAGCAGCCCTGGCAGACACCCGCTCCTGGTTTACAGGGTTTCTCCTCCGCTTCTTTCTCAGTGTTTCAGCTTGAAATCCTCTTTAGTATCTGCTGCAAAAGACCTTCAGTTCCATCAATGTCCAGACCTCCTGTGACTACTCTACAGTCTGTTGTTGAACAGAAACATTCTGGGGGTTTTTTCTAAGAAGATTATGGAGTCTATTGCACTTTTTACCCTATAAATGGTACCACAGATTTCCCATTTGATGACTAAAAACATTCACTGGATATTTGAAAAACATCAAAGGAATATTAAAGAAGTGTAAAAGTCATCCATAGATACCTCCAATGCAGAGGTAATTGCTATTAACACCTAGGGATAACTTTCCAAGCCTTTTACCATGTCCACAGTATTCCCCCTTTTAAAATTTGCTATTAAAGGACAACTCACATGCACTAAAATGCATCCTCCACCCTCCACACTGCTTTGTGTCCTGCCTTCCTGTCTAACCACATTAGGTGCACACTCTGTTAACTCCATCTGCTGCGCCTCCTCTACATTTCAATATTACTTCTTTTGTAAAGATGTTAGTCATTAATAAAGCCAAGTTCTACTTCTGATGAAAAGCCACTCTCAAAGCATTCGACATGTGTTCTCTGAGTCCAGAGGAGGCTTTCAGAATAGGAAAAAAAAAATTTTTCAAACATCTGGTTTAACACCCACATTGTACAAATGAGGAACATACAGTGAGAGAGATCAGCTAGGTGGTTTAGGATTCTGCCTCTGTCCAGCTCAGCTTTGGGACAGGCAGAGCACAGCCTCTGATGGTTTCTGAAAGGCTCCTTAGGACAGAGGTTATTACTAAGTAAGTTTTGGAAGTGCCCGGGTGGAGTAGCAGTTTGGAGCATCACCTCCAAAGGAGCACAATCTATATCCCAAGGACCCAGGTTCACGTCCCAGGTCCAGGGGGGAAACAAACAAGAGGTACCACTAAATAAAAATAAAGTGCTTCTTCTTCCTCTTCCTGCATGACTTCTCACCTTCATTCCTGCCTGCACGTTTCCTTTAAAAAATATTAATAAAATGTAAAAAGTCCCAAATTGGAGGTGGTCAGCTTGCACAGGTCTTGGTGAGAACACTTCCTAATATGGCAAGAAACCATCATACTTGCAAAATTCAAACATTTTCATCTATCGAAAGAGAAACCTTTAATTTAAACGGCTTTTTGGAAAAGATGCATAACAAGAGCAAACAAATCATGATCTTTCGTTCATTCCCAATGCCAAAATTAGCAACCTCTGGTTTTCTGTAAATACAATTATGCAAAGATAAAGTCTAAGAATTAAGAAAATGTATTACAACCCACTCAGGCATTACCCTCTCAGAGTATGAAGGAGAAATGAGAAATGCAATGTGAAAGGAGGCAAGGAAACCTGAAATTCTATTTTGACTTAATGGCAAGGCATTTTCTTTGTAACATTAAATGACAAAAGAAAAGAAAAATACGACTTGCAGTTTAATACGCTTGGTGAAAACATTGTCATTGGTTCTTAGCTATTGCAAACAGACCTAGTAACCAGTCAACTGAGCAGGAAGGGGAAGTTCCTTATGAAAAAGAGAACTATCCCTTTCAATAGAGAACAATGAATAAGCTTTTTATATAACCTGGATCCAATTATTAGCAACTCTATAAAGGTTTGGACTCTGGTTACCAAAAAAAAAAAAGAAAGAAAGAAAGAAAAATCGTGCCTAAATGATGTTTTGCCAAAATGCAACTGAGCTTTAAGATGTCTCAGCAGTCGCTGCAAGTTGTGAATTAAATTATACTTAAATGCTGAAGAATTAGAAAAAACAATGACTATGAGACAGGCAGCCACACGTGGACCAAATATTTCATCCCGTGAAAAAATAATAAGGTATTTTTTTATTTTTATGAGTATAAACCCCCTTTCACAAAGCCTCCTATTAAATTAGAGATGCAAATACTTGTTTGCAGCTGACCGGAAAATTTTGAACTCTTGAATGTAATATAAGATCTGCCAGGCTCAAGAGCATGTATTAGAAATTAACTTTCCAACTCAAAGGAAGATCCCTTCCACATGTCTCTACTTAGCTGCACCAAGTATCACAGACCTGCAAATCTTTCATTCACATCACAGCATTTACTTAGAACCATGAATGTGAAATGGCTGCATTTCATGTGGAAATCCTCACTGGGTTTAACTTAAAAAATACCCACATCAGCAACTGCAGGTGTGAATGTGACACACATTTATATCTTATAATTGTTAGATTGTTAGATTGATATAACCTCAAAAGCTCTGCATTAGTAAGTGATCTTTCCAGAATCTTCAAGCCACCTATACCTTTATTTATCAGGATTCGTAACTTTCTCTAAAAGACAAATCAAATGTCAGGAATCACTATGAATCAAGCTCCCGCCTGTCAGCATTTTAATTATAAATTATGGCTCATGAAACAAAAGTGCTCACCGTTCTCTGTAATTACCTTCTTAGGTATGAAAGCAGCTGCTTAAAGGGAGTTTATATTCTTAAACAAAAAAATAAAAATAAAAAGGCACCCCAACCATGCCTTTAAAAAACAACTCAGCCAGAAAAAGCCATACTTCCTTAACAGCAAGGGCAGAAAGGTGCTTGTGACTCAAATCCAGCCGAATGACTTCTAGTATTAATATATGTCAATTACCGAGTTCATGCCGCAGTGTCTATGGAGTTGAGAGGATATCAGCATTATCTCACTTAAGTCTCGAAATGATGCTGAGGAAGAAATTACTCTTTATTTTCTCTGATGAGAATACCAAGGCTTGGAGAAGTCAAGTCACCTGCCATATTTAAGACAGCTGAGAAGGTCGGGGACTGGTTGGAACCCAGGACTAAGTCAGAGACAGCTAACTGCAAATCCTTGGTCAGTCAGGGACACAGATTCACTTGGCCCACTCTGTGTGTGTGAGTGAACATTCAAAACTAAATACCAACGCGCCTGGTGGCCTGGGAGTTTAGGCCTCCCACACAGTCCACATACATCCCCAGGGTCCAGGTTCAAGACCCAGGGCCCAGGAAAACAACCACGATGAACGTCTAAATAAAAAAGTTTAAATGCTTCTTCCTCCTCTCTCTTCCTGCCTGCCTGCTCATCTTCATTCCTGCCTGCACCTTAAAAAAAAAAACAAAAAAATACTAATGCCAATAATTTTAAATGTTCAGACAAAAAAATGTAAACTTCTCACTCTTTGTGGAAATCACATCTGACTATGCTGGGGGTACGGGGAGCTGGAATGGGGGAGCTAAGTGCTTCCTTTGGACTAAACATGGGCTAGCCAGTCTGCCATAGTTCCCACCATTCCCTGGCATCTTGCATCTGTCCCTTGCTGGCCCCACAGACACACGCATTTGTTCTCAAGGACATGGCTGCATTCTGAGATGATCAGGGAAGGTCTCCAATCACAACTTCTCTGGATACTACAGACTCTTGATGTGTCCATACTCCCAAATAGTTGAGTGGCTTAACTGGGACTAAGCCTCTTTAGCTCAAAGCTGCAGGTTCAGAAAATTCCTCAACCCCAGGAACTGTGATGCCCCTGATTAAGCACCACAGTATTAGCCGTAGATCCCAGAAGGGCTCTGTTCTTTGGCGGTCCAGTGGTTACTTACTGTCATATCTGAAGGTGATGTTGTGAAGCCCGCTGTTTCTGCTGGCTGATCCCATGCCCTGTGGGAAAACAAGAGAACAAGATGAAGAGTGAGGCCAATTTGCTTTTCCAACCCAGATTCCCATGGAGTCAAAATGCACAGATGTCTGCAGAGGCCAGGGTCATGCCACTAGTGCTCTTTCCACACCCCCACACCCCTCCCAGCCTTCACATTCACCAGCAAACCCCAACCCTCACCCTCTCCCCAGGCCCCACAGACAAACTCCCTCCATCCCAGGAGAGTCCTCATTGTGAGGCCACCGGGGGCTTGAGCACTCACTTCCCCGAAGACAGGAGGCGCAGGGCTGTTCTGTGTTGGGGGGTTAGATAATAATTCATTAACAGCAAAACTGGGAGAACAGGGGCTGCCAGCTGGAGCCCTTCCAGTTGGATCTGCTTGGAGCACTGATTGGTTATAAAACTCGCCTACCAGACGCTTTCGTCCAAAAGCATGATTAAGCCAAGACAGATAGGCAATTCCTCAAGTCTAAGGAAACAGGTTTCTCATTTCAAGACCAGGAATGAGTGTGGGAATAAGCCGTTAGTTTTAATGAGAAAATTCTTCACAGTATCCCTACCTATGCTTAGAATATATAGGGTGGGTCATAAAAGAAAAAAAGACTTTAAAAGGTCTAACTCTCAGTGATGTGGCCGTTAGCCATCTGCACTCATAATAGCAGGGATAACAGCCTTGCCAGACTTCCTACTTTAATTACAGCATCTACAGAGGGAGACCCAGCATCCTCCCACTGACTGTCTTTTCCTCCCCCACCACTTAGCCATCATGGGAAAGAGCTGCTATAGCTCTATGGGCTCGGCGTTAACTGTTTCTGTAATAATCTACAAATGTGCCAGTCAGTATTAATTGCTGAATTCTCCACAATATGTCACTCCTGAAATGCTAAATGATGGGAAAATATTCTAACCGCACAGCTAAAATTTCCACTCCAGAAGGGGGTGGTGGGGGAAAACCATATGCTGGCAGCCCCGTATTTAATGGGTAATTGTTACACTAAGACACAAAGTGCAGAACACATCTGAGGGGGCCCGGGGTCTCAGGCCCCAGCCCTAGTACATCCATATGCCACAGGCGTGTTCACGCTGCTTATCCTGAAGCCGGGCACGCCCACTGAAACTGTATCCTTCAGCTCAGATCAACATGGACCTTGGGAAGAAGGCACAGCTGCAGAAAGGGACACACACCCCGTTCTCACAAAAGTGAGCACTGAACAGTAAAAGAACATCATGACACGCCAGCCCGTAATCTACCAGGCCCCCCCTTCTTCCTGGCTCCTCTTCCTCCTCCAGTCTTGCCAGTCTTCCTCCTGTCATCCTCCCCTCCCCACAAACACAAGATTCCAGAATCTCTTACCCAAATAAAACACTTTGGAAAGTGTTGTTACCTGATTAAAATCCTAAATGCCTTCATTACTTCTTTGGGATAAGGCCACGGATTCACCTTTCATTTCAACTACAGGGCGTCCAACTTCCAGATGGCCAAAACCAGTCACAGGACCAGGGAGGAGATCAACATGGGGACAGTGTGACCCTCCCACCAGTCTCTGGTGGTACCCAAGACACCCAAGTCCCACTCTTCTCTTCCTTACAAGTCCCTAGGATGTAAATTTTTATTATCTTAAAAGAAAGGTACAGGGAGGAACAAAAATGAGTAGAGGCAGGCCGGCAAGCAGGAAGAGAGAAGAGGAAGAGGCACTTTGTTTTAGTCAGTTGTTCATTTTGGTTGTTTCCTGGGGGCCCTGGGGTGCATGTGGACTGCACCCAGGATGCACCAGACCACTAGGTCACCAGGACACACCAAGGACGTAATTTTATTCATCATCTGTTATGAGCCAGATTTCAGACTGCGTGAAGCAGTGAAGGAAAAAGCCACAGTCGCTGCTGTCAGGAGAGAAGCAGCACAGTGCTCCTGTCAAAGAGGAATCACTGGGTCTGTGGATCCCACTCAGGGGACACAGACAGATCTCAGATCACACCTGGCCCTTCAGAAACTCTGCACGTAGACGGCAGCCAGGGTGAAAGAGCCAGCCACAGACAAGCAGTCAGCATATTGTCACAAGGCAGCACCTCAGTAAGGATGAACCAGGTGATAGAACAAGTACCAGAAGCTTAAAGAAGGAAAGGTAGCTGGGCCTGCAGGGAGAGGAGAGCAGAGGGAGGGACACCAAATGGACCCAAGACATCAAGGGAAGCGCTTTAATTTTTCCACCTCCAGCTGGCAACCAAGACCAAACCTCTCCACTCCACCAAGCCGAATGTTCGTTCAACTACTGTTCGTCAAAAAGCTAATTCACGACTTTCCTCTGGAAAGGGCGCTTGAGGAGGAAGCACTCACCAGAAAGGAAACACATTCCATGACACGTGAGTACTCTGGTGACGAATCACCACACTTGTAGGACTTTATCTGCTTTTCTTTTTTTGTTGTTGTTCTTCTTTCTCCTATTGTAATGTTTGTAACCAGTATTTACTGGTCACTTGCAAAGCACTGTAGAAAGGAACCCAGACAGTGAGATGTGCTATATGGTACATATAAAAACCTAAATCCCTTCAGTGAAGGTCTCTGTGATGTGTGAGTTGCTACTGAGAGGGGCCAGTGAGGCTGACATGCCTCGTCCAGTCACAACTCACTAGGCATTTCACCTTGATTCAAGCTCCCGGGGGCTGGGCCATAAACCTCAGATGCTAATGTGACTTCCTCGTCTGCAAATCTGCCTTTGTTCCTATGATTCCACCCCTTGACTGACTCCCTGTCCCTCCCAGGTCATTGTTTTCTAGGCCACTCCCCTGCCTGCCTTCCAACCCCTCCGGGCTCACACAGCACCACTGCTCAGCCGGTATTCTCAAAAACTCATTCTCAGAATGCCCTCCCCATCACCAGCCCCGCTTCCTGTCTTACTCTAGACCCTGTCCCTGACTCACCAATCTGTCTGAATACTGACTAGGCAGAACAGTTATCTGGCCCAGAAGCTGACTGGCCTGGTACCTCTGTCATTGTAGAGGAAAAATGGGGGTTCTAATTTCACAGAACATCAGACCAAAAAGACCCTGTTACCTAACTGAAATAGACTGAAGCACTGTTTACAAAAGCCAAGAAATGGAAATAACCTAAGAGCCCATCAACAGATGAGTGGACAAAGATGTGGTACTGACACACAATGGAATACGATTCAGCTGTAAACAACAACAAAAAAAGATGAAATCTTGCCATTTCATGACAATGTAAATGCAATTAGAGGGATTATACTAAGTGAAGTAAGTCAGGAGGAGAAAGACAAATACCAGATGATCTCATTCTCTCACTCCAATGTGGAAATATAAAGAAACAAAGCAACAAACAAAAACAAAACAAAAACTAACCCTTGGAAAATGGACACAAGAACTGAGATCACCAGAAGGGAAGCGGGTGGAAGCACAGGGAAGTGGTGGTCCACTATGATGAAGGACTATTAGAAATTTGGGGGTGGGTATGATGTGCTATCAGATATTTGATGAAAAGTGAACTTGTAAATCTAACATTTGTTTTGTAAATAAAGTTACCTCAATTAAAGTAATATGCCATCCAAGCTTGTTCATGAAGCTCAGAGCAAGTGAAACCGTCATCAGTACCAGCTCTCGTGTACACTGTAAAGAAAGACCTTTGCTCTTGGAAGTCACCAGCACATGCATCAGGGCTGTCACACAGCAAGGCTTCTGCTGATCCAGATCATTCAAAACCAATCAAAAAACTATGTCCAGGCAAGTCACAGACAGCTACTGCTTTCTTTTTTGCTTTTTTGTTTTGTCTTATATAATTTTTAATGGAAAGCTACAGGAAGAAATGAAGGCAAATAGACAGGCAAGCAGGAAGAGAGAGGAGGAAGAAGCATTAATTTATCTTATTTTGCTATTCATGTTGTTTGCTCCTGCCCAGTCCTTGGGATGTATGTGGACTACACCAGTCAGAGGCAGACTTAACCACTAAGCCACCAGGATGTGCCCAAGCTACTACTTTCTTTGCATTCTGTGGCAGACAGAATGATTTCCCCGAAATGTGTCCATATCATAATCCCCAGAACCTGTGAATGTTGTCTTACATAGCAAAAAGAGCTCTGTTGATGTGATTCAGCTTAAGGATTCAGAGATGAGAAGATTATTCTGGACTATCAAGTAGGCCCAATCTGATCATAAGGGTCCTGATAAGAAGAAAGGAAAGTCAAGAGGATGCGACAACGGGAATAGATTGTAAAGAGACAGATCCTAATTTAAAGATGCTACATTACTGCCTGAGTTGTTTTTCTAACGAAGGAAGGAGCATTTTAAAAAAGGAAGAGGAGAAGAAAGCACTTTTATTTGTTTTGCTTATTTTGGTTGTTCTTCCCAGTCCTGGGTCTTGAACCTAGGTCCTTGAGTTGTATCTGGTCCACACTCCAGGCGCTGACTTAGTGTCTGAGTCACCAGGGTGTGCCCCACTACTGATTTTGAAGAGGGAGGAAGAAGGGGCTCAAGGAATGGAGGCAGGCTTTAGGTGCTGGAAAAGGCAAGGAGTTAACCCTGCAACTCCTTGATTCTAGGCCCATAAACTTCGTTTTGTAATTTTGACTTCCAGAACTATACGATAACAAACTTGTCCTGTGTGAAGTCACTAACCGTGTGGTAACTTCTTAGCAGCCAGTGAAAGCTAATGCACACTCATATAATTTCAGCTGCAGCATGGATGAAAGAGATGCTGCTGCCACACACCTGGTGCATGCTGTCATTCTCCCCACACACACCCAAGGCACACTGGTCATTGGTCACTGCATTCTCTCCCACCCCAGCTCCAGGCAGATCCAGGCCACTGGATCCATCAGAGCTGCTGCCTGAGACACTGCCATCCCAGACAGATGCTTCTGTCGGCTGGCCTAGGGTTTATCTGGAATAGAAGCGTGGTTAACAGCTTTGGAGTCACACTAATGTATTTTCAAATCTCCCACTTTCCAGCTGTGTGACCTTAGGCAACTTTCGAAACCTTTCTGAGACTCATTTCCCTGGGATTCAATATCTCTATCCATGGATATGTGGATACAGATAAAAATATAGTGTTGCATAGACTTCCTAGAGAGGATTGGTGTGGGACTATGTGAAATGACAAAAGCATCTGACACCGAATGAAATGGCATTTCACTCTCAGTAGTGGTGATATCACTGTTCCTGAGAAAATTCCTACTCTAATACACAAGCTGGGAGTGCTACAGGGGAGACATAAGGAGCTGGGGAATGCTCACAGGTAGTGGGCGTCTCCAGGAAAGACTCAGGCAAGCGGGGAGAAGGTACTAACCCCCGAGCAAAGGAACATGTTCTGCTGATCACCTTGGAAGGAACTGACATCCAGTGATTCCATCTCTGGTTAAGTGCACAGAATGGATGGGCAGGGGACAGACTGAAGGCAGAGTAGCTGAGGCAGCCCCTCACCCTCAAACACTTGCTCCACCGTCTTAGCCTGGCACATAGTCAGTCCTTCAAAATATTAGTTTTCTCTAACCCTTAGACTCCGACAACAGAACTGAGGTTACCAGAGAGGAAGGGGTGAGGGGTGGCTGCAAAGGGTGGTGGGGTCCAATGGACAGTGGGGGGGCGGGGGCGCTATAGAATTTGGTTGTGGGTGTGGTGTGTTACATATTTTATGAACAGTGGACTTACATATCTAAAGCTTATTTTGTAAATCAAAGTTATCTCAATGACAATAAATTAAAAATAAAATTCACTTTCTGCCTGAATGAATGCACGCATGATGAAGTCAGGCAATACGTACAGAGACCGTAAGAGGATCTGGCTTGGTATGACAGGGTGACTTATGGGCTTAGATTCAGGGTCCAGCTAAGAGAACACAAATAAGGCAATTTACAAAGCTAGTCTTCAGGAAACATTTCGAATTTTAGCTATTACACCCATTTTGATATTTAATGAGCTGACAATTAAGAATACTTGTTTGCGAACTGTTATTTAAAAACTATACATGCCAATGCTGTGGACTCAGGGTGTCACAGTCTTAGTTAATTAAGCACCCCCATGTGCTGCACTAACGGCGGTGTTTAATTGATTCCAATATAAGTTGCAGAGTAAAAGTCAGGAAGGTCAGCAGGGTCAGAAGCAGCACATGGAAGGAGAATGGGGAAAACATCTTTTACTCGGGAAGGTTAGGGGTAGGAAGGATAACCCTTAAGAGTTCCAAAGGAATAAAATTCAAGGGCCAAAGCCCATGTCAGGCTCCACCCATGCAGCAGAGAATTAAAGGCCTGGACACAAAAAAGTGCCACAGGGCAGGACCCAGGATCCATGCAAAGCAGCTACCTGGGCCAGGGGGAGCCAAGCTGGCCATCAGAAGGCCAATTTCCTCAGGGGCCTGGGGGGTTCTGAGCCAATTGCAGACATTGACTTCCTGCAGCACCATCGCCAGTCCAGCTCCAAAATGACTGCCATTTCGGAAAAATGCCTTTTGAAAAGTGCTAATTACAGTGCCCCCTTTTCCAATGGAGGCAGGCCAAACAGTCCAGCCTAAACAAGACCGTGCTCAAATTAAGGAACTTTCAGAAAGCTAGCAACACTTCAGTGACCTGTGTTTAGGTAAAAATTTAAATCGGAACATCCGTCAGAAAGAACTGAGAGGATGACTTGTTTTTGTTTTTTTGTTTTTTTAAGGGACACCTAGTAACTACTGAAAACAAGTCAACTCAGACTCTCTCTTTTCCGTAACATTTCCTCCATCTTGGGTGCCTGTGTGACAGTGACATTACAAAGAGCCGAGACCCTCGCTCTGCAGAGAGGCTGGCATTTTTGCCAATGACCAGAAGACGCGTGAAGGTCACAGGCAGAACACGGGGTCAGTTCACTCTGTGCAGGTTCCGATGGTTCATAAATGAAGACAGAGCCCAGGTACTTCAGTTCAAACCTTCGACTTTAAAAAAAAAGTAAAAGTCAGCAAAGGCAGAGAAGCCCCAGGTGATGTAAGCCAAGGAGAATGCTGGCAAACTCAAAACACAAGGAAAATAAATCACCAAGCCAGCTTGGACCTGGATCTATTCAAGATATTTGCTCCACGTTCCCGGGAGCTGTTCTCTCTCACTCTCCATCTAGAGGCAACCAACTTCAGAAATCAAGAGTGCCAGCCAGCTGTCTGATTTGGGGTGAGGTCCTAGATATCTAGAGGGGAACACACAAGCTCTGGGGGAGTGCTGGTGGCTTCCCACCAGCAATTACCATGTCGGCCCCAAAAGACCTGGAGATCTTAAGCTAATTAGAGAGATTTGCTCGAGGAGGTAGGAAATCACTACTCCAAAGCATCGCCTGTGCACCAGACCAAAGCCGTAATCATGATTCATCTCTGACATGTTGCTAATCAGCACACACATGTTCCTAATTTCACGCTCCCCAAAGGAAAGCTGAAGGGACATTGTTTCTGAGCTCTAACATGGAGCCGATCCATGCCAAGTTGCCATGTGTCCTGCTTATCAAATTGAAAGCTCTAGTTTTCATCGAAAGCTTCCTTTCACTATTCTACCCCTCCTCCACTCCCCCAGCCCCCAGGAAATCCATTCACTAAAGATAAAGATGTGTTACAGTATCTATGAGTTGTCTGTCACATAGCAACTTTTTTATTGAGGCATTATTCATGCATAACACTGTGAGTTTAAGGTATATGATGTGCTGCTTTGAGACATTTCTATGCTGCAATGACAGTTACTTTTCTAAACAGTGGTGTATAAATGAACTTCATATATTTTAAAATGTCCTTCCCTGCGCCAGATATGATTTTCTTATTGCCACTGGAAAATGCAGTTAAAGCATGCACACATGAACACACACGCACACACACACACGTACACTGAGTTTTGTATGTATTTAAAAACAAAACAAAGCTCTGCAACTCCTTGATTTTAACAAAGCAAAAGCCCAAGAACTCTTTCCAATTGTCTGTTAAGGATCTGGGCTGTGTGTTCTACCGTGGCTGATACTCACAAACAGACAGGATTGCTCCATTTTTCCAGTTCTTAAAACGTTAAAGGCAAAGCTATAAAACATGCCTCCGGACGGAGAGCCAGACCTTTCCCCTCGGTTGCACACAGCACTCCCATCCACTCAAATGAGAACCGCATGTCAGAGAACTGGCATCTTGAAGGTAATAGTCAACCCATCTGCAGTTCAAAAAGCACACACAGACAGCTCACAGACACAGATTAGCTGGTTTTCTGTAAATACTGGGTACAAAGAAGGAGCAAACAACAAAACACCCACCCAGCAAATCAGCTGCTGGCCGGCTCTCACTTAGCTGTTAGGGGTGGTTACAAAGACTGCTCCAGAAGCCCAAGAACGTTATCTTCCTGCTAGAGCAAAACAGTGATTAGACAATAGAGGAAAACTTAAAGCTATAAACACGGTTGTTATGCCTAAGCTCAGAGGAAATGTTCGGATCAAAACAGAACTACTAATAAAAAGCTTAGGACCACACAGAGAGCGTGCACTGAATTGTGCCGACTTCAAATACCCTTTCCGAGGCCGGGGGATGGAGCCTCCAAATACTGTCTCACATCTGGAATTCTGCTTTTACAGCACAAATACCCCAGAAATGGGGGACTGTGACGTTGCCATGGGGATCCGGCCTCCTCCAGCCAGGCAGGTCCTAGGCATGCCCCACACATGTGCGTCCTTCAACGTGGATTCCGCATATTGGAAATTATGGAAGGCTACCCTTTTAGGTTTTAGTGTAATTGAAACATCATAGGCTAATGTGAGAAAGAAAGGCAACTGCTTCTGTCAGCCTATTATTTCTGTGCACACGGTGGTCTTGAACAGGAAAAAACCTCCTTAAAATAACAGTGGGAAGCAACAAGTCGATATTAGACCTCTTTTCAAAAGTTATTTGTGGCTTCCTCCCTTCTTCTAGGAAGAAGCGCTTCAAGCATCCTTTCTAGACATTCTTGTTCTCCGGCGGCAAAAACCCAACCTGTGCTCAGAGCTGCCTCCCACTGCGGAGGGAGGGACACCTGTGGGAGGGACGCCAGGCTTGGGCTCCAAGGCTGCTCCCTATCACCAAAGGAGCCACTAATGCCACTTGGGCAGGCCCAGGACGCGGTCTTCACTTTCCATTGTCGCTGATCCTGTTGTTGTGAAGGGGAAAGGTTTCTAGAACCAGAACTGAGGGAGAAACCTGTGAGAAATATTCCTAACCCAAGTCACCCCAGAAACAACTCGTACAGTTTTGGGGCATTTCCCGAGCTCTGAGACCACTGAGGGCTTCCCAGGTCCCAAATCCAAAGCCACATTTAGACATAAGGAATCCAGAGACCCCATTAGGAAGCCAGGGGGTGTGCCTGATCTCACACTTCTGTGTGATACAGGCTCCCCCAATGACCCTTTGCCTGTCGATTCAGCAACCCCCTCTCAGTGGCTGGTGGTGCCCTTATCACTCCTGGCCCTGCTAGAGCCCCATCTCCTGGGACCCCAGCTGGCTCACAAGGTCAAGACCCTCCCCTCCTTCCCCTAGAGCATTCTCCCAGCAGTTCTAACTATAATGTTCCAAGTCAAAGCCAATAGTGACCTTCTATTATGTACCTGCCTCTCAACAAGGTCTGGCCTTTCCCAGACTTCCGGGGGAGAGGAAAGCAATCAGCTAGTCTAGCAGAGTAGCCACGGTCACTGGGCAGGCGGAGATGCCCAGGCCTCCACATTCGCAGCCCCACGTTCTCCAGCTCCAGCTCAGTGTGATCTGATCGACCATTCTAACAAGTGTCATCATATCCCAAAATGCACCCCCACCATGGAGCTGGGGTTTGTAAATGTGTGTGTCTACACCAGCCAGCCGGCCATACAGAGGGAAATAAAGGGGGGAAAAGCACCAGGAAGTCAGCAGAGCCGGCTCCAGGTGTTAACACTTAGCGCATCCTGCCCAGCCCCCTCCAGCTTGAGGCTGGCTCCTGCTGCCTGGGAGCCGGACACAGCAATTAGGACCTTCCCGAGCCGGGCGCCTTTGTCCCCTCACTAACATCATTAGTGTCTGACTTCCTGTGCACAACAGGGCCTCCCGGGAGAGGGGGGTGGGGGGCGGGCAATCGCAGGCTGACCGGGGCAGGGCATTAGACTTCCTTTGTGGAAGACCCTCAAATGTTAACAAGCATGTGAACAGGCTTCTCCCCTCCCCACCCCCATCCCCACCCCAGCCACTCCTCTGGCCACCAAACATTCTAGGGGCGATTCTGAGCAGTCTTCGTTCTCCGCAGACAGGGAACCTGAGCTGGTGGTGAGCACCATCAAGCCTCCATCTCGGGTCCCTAGAGCCCAACCCTGCAAGCCCACCACTCCCATTAATAGTGTGCCCTTGGTTACCAGGACTGTGTCCCACTCACCGGTGCTCACCAGGGTTGAAGGTGCTCAGACAACACACACCCAGTGTTCCAGAGCTCAGGTGTCCCACTTACCGGTGCTCACGGTGCTCATAGCTGGAGCCAAGGGGGTTTTTCAAGATGCAAAGATGCCCTGCAGGATGGAGTAATATCCTGAGGTTTGCGAACACTGATCGCAACTGCAAAGAGGGGACGTGTGAATTGCTACATAGCTGCAACCCGACTGTCACCATCTCTTTCTCGGCAATACAATCACCATTGGGGCCCAAATCACTAAAATCCCCTCATCTACCCCTCTTACCGCCCAACAGAAGTCTCAGCTGTGTATGGGGTACACAGATGTCCTGGAGATGTGGTGAGAGCTGTGGCACCAGTGGACCCCTGAAAGTCAGCTAGGCCCCTCCTCACCTGCCAGCCTTCTCAATAACTTCATAGCTTAACACCAGATCTGAGGGACACTGAGTGGTTTAGTGACCCAAGAAGCTAATTAATCAAAATAAAGTTCAAATGGGAGGGAGTTGGTTGGAAGATCTCAGAACCCTGGATTCATGCCTCAGCTCTAATCCTTTATGGGCAGTATGTTACTGCTAAGTCACAGAACACTTTGTCCAAAACAGGAGAGGACGCCTGAACTTTACAAAGTAGTCGCAAGAAAAGCAACTTTGTGAGCCCTTTAAGAGAGACCTGTCTATCACTTTTCAGGTCACAGGTGACAAGTCATGTCTACAGCTAA
Organism: Solenodon paradoxus; assembly: GCA_004363575.1. Taxonomy (NCBI): domain Eukaryota; kingdom Metazoa; phylum Chordata; class Mammalia; order Eulipotyphla; family Solenodontidae; genus Solenodon; species Solenodon paradoxus. Next base: position 304,172 of record RJWH01001485.1, on the reverse strand, counting down.
GTCACGTCACTGAACCAAGTCGAAACAACAAATGATGATATGACTAATTCTTCCTTCTGTTTTCCTCCAGTCAGTGAATGGGGAAGACTAGACTCACAGTATACAGAAGATGAAGAGAACAGTTGATTTTACCACTGCTGTTCAACTGCCTTTGCAGTCTATAATATTTGTGGTCAACACAGAATTAGCTTAAGTTTGGGATATGTTTTCAAATATTTGCCCAAGAGCCACTATGGAGAATAATCTAAAACATCAATTTCCCAAAATGAGGATCATCTCTAGCTTCAAGGTCTAACTCCAGACATACCAAAACTCATTCAAGCTTCAAAATAAAATGCTGGTAGACACCAGAGAAAAATCACCATGGTTTCCATGTTACAAGTTTATTTAGATCAGTCTTATAAGTTTCAAGGGTAAATCACTTCACTGTTGGTCCTGATTTCGGCCTTTTCCCAAAGTAGTTTGAAAATCATAGGCACTCAGAAGGATATCTTCAAACTTTAATGATCCTTGCAACTTTACGTCTCCCCATTTCTTGGATGGAATCCAGGAGTCTGCCCTTAAACTATAAGCAATAAATCTAGAAGACTCTCTTCCCCAATGTACCAATGATACCACATGGAATTCCCATTAAAATCAACACAGGCAAGCACACACACAAGGACATACCAATAAAATCACTGTGTGATTTAGGTCAGGAAATAATTGTGTTAGACAAGAAGTATTCAGTTTTGTTTTAATTTCTTTGACGAGCTTAACACGTTCTGAAGAGGACACAGGATGATGTAGAAACGAAGAATCAATGTCTGGGTGGATTTCGGGTTTAGATAAAGTTCCTTGTGGGTACAGGAGGCAGTGTGGAGTACTGGGCATGAAAGCAGTTCTGCGCTGCCCTGGGGCAGGTCTGGAGAGGGACACTAGCAAGCCAATTCACAGCGGGCAGACAAGACAAATTCAACAGCAGAAAGCAACAACTTCCTCCCTGCTGAAGGGGTCCTGGTGAGAATTCCTGCCCCTTGCCCAAGGCCCTGAGGCCAGCAAATGGCCACACAGCCCCCTTCCTCAGCCTGTCAGCAGAGAGACATCAATGTCTTGGCCCTTTCATTAGGTTTCCCATGGAGAAAGGCTGACAATGTCACATGGTTACAAATGTTCACGCTATCGAAGCAACGGGGCAAATAAAGCAGGAGCCTGTAGTTTTGTCCTAAAGTTAGGGTGAAGCAAAGGCTGACAAGATGAAAAGCAGTGATTAAGTATTAGAGAAAAGCATGGGGCAAGGGCCCAAAGGTTCCAGCTACAATCATTTCACACTGAGACTGAAGAGCTGGATGGATGTGAGGTCAACCCACGTGGGGAGCAGCACTACTCTGTGAAACAGGATGGCTCCTTTGTGGGAGCGCTGAGGAGAAAGCCCCAGACAGGCTCACTGACCCTGACGACAGGCCAGGAGGCTGCAGGGCACAACAGACTGCTTCTCCCCTGCCCTCAAGGGTGGGGTAATCAGTAGCTCGCAAACAGATTCCCGAAGAGTGAATTTTCAAGTTTCAGAGAAAATGGCAGGCTTTTCTTTTGAGGTGGATTTTCTGTTTTTCATAACCAATTTGAGGTAAAAGACAATTAAGTACAAAGTTGATGAAAATCCTCCCTGGCCAATGATACTATATATTATATACTTCAAAGGTGCTAAGAGACTATATCCAAAATGCTGTCAACACACACACACAACATACATGAAGCGAGAGATGCGACCTAAAGCGACGGTGGCAATCATATTGCAAAACATAGATGTATCAAACAATAATGTGTACACTTTCCATTTACACCATGCTATACACCAGTTATATCGCCATTAAAAGAGAAAAGCCTCCCCAAACCTCCTGTCCCCATGACTCTGAAGATTCTTCTAGACTGTCGATATTGCAGGCATAGCATGAACACGACTTGATGTGAGTTAGATCCTAATACACACAGCACTGATCTGGATACGTTTCCACTAGTTAGTAGTCAATGCAGTTCATTTTGGGAGAGCCATGTGAGGCAAAAGGTTGAAATAACAAAAAGATCCTAATAAGGTGAGAATCAGAGCTGTGGGGCCAAATTCTAAGGGTCCAGCCAGCTCTAATTACCTATCATTTTCTACAAAGAGAAGGCACCATTATTCAGAAGTAGCAGAGCAGTATTGCATTTGTTCTAAAGCTCGCTGCATATGTAGAAAAGCCAACGGGACATATGCATCTAGAAGGCGTCACGCGTTGGTGTTTCAGTTGCCCACTGAGGTGGGTGTCCTGAGTGCTGTTTGGTATTGTACCCAAATAACCATAATTTTTCTAAAGGAAAGGTGCAGGCAGGAATGAACGTGAGTAGGCAGGCAGGCAGGGAGAAGAAGAAACATTCATTTACTTTATTTAGTTGTTCATCTTGGTTGTCTCCCTCTCCCCTCCAGATCTTGAACTTGGGTCTTTGGGACACATGCGGACTATGTCCAGTGGCCTTAACCTCTAAGCCACTAGAGCATGCTTTCAAATTACTATGTCTTATCCCGCATGCTTGAGACATTTCGCAGCCTTGGGAGACTATGATTAGCTGGCTGGTCTCCTGTAAGTAACAGAAAAGTGCACAAGGAAGAGGGAAGCACAGGCAGATCCAGAAAGGCGGATAATGCCCTCCACACACCCCATGACAGCCATGGGGGCCTAGCAGCACCCACGCTCCAGGGTCAGGCTGCTAGCGGAACCCCGGTGTGGACAGATCTGATACAGCAAGCTGAGGAGATGAAAGAATTCACTAATAAAAATGGTATATTCCACTTGTGGTAAGACTCACAAGTGCAGCCTGGTTATGCAAGGAGAAAGAGCAAGCGCTGCCTCAAAGATTAGCTCAATCAAAAAGTGATACATAACCGTACCCCAAGGCCCTCTCCTTGTTCAGTCATGAAAACTCTCAAATGGCACAGTATTTACTGACAAGGCCTAGAAACAGATCATTTCGAGTGACTGAGAATCAGGCTACTCCCACTGATTTATTTGGAAAACAAGATTAAATATGAAATTAGAATCGATAACATGGTATGATATAGAATGATGCTAAGTTATGCTGAGCTCTAAGTGTAACAGGATTTCAGAAAGGGAAGAGCTGCACAAAGATTCCCCAGAGAACTGTCTCTGTGGAGGAGGCAGGTCTCTAGCAGGACCCTAGGTGTTGTGGGGAGAGGGACCATTTTAAGCAAACGCAGACACATCAGCATGGGTCCACGTGGTAAGCATTCAGTAAAGGACCACTCTTTATGAGTGTGGTACGAAGCTTTCCTGTAGGTCAGAACGAATGCTTCTGGCAATGCTGGAGTACATGACCCAGCACCCTCATCTCTTCCATGTTAAATGCCCAACTGGCCTGAAGGGATGGGCACCATGGAACAGGAATGGACGGGTGGGCTCAGTTTTCCATGCAGCACAATTTGTAGTGAGGGTAAATGTGAACAGAGTGGTCCTAACGGATGTGGACCCGTTACTGACCACAGGTCCCTTGGTGAGCATTGGCCAAAAGATAGTTTCTTTACATGGGAAAGGGTTATTTGTAACAAGTAAGGAAACATCAAAATAAAGCACTGCCTCCCTTAGTGCTCTGCTCAGGCGGTTTTATTGGGGCTCAATTGCAGAAGAGAGTGGTGTGACTGGTGAGTGGGGTGCCAGGGAAGATTTTAAGTCTGCTGCACAGACACCAGCCTTCTTCATGCCTGGTCACACTTGCACATATTCAAAGATGGTGGTGCAAGGTCATCTGTAAGTCAGTCCTAACTGTTCTGTACCTGCTCAGGCCAAGGTGGGTCAGAACTACTCAGCCCGGGCAAAGACTTCACTTCTCTGAGGCATCTATCTACTCTACAGTCTAGAACTCAAGAGTTCTGGGGTTTTTATTTTAAAGGAAAGGTAAAGGCAGGGAGGAAGAAGCTCTTTATTTATGTTTATTTAGGTGCTCATCTTGGTTGTTCTCCTCAGTCCCAGGTTGTGAGTCCGGGGCCCAGGGAGGCACGTGGACCGCACCAGGCAGACTTAACCACCAGACCACCAGGGCTCACCTAGAACTACTAGGTTTTGAAAGGCTGTTAAACACTCATGACCTCAGGGGCCGCATCAGGTTCTGACGGTGGGTGGCTTCATGGGATGTTCTCCATTTTACTGTTTGGGTCTCCTGCTGTTAACCCAATCACAAACCCAAGCCTGGATTTGGCAGACAGGAGGAGCTCAGGGAAGGGTCTCTTATCCTGCCCAGGCGGGCCATGGACTAGGCCGGGGGTGGAGAGAGAGAAGTAATAAGACAGCAGCTTCAAAGGATGAACCCAAAGGACCAAAAGTTGATCAAAGGCTGAGTCAGACCCAGGGACCTGGAGGCTGGAGGTACCACTGACAAAACAGAATGAACTAGGGCTGGGGTTTCCTTACACATGTGCTCTTATTTTCAAGATGGGCCTGATTCCCTCCCTTCAATACAGACACAGGCATTTAAGGAGGAGGACAGGGAGGGAACCCTGGCCACTAGCCACTTCCAGTTCTCATGTTCCCTTCCCTCCATGACAAAATGCATCACTAATTTCTGGTACTGGTGCCACGGAGGCCCATGGTCTCCATCAGCATCCCTCTCATCTTCCCAGTCACTCCGACACACCTTGACTTTCCCGTCTACACTTGGGGTACACACGAGCCTGCTCCCAGGAAGAGCCCACTAAAACCTAGAGATAAGAAAGACGCAAACTTTGTCAGCTTTTACCAATTCTTCAAAATTCTCAAAGAACAGAATTACTAAATACAGTCTTTAAAGACCTGCCACAGAAAGACAGATATTGTATGATTCCTCTCCTAGGAGGTACCTAGAGTAGTCAAATTCATGTAGAAAGGAAGTGAAATAAAGGAGTTGTCAGAAGTTGGTGGGGAAGAGAACTGAGAGTTCAATGCAGATGGACAATGGCAATGGCTAACCAGCAAAGTAAATGTACTTAATCCCACTAAACACTTAAAATGGTGAAAATGGTAACTTGTATTTTATATATATTTTACCACAATTAAAAACAACAAAAAAAATGAAAACACGGATTTTAAGCACAAATGTTATGGTCACATTTGCAGGAGGAATTAGGAAGGCAGACAACTGGAACTCAACGAGCCAGAGAGACCCAAACACAGGAGTCAGAGGTGTGGTGACAGGAAGAGCAACGATGGGAAGACGATGAAATACTTTTAAGAAAAAATGGTCAGACTTGGTGACAAATGCAATACAAAGGTGATGCTGAAAGATGCAAAGGTAACCTAAGGGTTCCTATTCTGAAGAACCTGGAAGATTAGTGGTTTTACAGCAATACAGAGAATAATGGAGAAAACCAACATTTTATTTTTTTAAGGGGGCAGAACAAAACTTAAGCAAAGGAAAGGTAACTACAAGGACTCTTCCAATACATTTTTGGGGAACCATAGGATTAGAGGGCAGAAGGTCATGCATAAAGTCATGCCACAGAACCTGAAAAACAGGTGGGCCAATCAACAGGAAGGAGAAAAATAACAAAAGGACAGAAATTGGGCTTCATGGAAATAGCCCAGGTTAGGGCCCGTGAGGAGGAAAGAAGACAGAAAAAAGTGAGGTTGACAAAGCAGAAGAGCCAGCAAAGACCATTAGGTGAAGGCAAACGAAACAGAAGTCAAATGAAGAATATCAAAATAGATTACATGTGAAGGAATGTCAAGAAGGAATGGTTTCCACATGAAAAACCAGCTTGCTAATTACACAAATCACTCAGCGAATCATTATATTGATGGATCATCTAGAATAGCTTCTCCATATCAACTCCTAAGTTGTCTGCTGCATTCAGAAATTCAGAAATAAGTCCTCTTATTTCCTATGTAAATAAAAAGCATATTCTAAGAACCAGTTAAATAAAATTTTTTCATGTTCTTAAAAATGTAGAAAGAAAACAAATGACATAGGCACTGGGAAAGGTACTGAAAAGACTCGTGGATCCGTCAGGCTTTTGGGTGCAGGTCTCCTGCCCAGTACTTTGGCAACAAAGCTATCCTGAGAGCACAAGATCGTGCCAGAACAGGCCTCCAGTCTCCCATGTGGTGGAGGACTTCGGGACCAAAGTCATGAGGCCCCCCCCAAGATCTGGTCAGAAGTTTGTAGCTTGACCTACTTTAAATTAGTAAAACCTCTGTGCAGTTTTCGAAACAATGCTCTCTGAAAAATGCAGAGGCATTTAACACTGAACCACTAGTTCTAAGGTCATTTTTTGAAAACTAATACTCTGAATAAACCGAGTTAGCAGTTAGCATTCTGAAGAACTGACCATACCCTAGAACTAGGAGAGAAAGAAAAGTTTGAAATGTAAGAACATTATCAATGTGATTCAGGGTCAGCAAGCTAAATTTTAGCTCAGGCAAACCCAGAGCTTTTTTGTCCAATGCTCCTGAAAGAATGAATTTTTGCGAGAAAGCAGTAACACAAATGTCTGGGACATTATCATAACACCAATGGCATTTTACAGACACACTGTGCCCCTGGCAGGTTCAGAGGATCAGTTTTGGCTTTGTGATTAAAAACTGTCTTCCCCAAAGTGAGGAATAAAAACAGTCCAAGTGTGGTCATCTCTGAAATTTGTTTAATCTCTGCGAAGAGGCCTAAGGGAGTGTTACACCCCTAGAGTTTATTTCCAGACACTCAAAATAGGTCTTAGAGAAAGCCAGGTTCCAAGGAGCAGCACTGACTAGGTGGGTTAAATGCTTATCGCTAATGAACATTTATTGGGTAGTAACAGAGTTATAAGCCCCATAACTTAACCACACTACACTCATGTCTTCCTGAAGGTACAACTTCAATTCATAAACATAATTTAAGGGCATAAATAAGAACTGTAATCACCAGTTTGAAAAAAAACCAGGTTGTCTTACAAGTTCCCTAAGGTGACAAATGGCTCTTTAGCTTGTCTAAAACTCTGACATGCATGTACTCTCGACATTTTCCCCAAGCTAGAAGAATTTTGCACTAAGATCCTGGAAGACTGACACTAACAAGATTAACCTCACTATCCTAGCAACAATAAGCTTCTAGTAGATGTCTCTCCATTCTCTCTAAGAAGGAAACAAACAGGATCTGCGAAGTGGAAGGCAGACTCCACTGCAGACCCTCAGGCTCTCAGATCTGGAACATTATAACCTGACTGGTTTCCACCAAGAGGGCAATGCCTTGTAGAGAAAGCAGATCAGACAGACTAGGGCTATGCCCCTTGCCCCTAAGGGCTTTACAGCCACAGAAAGCAGGAAAAGTAATTTCAAAAGGGACACATGGAACCCTTATCCCTCCCATCCCCACCCCCACCAAAAACAACCAACCATAAACTTTTAGCACCTCTCAAAGACTTCAAGGGAAGCATAAAAGAGAACGTGTTAGTCTAGCTAAGGACCCTCAAATCAGTTTCTTTCTTCACAGTTTTCTTAAAATTGTAAGCACAGTACCTATAAACAAAAGAGTCATTTCAGTTTTTGCTTGGAAAAATGGGAGCCAATACATTCCTTCTGGGAATTCAGGGTAAGAGCTTTACAAAAACAGTGTCCAGATGTGCTTAAAAATCCAGTCTGTTCTTTCTTTTAAAACAAAGGGTGGGAGACATTTTATTAAAAATTGAAAAGGTTATTGGCTTTTCTTGGCTCCATGCTAACCTGCCCTCCACACTGAGTGCACCTGAGGCAGAACCATGAGCTCCCTCCTTCCAGTTGCAGAGATAGGGTCTGGGGACAGAGGTGTGAGCCCCATGAGCCTGGGACCTTCTCTAACTTCCATAGTGTCCTTCTAGGTAGAGACTCGGAAAACCTAGAGATTCGCAAGTGAGGTTGCAATGTTTTTGTATTAAAATAACCAGCCTTCATTATAAACCTTTATTTTAACTGAAGTTCTTTTTAACTGAAAATGTTTTGCAACCTCACATCCCAGTTTTCAACTGAAGCTTCGCAGAGATCTGAAGCATCCTCAACTCAATGCTTTCATTCCCAGGGTCCCATTTAACCAGAGATATTTCAAGAGTCTGCTAAGCAATGTTCCTTCTCTTTCAGTGGGGCTGATGCTGGCTCCGGGCACTGGAAGTAAATGAGTGCTTCACACAGAGCATAAATAAGAGACAGAAGAGTTAGGCACGTATTATGAATAAAAAGATAATCCTAATCATAGTTTACACAATCACAAACCTTAGTTTATACTAGCAGCTAAGCCTCCTTTCAAAGTAGAGGGCAGATGCTGGTACTGGGGGGAAAATGGTATGTTAAAAATGTGACTACCTTCAAGTTTGTTTAACTCCCCTGTCAGCCACGGCTTCCTTCCGCCACCTTCCACCAGGATGGGGGCAGGGTGGGGCAGAGCCCTTTTTGAAGTGTTTTGTTTGCAAAAGGTGGGAAGTAACTCAGTACCATAGAACAATCCTGACAAAGGCCAGGTCACTCTCATCAGTACACTGAGGGTGAAAACAAGCGGGTGACCCCATTACAGAGGCTGCCCTGGGGGCTGCCAGGAGCCCCAAAGGAAGCAGGCCTGCAGTTCTGAGGTCATCAATGCTCTCCAAAGGGCTGACACCACACAAACCTTTAACCAAAAGTCCTGAGGTGTGTGTGTTCCATGTGTGCTGAGCAGGACAATCCACCCTCACTCAGTGAACACTCAGGATGGGTGGAGTCCAGGGTGCAATGGCAAGGAAGGATCTAGAGTGGCTGAGATGGGACCAGGTGTCCAGGAAGAGACATTCGGGTGGGGGAGACACACCTGTGTTTCTGACGTGAAGACTGGAGAAGGGAGTACTCTTCGGAAGTAGCTAGCTTCAGATTTCCAAATCAGAACAGTGTCACATCTCAAACTACTTACTTGAGGTTGACTATCTCTGTGCCGAAAGGGGTAGGAGGCTCACCAGAAGAGGAGAAACAGTACTTGTCATGTATTTCCCTTTTAATTTCCATATTTGAAACCTATTTCACCCAACCAAGAGACTTCTGCAAAAGTGGCTAAAGCTGTGAGCATCTCAGAGCAGAAGAAGAGGAAAGTGCTCCCAGCCATGAGCGGGTACAGGAAGGTCACCCCACTCCCTCTCTTCCCTCTTTCCTAGTCTCATCCAGCAGTCTGCCCATGTCACAGCAGCAAGTAAATGGTGTGACCAGCTAGTGGCAATAGGGAGACCCTCAAAGGCTCCTGCAAGCATAAAGGGCTGCCAACGCACTACGTTCCACCATGAATCACAGGTCACAAAAGAGGACATGCCAAATAAAGGAGTACAGTACTGGTTCAGGAGAAGGTGTTCACAGCCAAGCTTCATGCAGGGGGAGGGGTGTTAAAGGCACAAGCCACACACACCATGCATATCTCTGTCCTTTCTGCAGAGGGTCATGACACTATTCCGCTCTGCTACTGCAGCAGATGGAGGTGCCGTTTTAAAAACATCCCATGACTTCCCAGGGCAACCTGTCATCACTCCTGTTTAAGCTCAGAGCTTCCAGAGGGCATGACCCCTGCAGATAAGGCTCTTCATCAAGTCTGCCTATTTGGGGCCCTGGAGCTTCAGGCCCTGCTATCACAGGAGGCCCCCCTTCTGGTCTCTGAGTAAGTGACCTCTTCCCCAGCCTCTCACCCTCTCTTCCTACTCTGGACTGTGTCACAGACCTTGCTCCGGAGGTGGCCATCTACCTGACAGTGTACTGAGCATTCCCCTCTGCCCATCGGACACCAGCACGAGCCTCCTCCTTACCTTTTTGAGGTATGGCTCTGCTTTTCTGTCTCCTCTCTTTCTACCTAGTCCTTTTAAGACCACTCGCCCATGTATTAGAAAGCTGCACCAGACTCATCTTTGTTTAGCAAAAGGGGTTCTTTCGCAAGGCTCTTCCAGAAATGTTATAGTATCCAAGGCCTTCTCACCAGGGACATCCCCCTTCAGTCAGGGTAGGTGGTGACCACACAAGATGATGGCTCTTGGATCCGGAGGAAACCTGAAGGGACAGCAATCCCTGGCTGAAGGGATGTGTGCATATGTGTGTATCACTATTCTGACTTCCTTAGCTTCCCCAAAAAGGGGACAGCTTAACGCAGATAGAGGTGGAAGGGAAAACACAGATTAATGGCTCAACTCTGCAATTACCCACATGCAGATCATCTGCCAAACAAACTATTTATCTCAGATCATTTTTTACCTGGGGCTGCCTTTCTCCTGCCCCCACCACCACTTAGCACCTATCCTGCATGCTCTCCTCCCCTGACAGCTGCCTCCGGGACTATCAACACCCCATGTAATTCTGAGCCCATGGGGTCTTGAGGCAGTGCCCTTGTTGATGGATTCAGTGATTGATTAGGCCCTAAAAGCTCCTGGTCCAGAAGACTAAATGGGCTGCAATCAATCATGAATAGTAGTGCAAGGTTAAAAAACATGAAAAACAAAAAAACGAGATGTGAGAGGGTCTTTGGCCACATGCACGAGCTAGACAAGCGCACAGGAATGGTGGTGAGGGGAGGCATGTGGACACACTGGTCACCACCTACAAACACCAAGCCAGGCAGATCAGGGTGAGCAGGGGAGCCAGTGGGACACTTTGTGAAAGCCAAGCCATCTGTGTACATGTTTTCTTAAAATTCACACCCTGTGTGGAGGACAAACACTTTCATTTTATTGGCGAAAGAGCTGCAAAGTTGGCCACAGACTAGGTATCCTTTCCTGGGAGATCAAAAACAGACACCCAAGTGCGGGCAGGGGGGTGGGGTAAGACTCTCAATGGGAAAATAAGACCAACTCAATAAGTTGACAAAGTGGGTGGGCCAGAAAAATCACCCTTCCAAATTAAAGTTGCAACTTGAAAGTTAGCACCATAAAAATAATGGCGAAATTCTTAAGAATTCCAGCCTGTGTCATTTTACAGGTTAAAAAAAAAGAGGCTGCAGGGTCACCTGTCCTGTCCATAGCCACTGTCAGCTGGATTCATCTAACACGTCACACTGACATAAATAAGCCTGACTTGGGCTTCTCGCCCAGGACAAGGATTTGTAAAAACACCAGTAAAAATGATTAATCAATATTTTATTTACAGGAAATGTGCAATCAATTCAAAATTGACTTGCAGGGGTATATATATGAACTAAGGTTTGCTAGCCAAACTATTGGTGCAAACAGAATTCCCATGATAATGCTTATATTCAACTGTTTTCATAATATATGTGAAGCTTGAAAAAGTCATTTAGTCAATATCCTTATTTTAAAATCCTCATTTATTAACTCACATTTTCCATAATACTGTGTACTAAGCAAAAATTCATCCACATCCAGCTTCAATACTACCAGGCTTAAAAATCACTAAAACTTACTCAGAACATAAGTCATCTAATAGAAAGATTCAGTCTTTCACTAATACATGCGGAATGAAATCAGTATAAGATACCACTACAGTAACAAGGAGTAAATTAAAAAGATAAGTGTCAATATTGTTTATGATGTGGTAAAATGGGCACTCATTTCTCTGATGCCATCAATCTCTAAGCAATTTATTATGTAGCCAAGCACAGAGTTAAATGTTTCAAAAAGAATCTCGTGCAGGCCCCGAAACAATCACGGAAGATAAACTAATTAGTAGCCCATTTTACAGATGAAGATTTTTGCCCAGGTCACAGCAATGGTAGAGAGTTGGGATTTGTGGATGAAATCTGTCTTCTTCCTAAAACACAACTCTTCACAGTGAACTGGCTCAGTCCTTGCACAGGGGAAACTGGGAAGCCTGTAGTAATGACACAAAACCTCTGCCCAGTAATTCCGCTTCGGGGAATATATGCCAAGAAACAAACCAAAATGTTCACAGTAGTTTTATAACAGTAATAACCTGGAAACAGCCCGATGCTTTCTCAACAGAGGAGAACTAGTGAAAGTGGGGGAAAAGCGCTACAACAAGAAAATAGCCTATGGTCACTAAAAGTGACGTGTCTATGAGTTATGTGAATACATGGAACTACCTTTGTAAAACAGCTTTAAGTAAAAAAACAAAAACAAAAAACAAATACAGTGATTGTAATTCTGCAACAAGATGTGTTTATGTTCAAGAATGGAAGAATCAGTATTTAATGCTCATTGAGCTCTTCTTTTCACATTGAGAAGTTATGTATTTGCAGACGCAATACAGGTAAACCGTGCTTAAAGATGCTATGATTCAGGTGCGTCCTGGTGGAGTAGCAATTAGGTCAATCACCTCTAAAGGAGCAGGCCACACGCCTGGGGGAAAACCACCCATGTGAACTAAAGTGGAAATAAAATGAAATGCTTCTTCCTCCTCTCTTCCTGCCTGTCAACTGTTCTTCCTGATCCAATGAAGTAATATTTTCATCTAAAGGAATAACGCTATCAATATTAAAGCACCCCTCTTAACTTTTGAGTCTTACTTTAAAATCTGATTAGAGGCGCACCTTGGAGGTCTGCCGTGTTCTGGCCGGCAGTCCACATACATACCCAAGTTCACGTCCTGGGCAAAAGGGAAACAGCCAAGATGAACAATTAAATAAAAACAAACAAAACGCTCCCTCCTCTCTTTTCCTGCCTGCCGGCCTACCCATTCATCTTCATTCCTGTCTGCGCCTTTTCTTTAATAAAAAACGAAAAAGAAAAATCAGGCATGCCCTGGTGGAGCGGTGCTCCTCAGAAGGAGCACAGGCCACGTACCCTTGGGTTCCAGTCCCAGGTTGGGGGCGGGAGAACAGTAGGAACTAAATGTAAACAAAATAAACACTTTTTCCTCCTCTCTTCCTGCCTAACTACTTGCCTTCATTCCTGCCTGCACCTTACCTAAAAAAAAAAAATTCAATTACAAAACCTTAGTTAGAAACCCAGAGCTCATGAGTTTTTTTAACCATTTAGCAATTTACAAATAAAAGTGGAACACTGTTTTTGTTACCATTTGATGCACACTGATACAAGACCACATTCTCAGAATCTCAACTCTTCTATAACACATTTGGAAAAGTAACATGACAAAGATGACAAATCCATGGGGCTGAGGGAGGGAGGTCTAAGTGTCTGAACACAAGCAGAGATGGAACAACGTGTTTGACACGTGAAGGGTGATCTTTGGGCCCAAATGCCACTTTTACAGGCTCTCCTTCCACCGCACCAAAGGAGTTTATGCTGGTGCAGATTCTTCATTTAGGGAGGTGAGCGGGGCAGTGGGGTTCCAGCACCCCCCAGCCATGTGACAGATGCCTGTTAATTCCATCTACATGTCGCTCCCTGGAACCTCCCTGGAACCTCCCAATGGCTTCCTATGTGTCCTACCACCTCAGGGGAACAGAGCACAATTAGAAACCTGAACTAACTGCTAAGGTCCTTTGGGCTTCACATGGACTGCACCTTAGCCACTGAGCCACATGGGTATGCCTAACTGCTGAATCTTTTTTTTTTAAAAGGAAAGGTACAGGCAGGAATGAAGGTGAGCAGAGGCAGGCAGGCTGACAGACAGAGGAGAAAGAAGCACTTTATTTAGTTGTTCACCTTGGTTGCTGAGTCTCAGAACACCAACCGAGGGCCTCAGGGCACATGTGGAATGTGCTAGCTGAAGGCGGCTGACCAAACCACTACTCCACCAGGGCGCACCTACTGAATCTTTTAAGAAGAACAAAACTGGTAAGTTGGGGAAGGCACTGGGCCAGAGTCGGCTCTCTGACTTCTGTGCTAGGGGACGAAAAGCAGAGTCCCTGACCTGGCAAGACAGTCCTCTGCCTGGGCAGATCCCACATCAAAGTCTTTATTCCAGATTCCCTTTTCTCTGTCCTTACCACCCACATGTCCAGCCCCTGGTCCCAGTCTGCCTGTACTAGAGATGATAAAGTACCGGTGGGGTCAGAGTGCACCTGGCACAGGACCAAAGTCCCCACTATGGCAATGCCTGCTCCCAGGGCAAGCTGTCCAATATGGCCTTTAGTCGTGCATACTATTTACATTAAATCAATGTGAATGCAATTAAAAATTCAGCTCTTGGTGGTGCTAGCCACATTTCAGCCACAAGTGGTTAACAGTTACTGGATTTTTAGTGCAGGAAAAAGCATGTCCATCATCACAGAAACTTCTAGCAGATAGCACTGGGCTAACAGAGTCCAGGACCTGCCCACCAGCCTTTACCATTCCAGGTGACGGTCTCTCACTGTGAGACAACCCTTCCCCGCACCAGCTGTCATCATCTTATCTGACAGACAGTATGTGATCATTAGGTTTCCCTGGGCAGCACTGTTTTTTTAATTTTCATATAGTAAAAGTGGATGTTTTCTGGAGTACAGTTCCATGAGCTTATATATGTATAAATATTTCCATTTACTAATCAACCACCACAAGACTCGCACCCCCCACCCTCTGTTCTGCCCCCTTTGCAGTCAACCCTCCTCTCTACCCCCACTAGCAAACCCTGACCTGGCAGCTTTTGAAAACACTCAGATTCCTGGCCTTCCTCTGGAAATCTCACTTAAGCAGGCCTTGGGAGAGGGCCGGAATCTCACCACCCCCCAAGAATGTTCCTCAGGTGATTCTGGTATTCAGCCATGCTTGAGAACTGCTGAGATAAATGCTGAATCCGAGTTTAATTATCTGCTAAGTGCTCTCTGGTATCTAGTCCCACTCCCCCTCCACCCTAGTTGCTCTGTGGCACATGGCAGGCGTCCATCACAGGCTGGGTATGTGGAAGGCAGGGCAAGCGCCGCTGCTGGGGGCATGGGCAGGGGTGGAACTGTGGCTCTGGTTTCTGGCGGAGAGGCCCCACTGTGTCACGTGGCCCGCCATCCTAATCCCTTCCTGGCTCTTAGTGCCAATCCTCATCTGGAAAAAGAACCACATCAGAAATAATTGCATATCTCCGAGGCTCACTGGGAAGTGATGATTCAGATAACACGTTCAAAAGCATTGGGCAGCCAAAACGAAGGATACACTGTCCTGGATACATCATCACCACATGGGGTTTCCTCTGGATAGACCTCTCCTCACCCTGACTGTATACTTGACGGATGTGGGAGATCAGGACTCAAATTACAATACAATTGCAGTCTTTATGAAAAATAAAATCAAATTAAAAAGTTTTCACCCTAAATTGGTGACAGCAAGCGCAAGTTACCAAATTCCATTTTTAAAGGGGGAATTCAGAAGAGTAAGCATCATCTCAGAAAAGCCTCCTCAGCTCAGAAAATAAACAATGACAAAGAGGGTCAACACTGGAGTTTAACCATTCTCTCCTGGCTTGCTCCGCCTTGCTGAGGATTCCTGGAAAACACTTTGAAAAGTTTACCATGATCAAAGGAAAAGTAGAGCCAACACAAGAAATGCTATCATTTAACATCACATGTTTATTTAGCCCCACTAAGCCAGAGAGAAGATTGTTTAAAAGGGAGAGAATGCCTGCTTAATCAACTAAAAATGCATTCATTACTATGCGATTCACTGCGGCTTTCCTGAAATCAGACACTTTTGCCCCTAGACCATAAGATTGAAGCGATTTGAAATGAAAATATTTCCTGTCCACTGCTTGCCAGTTTCTAGCCCCAGAGTGATATAACAGATGACATCCAGTACAATAAATGCTTTTATTAACCATAAATTTGAGACTGCTTTAGGGATTTGAAGTGTTGGGTTTCATGCTGAAAAAATGTAATGTTATCCACAGACCATCAGTGAGTAACAAAAACAGAGGCACAGGTTATGCTGCTTTGATCAAATTATGACAAAAAATCATCTTTTGCATTGAAAATAGTAGTTGCATTCCAGGTAGGCATGTCTTCCAGGAGTCCCACAATAGTTTAATCATATGTCTTGAAGATTTAATGAAAATTCATCCTGAGTGCAGATTTATAGAACCAGCAGCTTCTGTTCAACAGAAAGGAAGTTGATAAGTGCTAGGAGGCTAAGTTAGCAAACTAAAATACTAAAATGGGACCCCTAAATCAGGGCTTCCCAACCTCAGCACCACTGACTTTGGGGGTCAGATCATTACTTCTGGAGGGACGAATGTGCACTGTAGGAGATCCAGCAGTGTCCTGGCCCCTACCCACTAAATGCCAGTGTCATCTACCACCCAGCTGTAACAACCAAAAATGTCTCCAGAGATTACCCAGCACCCCCCCCCACCCCAACTGAGCATCATTGCTCTCCATCAAATTCTAGGTCTGTTTAGCAAATGCTACCTGATTTCCCTTTATCCAAAGAAAATGTCAGAGCCTGAGGAGTCTGTCAGATGCCCCTTCTCTGCCCATCCTGCCCCCTTCAACACAGAATGGTGAGCCCCAAGTGAGCTCTGAAATCACAAGTACACTGCACTCTCTCTCCCACTGAAATGGCTGGTAGCAGAGCCTTGGAAACAAGACCTCTCTCTCCTGGGACCAGCGCAAAAGGGACTAAGCAAAGGCAACTGGTCTCCCACTCCCAGGCACACCTCGGCCGGCCTTTGTGTCGGGAGTGCGTTCCTGCCCTGGAGCCCCAACTCTGCCAGCCTCCAGATCGCTGCTTTCTGGCCTTTCACTGTCAGACACGGAGGGGACCGTGGACTTGGTGCCAGAAAAGAAAATGAAAAGCAAAGCTTCACCTCTTGCGGTCCATTCTCTGGATGCTGAATGTCCCACTATTACAGCTCGGCATGACATTTCACGGCCAGCAGGGGAGGAGGCCCTGTCCTGAAAGCAGAACAAACACCAGGCACACAGGCCTGCCTGCACCCTTGCCGCCTGCCTGGACTTATGAATAAAAGATGGAGATTTTGTCTCGGTCGTTTCCCGGGTACCCTGTAAGAATAACAACTTGTCGCTTTTAATGTTTTAACTTACTTTGAAAAATAACCAATATTAACTTTATATGTCTTGGCCCTTAATTCTGGGGTAAGGACACAGAGAAGAAAGAAAAGTCATGTAATTAGGTAGATGATAGTAATTCAGGTTAAATGAATGTAACTATCTGTAAGGGATGCTAATAAAATAATTTAGACAATCTGCACAGAACTAAAAAGGCTGGAAGCTGACTTGGAGGAATGTTTTGAGTGAAGTGGCCTTTACTGGAAATAAAGTTCAATGTTTTCTTAGCACAAAGGCAAGAAACGGCTGGATTTTGGTGTGAGGAAGCACTCAACCGTAAACCCATGCTGGCCAAACAGAGGTTTGAGGAGGACTCCTTCCCGGTGGCTGAGGGTGACATCTACAAGCCTTTGGAATAAGCCTGTGTGAAGAGCAAATGCCTTAAGCGTTCTTGAGACACAGCACTCCTAATTTTGAGAGCACACCGTGGGTTTCAACCAGTCTTTAAAGAAAGAGATTACATTACAGGAGACACAAATGACAGCCTGCTCTTTCTCTGGGTCCTCAGAGAAGTCAAATGTAAGGCATGGCAACTTTTAAAAAGACAACACCAGACTAAACTGGGTTAAGTCATTAGAAAAGTCTCCCTGTGAAACAATTTCAAGTAGAAAAAACAAATTCTGTTCATCTGTGTGTTACTGATCACTATGTAAAACACAACCATGTTGTGATATCACCTTTACAGAGATCCTGCCAAATATATAACTGGACCCTAACCACAAAGAAATAATCAGGAATCCAAGTGCCGCGGCTACCTCTACAAGTGACCTTACTCTCCACAATGTCCGTTTCGTTAAAGATTAAAAAAATAGTCAGGGGAATGGTTCTAGATTAAAGATCACTAAAGAGACAGGATGTCCGTAGGGAGTGAACAGTCCTTGTCAATTCTGAAATGTGAGAAGGGAATCATGAAGGACTTTAAGAAGACAACTGGGGTGCGCCCTGGTGGAGCAGAGGTTGGGTCAATTGCCTCTGAAGGAGCAAGCCACATACCCCCAGGTTCCAGTCCTGGGTCCAGGAGAAAGCACCCAGTGTGAACAACTAAATAAAAACACACAGAATGTTCCTTCCTCCTCTCTCATCCTGCCTGCCTACTCATCTTCACTTCCACCTGAACCTTTCCTTTGAAAAAAAAAAACACAACTGAGGTATGTGTAACAAAATGTCAAGAACTGATGACTCTGAGCAATGTGGAAACAGGTGTTCATTTTACTATTTTTTTCAACTTTTCTATAGGTTTGAAAAATTTCAGAATACCAAATATGGGAGTGACAGTACAGTAGAGAGAAACCCAGCATATACAGATGACAGGCTGCCTGCTGGTCTGGGTGAAGACTGGCCAACAACTTCTCCCTGTTTAATGTCAGAGAGCACATGACCCAAAATGTTACTGATGTATTTTAAAATTAAAAAGAAAAACAATATACAATTTTCATACAAAATAGGTCCTGGATAAAAACAATTTTAGAAACATAATCATGTAGCTTCAGATTTCTAGTTTAAAAAAAGCTATCAGCTCCTTTTTAAAATCCCCTTTGTGTCCTGCCTAAAACACTTCTGTAATCATCATTCTCCTCTTATCAGAATTCCTACTAATTTCAAAACTTTTCTGAACCACTCTTTAAAACTTTCCTGCCTTCCGCCCAAATTCCTCCCCATCTACTCCCTTTCCTTTTTTAATGAGATAAAAGCAATGATTATACTAGTTGGGGCCAAGATGAAAACTATGCACTTTAAAAAAAAAAGTGTGTGACCCTTTAAGTTAAAAAGGAAGAAAGCTCCGTAGAAGGGAAATGCACTCAACTGAAAAGATGAGGGGGGTAGAATTTCTGTCTCTCCAGGAGACAGAAAACTTCAAAACTCAGAGAGAACAATGAGAGGGAGGCAGTGTGCCCAGAGCAGCCTTACGAGGGATCTGGGTGACAGTCACCTTGGGCACACAGGACACTGGGAACCCACCACCCCTGCTGCCCAGCAGCAGTCTTCAGGCAACCAGATGTTACATTTTTTCTGCTTAATTTCAGTAAAACTCCATGACCTCTTTCTCAAATTAAAAAAGCAATACTATTTTTTTAAACCACAGGAGCTATCTTTAGTGAAGCCTTTTAAGTATTTTCATTAATTCATAGCCAGCCAACCAGGACTTTTCCCACAGTCTCCTACAAAAAAGCCTGGGAAGTCACTGATTGCTTGGCTGGATCTGAATATGAGCAGAGGTAAGATCAGAAATATCTAGTTCCTCCCACAGGGAGGCAAGGCATGAAAATCAAAGCTGAACAAAAACTCATTACCACAGCTGGTCAGCAAGCCCACAGCCCCGGAAAGGAGGTAGGGCCTTGGATTCTGGATGGACCATCGGTCGAGTGACTTCAGAAGATGAAACGTATTCACAACCAGAGGGGAATGAAACACAATGAGACCAGTACCTCTGTTAAAAGAAAGCTTTCATTCCAACTGAAGGCTGCTGCTAGGGAGTGAGGGTTGTTTCATCCATCTCATTGCATGAAGTTCAAAAACTAGGACACTAAGTGCTTTCCAGTTACTTTACATTTTTCTTATCCATGGGTGGGTGCTGGACAGCCTGGACAGTCCAAACAGCCTTCCTTCAAGCAACCAACACTTAACAAAGTACAATTTTCATCCATTACCAACCCCCACAAACCACCCCCATCACCCCCAGAACCTGCCCTGTGCACACAGTGACAATAATCTGTGGTGTGAATAAATGAATTATCTTTATATGTTACTCTCAGTACCTAATACCACATGAGGAGGGCAAAGTTAAGAAAACACTAGTGGTGAGCCCTGGTGGCGTAGCAGATAAAGTCATTGAATGTGGTCCACACATATCCTCAAGGACCTAGGTTCGAGACCTGGGGCCAGTGGAAACAACCGAAGTGAACAGCTGTGTGAAATCAAATGCTTCTTCCTCCTCTCTCTTCCTGCCTGCCTGCCTCTGCTCACCTTCATTCCTTTAAAAAAGAAAGAAAACATAACTAAGGAACTTCAAAGGGAACTTTTTTTTTTTTTTAAAGGAAAGGCACAGGCAGGAAGAAGCACTTTATTTTATTTCAATTGTTCATCTTGGTTGTTCCCATGGGACTGGGGTATTGAACCCTGGTCCTTGGGATGTGTATATATACTGCGCCGCAGTGGACTTCTCTGCTAGGCCATGAAGCCATGACTCAAAGGGAACTTCTAGTCCAACTGTTCACCTCCCTTGTCTCCTTGTCTAAGAACCCACCTGAGATCACCCTGTTGCGCTGTCATCACTCTCATCACCCTAACTTAATCTTCATCGAGTACTTAGTCATTCAAGAAACAGGTAGGTAGGAAGAATGTATTGCAACCCACGGACCAGGAACAAATCAGACAAAGGCCTTACCCTCTTGGAGCTGACACTGTAGATGGGGTAGGTGGATAACCAGAGAAGAAAATACTTCTCATGGTGAAAGTTCTGCGCAGAAAAATAAAGCGAAAAACAGGACAGAGTGAGCAGAGGGTTGCTAATTTTAATAGGGCGCTCGGGTCTGGTATTTTGTTATCGAATTTCTCTCCCCTACTACAATCGAAGCTCTAGAAATTGGGTCTAGAACGCAGAAAGCTCCAAGTCCTTGTATGAATGAATGGCCTTGAGGGTCACTTATAAAGTCTTCTTCCTGTTGAAGACACTTCCCAAATCTCACCATTCTTTTTATTTTTAACTCCCCAAAGGAAAGGAGCAGGCAGGAATGAAGGCGTGCAGAGACAAGCAGGAATAGAAAGGAGAAAGAAGCACTTTATTTTATTTAGTCTTTCATTGTTCGTCTTGGTTGTTTCCTGCTGGAACCAGGATGTATATACCTGGGTCCCTGGGATGTATGTACCATGAGCCTAACCACTACTCCACCAGATGTGCCCCAAGGCTCAATATTCTGAAGGTACGGGGGCAGGCAAAAATCAAGGCAAGTCAGGGTGCCCTATTATCTAATGCCCATGCCTTCAATGAGCCACCCTCCTCCAGCTGTGCCCACATCTTTCTTCCCCACTGTCTCCACTCCTCCTGGTTCCACTCACTGAAAGGCCTGCCGCCTTGAACCACGCTGATGCCAACCTCTAAGTCACCTCTGAACCATTCAAAGTAAATGCCTTCAAAACAAAAAGTTGATGCTGCTTCTTCCCTCTATCACTGCAAACGGCTAGATGCATTCTCATGAAACCTGGAGGGGCCATGGGGTTGGGCAGACTAAAGGCAGGTTTCCTGGCACAGGTAAAATTCACCTTGGCGGCCTGGGGGCAATGGTGTGAAGTGTGCAGAGAAACGTATGCTTCCACTAGAGCAAGCAAAACTAAGGTGGAGCAAGAAGCTAGTCACTGACCCCACTGGGATGTGAGCTAGACAGCCCCAGTTACAAAGGTGGGAGTCAGTGCCACTGCAGTGAGGGCCTCATTACCCTGCGTTTCACACCAGCAAACTGCAAAAGGTGGAATGTTCTAGGATGAGAATCAGGAGGAGCTGTGGTTCACATTTCTCTGGGAGGGGTCAGATGTGTGGAGATTTCCCTATTTCCATGGACACCTTCCTGCGTCTCCCTGTCCGCTACAGTTGGTCAGGGGCCTGGTTCGGCTACTGTGTGTGTTTTCCCCCCAGTAAGGGCACCACGAGATGACAGAGTATCTGTCCCCTCACTCCAAATGAGTCCCTTTTTACGTCAGATATTGAGCAGTTACAATAGAGCCTAATCGTGTGAGTGCCTGTGCCCCTCACAGCAGGTGTCTACTCCAGAGGAAGGTGATAAACGGACTCCACAAGGATCTCGCTCAGTGACTGCTCCTGCATGGGTCAGGACTGCAGGGCACTGTCCTCAGATGAAAGGGGGCCCCCATTTCAGGAGAGGAGAAACCAGAAATCACCTGGACAGAATGAAATCACAGAGAAAGGGTTTCCAAATCATACAGCCCGTCTCAGGAAAATGTACCTCTTGGTTCCAAAGAAACCCACCCTCTATTCCATCAAGCCTCCCACTCTGAGTGAAACAGTTCATCTTAGAACAGAAGTCTGGGGCCACAGCCAGGATTTTTTTTAAAGGGTTACCATTCAATGGTGAGGGAGGGATTTACAAAACTGACAAAACAGAACACTTGGAAAAGCTCCTGGTTTTTAAGAGAATAAAGTAGTTTTTGAATCTAAAAGTTAAATTAAAAGCCTAATCCTTCAAGATTTCCAAGGATTTATCTGAAGTATTCATTTAATGTGTGAAATGTAAATAATCATCTAAACATTTTAATGAATGCTACCATTCTCTTTTCAAAGCTGCTGCTCCAAGTTTATACATTTGTGATAACTTCAAGCAAGGTTCCCTGCAATGTAATAATTTTCATGAAAAGCCTGAAGATGAATGTCTTAAGAGTAGGTTTTGAAAAAAAGAAGCATATGAGAAATTACAATTTATTAAACATCCAACAATACTGACCATCTATTGCTCTTTCAACTCTTAAGGTACCAACCTTAAGCTAGTAAATCATTTTACCATTAGGTTTACTATCAAACAAATGCTTAAAGTGCACAGTAAAGGTAGTTTTCATTTACACTATTACATCAGACAATTTATAGGCCAACTTCCGTTTTGGAAGAGAGTTATGTGTGTTCACATCACATTTTTATTTTGTTATCCACCCAGGGAATTGTTGAGGACAGCTGGTACCTATTAAGTGCCCCCTTTAAATGTTGTAGCCTTAATTAGCTACATCCACCTTCCCCCAACATTTCCAAACAAGGAACCAAAGGAAAAGGAAGCCATTTTTATGATGGATACTTTGAACAATGGAGCTGTAAATGTTAAAATAAGAGTTGCCATTAGACTAGCCATTCCGCTGGTTTTTCTTCGTAAACATAGGGTACAGATGGAGTTTACATATTGAGTTTCTGTTACTTAGGTCATTTTTGAATTGTTCAATTTTTATTTTCGTCTAGTATCATTTAATTAAACCTTCTTTTGAAATACCACTTGGGAAGGGATGAGGGACGGTTTCCCCGAAGATATTCTTGGCGTGATTTAAACTGCAGACTTTGTGAACTTCTGAGCACATGAGACCAAGTGGAAAGAATCGAAAAGCAGAGGCGCAGCTGAGTATGGTTTTCTATAAACGAGACTCCATAATCTTCCCAGACACTGAAGAATTTCCAACTCACACACGGGAAATGTAGTTGCTAGAATCTACGCTTTAACCTGCCAGGTGGAGATAAAACACACTGATTTCACTATCATTTAGGATTCCCTTTAAAAAAAAAAGTACCCATTTATGTGCTCAGGGGTTCAAGTGTGAATTATGTCAGCAAGCTAATTTTTGAGCAGGATAAGCAGTCATCTCAAAGATTCCCCCTTGGATTTGGTTTCTTCTTAGAGACTTGCCTGCTTTCATCTGTCCTAAGACTATCAGTTTCAATAGGATGTGATCACTCCTGGGCTTGTGTCTTTTCAATCAGCCAGTGGCCCTGCCGGGTTTAGAGTGGCAGAGAGGAAGTGGCCTGTGGTTAAACAGAGGAAATACCAACGCATTTTAATAGAGCAAATAGTCTCTTTACTGCCCACTGGGAAGAGCTTCAAAGGCCCCTGAGCCCTGGAGGAGACAATGTGTTTCGGGGCCATCAGTCACCTAATCGTGTGTCAGCCTCATTCAGAACATCCAAGCAGCCAAGACAAACACAGCCTAGGAGGACACTGGCTCCCACCGGCTGAGCAAGTCAGGCTGCCTGTAGATATGGCCCGTGGCACCAGCAGTGTCCCCCACTCCACCTACACACACACACACACACACACACACACACACACACACACACACACACACAGAGTCATTTGCCGAGAGCAGGGGGGCCTCCAAATGTGGGGTGATATGAAATGGAAAAGGTGTCAGGTGTCAGGCTAGGTGGTAGGAGAAAAGCCTTCTCCGAGAGCACTGTCCCCACCGCAGCCTGTCAAGCTTCTGAGGGAATGTGAGCCCGGTTTCACCCTACACTCTTAAACTGAAGGTGGGAGGCCCAAAGTTCCAGAAGCCTAAAAACCCATCCATCAGAGGCAGTGAGGAATGAATGAAAGGGGCAATTAATTGTTGCTGGGGTGGCCCCAGCAGCAGCAGACATCAGCTGGGGCACAGTATGTGAAAAGTTTGGGGACCAAACAGGAGGGCTTGAAAGCTTCACACACACACACACACACACACACACACACACACACACACACACACACACACACTCTTTAGGCCAAACGAAGCATGTAAAAGACTCGATTTAAAATAAAAACTTAAAGCATTAGCACGTTCTTTGCTTTGTGTGGAAGGCATCTGAAGGTTTGCACTGCTGAGAACATAATTTGGATCCTACCCTATCTTTCCTGACAGTTTTCCAGACAAGCCCAGCTACTCTGGGAGAAACCCAGTATAAGTCTCAGTCCCTTTCACTGCCAGCTTCTTCAACCCCAGGCCAGAGGCACTGAGGCCTGAGTGCCCAGCAGACTCTCCAGATCCCCTCACACCCTTCCTGACTCCTGTCATTGGTCAGGCTTGGATAAACGCTACCTTTGATTTTAAAAGTTTAGGATGTGACTTCTCTCCCCCTTCTCTCCATCAATATCGTGATAGGAGAGCATCAGAGAAAATCATTAAGATGTCAATTTCTGGACCCACCTCACTCCCATTCTGGACCCATAAGCTTTGATTTTTTATTTATTTATTTTTTTTTTTAAATTTTTCAGGCCCAGGTCTCTAACCAGGGTCTATAGCTGTCATAGCCTATGCCTTAGTGGCCTGAATGATTGGGGTGAGAGGGGGAGCACAGTGGCATGGACACTTGAAACTGCTTCGTAACAAGTTCCCAAGACAAATCTGATACTGGAATCTCCTATACGTCACACTTTGGAAACTAAGTTTGGAAGGAAATGGTGCCACAGCCAGTATGTGGTTTCAAGTCTTATTCACCCAGCTGTATCTCCAAATTAATAACTAGTACAATGCCCAGGCACTGCAGGGGCTCCGTGTCCACAGGATGCAGAGGGGTAGGAGGAGAAGGGAGGGCTGTCTAAGAGAGATGAACATGGTCCAAGAGATTCCCAATTAACAAGGCAAAACAGGCTGCAAGAAACCACTACACTTCTTATAAAAATATCTCTGAAAAATGTGTCAACTAGGGCTGAGTCATTTTTAGCCAAGAATTCTGTAAGGGACACAAGAGCATGTATAACATGGAAGACAAGGCCACAGGACAGGCAGACCAGATGCAGGCTTGGGAGCCCTAAGTTGCAAGTGAATGAAAACACATCCAATTCAGAATCAAATAAATATGCCTGGGCCCACAGCCAAGGAGAGTTCTTGGATTGGACTTTTATCAGGGACCTAAATTTTAACCAGCTGGAACGTCTTCTTTTCCAAGTACCACCCTACTCCTCCCTACCTTTGGAGATGAAGTATTTGCCTTAAATGGAAACTTGCACTTCATTGTAAAGATGATGCCAGCATCCTGCTTCCTGAATTCCTGAAAGCAGACTTTCAGGCAGGGCAGAAAGTGTTTCAGGGATAACTGGCCAGAGAAGGTGTACCCCACCCCATTTAAGTAGGAAGGCGCCCTCTTCCACTCCAGGAAAGTCACTAAAGACAGACCAGTGGGAATATACTCCTAATTCCTTGTTCCATAAATAGGATTCTCAATGAGCAAGACTGGGGAGTGGGGAGAACTTCAGTGTAAGTAACTGATAAAAAGTTAAGAGAACCATTCTGCTATCAAGAAGCAAGGGAGTTGAGACCCAGTGTAAATGAGGATCCTGGCCCCTCTAGAAGCTTTACAAATTGTTACTTCTTTGGGAAAACATTATTTATTACTCAGGGCAACTTCACCTGGCAAGAGCCCTAAGAGATTTTTTTTTTTTAAATAGTCAAGGAAGTGTGCCCACACTCATTTCTAAAACACCAACTATGTTCAAGATAGTATCAGCCCCTTAACTGCCCTAATAATGGGGAGGTTGTGAAATATGACCACTTAAACTCGGTCTGCTCCTCTGAGAGAAGCCTGAAGGGTGTGTTAACAGAGCTACAGAGGGTTAGCTGGCTGCAGTCACCTTGCAAATCCTGGGAAAATACACATTCCTGCTGGGGCAAGAGTTCCTGGAACAAATGCTCCCTGGAGATCAAGGGTTCCCTTGCTCAGCTCCTCTCCAGCACCCAGATCCTGCTCCTCCTTCAAGACTCCCTTCAACACCTTCCTGTCCCTTCGTGAGTTCTGTTATGACCCAGGCCCACAAGAAGCCCCTTCTGTTGGCATCACACAGAAGCAATTCTTATTTTGTGAAGGTTGTATAGTCCCAACTAGACTATAAGCAACCTCAGAGCTGAGACCCACATTTTTGGGCTGAACGCTCAAAACCTGGTAGGGGACCCAGACATGAATCAAATACCAAAGTCACGGTACACTAATACTGATAGAGCAACTTCTGGAAGAGCCTACCTAGGGAGGTGGGGATAGGGAGGTGAGAGGGGAGGCTGAGGTGTAAAGAGAAGGAACACAGGCAGGAATAGAATGTACAAAGAAAGGCACGTGCAGACGGGACACTGGAGCTTGGAGCTCTGAACTCTCCCCTCCCTTCTTAAAATCTATCACTTAAAACATAGGATTTATCAGGAAGACTTCAGGTTCAACCAAGACATGCAGGGCTCTAGCCTTTGACTGATATGAGATGAAGTGCCTGGCTAAAGTGTCTCGTCTAAAGACACAGATATGAACAAAGACTGAGGATACGGTCTGGTGAGAACCAAAGTGCAAAGACTTGGGGAAGGGTATGGCAGAGAGAGCTTTCCGGAGGCCACACTGAACTGAGTTTTACGCTGAGCAGGGGATTCTCAGTGGAGAGAAGGCATCAGCAAAGTGGGGGAGGGGATGGCGTGAGCATGCAAAGCAGGGTCAGAAAAGCTGGCTACTCACTCAGATGAACCAAAAAGTAAGTACAGGAGGGAAAGAGTAATTTATCGGGTTGGAAGAGCATGGATCTGGTAGTTGGCAAAGAGACTTTCATGCTCATTCAGGGAGGGATGAAGATTGTCCAAGGAAAGGATTGGTGAGGTCTAGGTAAAAGTACTTAAGAAGGCCACCCTCAACCAGGAGTTGTGTCTGGAGAAAGGAGGTAAGCTTGAATGCAAAGTCACTGGGTCAGGAACCACCATTAATTCTGTGGAGGTGCAGTTTTAGAGGAGGAGAATACATTCCCACAGGCAGAAAGAACAAACACAGGTGTTTGGGCTCCTTCAAGGCACTATTATACTGTATCCACAGCATTAAAACTTCACAAACTTTGTGCCCTGGGACATGAAGCCACCTAGGCAGTGGCAAAAAAACAGCAAATTGGACTGACCCACCTAACTATCTGATGAAAACTGGGAATGAAAGGCCCACGATTCTGTTACAATCACTCAAAACTCAATGTATCAGTCTAGATTCAAAAAATGTAGACAAATCATTAAGTTAATATGAGGTAGGTAGGCAGATCGTATTTTCTTGAGACAAAAATCGGAGGGGGCTTTTGGGCCCCCTCAATAGGCTGGGCCTGGGGCAACTCAACAGATCCTTTGCCCTGCCTTAGAGACAGTCCTGGTTCGTAAAAATGAGAAAAAATTACAGGCTGGGAAATAAAACACAGAGTACTGTCCCATTTAAAACAAGCCACATGGTCAGCCTACCTTTAAGCAAACTTTGATCTAAAATACTGGGTATATACATTTTACTAAAATGGGACAGAGTAAAGTGTGATGTTTTACCCAAATTGGAAGGAGGCTATATTCTCTATAGAGTCGGTGAGGACTGGGTTCTAGCCATTTATAAACCAGTTACTGGATTTGATGATATTCCCAGCTGCCTGGCTTATACCAGGTTTTCTCCACCGTGTTTCTCTGAGTGTGGCCCACGTGAGATTGACGCACTAGCCTGCGCACCTAAAGGGGTGTCAAGTCTACATCTTGATTGCGCTGACTGGAGAGCACACCCCATAAAAGGGAGGTCGACACCGGTCTAAGCGAACCTTCCCCGATCCCGACCCATCCCTCCGCGCAGCTGTGCTGGGGAACCTAGGTAATCTCCATTTACCCCAATTTCCCAGGTAAAAAACGGAGGCTTATGTTCCCAGAAGCAGAGCCAAGGTCAAGTCCCCCGGCTGCCTGAGTGCAAAGCTGACGTTCTCTCCACAGGCTGAAGGTCATGAACGCCCCCACGTGGGCCCACCCTAGCTTCAGTGGGAGATTCAGGGCGGATGCATGCAGCCTCTGGGTCCTGAGGCCGTCCAAACAGCGTCAAAGCAGCGCTCGGTTTACTGGGAGAGGGCTTCAAACATCCGGAGGAGATCTGAGCGCCTCTCCAGTGCCGCCTCTGGCACCTACCTGGGGTGATAAACGCCTGCCGCCCCTGCGTCGCGAAAAACATTCCCAACTCAAACTGGAGTTGGGGTAAACGAGAGTGGTCCGTGAGACCACTGGCCAGATCAAGGGCCGAAAGTGGAAGCAACATTTCCCAACAATTCAGGAGTCCGGGGTCGGATGAACGTGGGGTAAGGGCCCAACCTAGAAGCAACAAAGCAGCCCCGAGAAAGAGGGGTGCATACCCCTCCCCGACAGTCCCCGGCTTTGGGCAAGAGGTTCGGAGAAGAGCCCCAATCCGGCTCCAAAGTGTCCTCCAGTCCAGACGGCTTGGAGGATTCCGGCCCAGGGACGCTCAGTCCACACGCGCCGACAGTCCAGGGCGGCGAACAAAAGCAGGGGCGTCCTCCTCCCACCGGCCGTCGGACGCCCCTTTCGCCAGCCCTCCGCGAGTCGCACCCCGGACTAATTAACAACACAATGCAGGGGTCGGGCAGCCCCTTTCTTCCTGGCCCGGGTCGGCGGACGCACGCGCTGGGGTGAGCCAGAGCGGTAGCAGGGTAACCCCAGTCCCACCGCGGACACCGCGGAGAGCAGGCACGTCGGAGGGAGCTCGGCTGCCCGCGAGCACCTGTGCGCCCCGCGCCGCCGCGCTCTGGGGATGGCGCGGAGTCCTCTCCTTACCCTCCAGCCGCAGGTGTCGGCGCCCCGAGCTCGGCCGGAGCCTCCCGCGGCCACAGCTAGCTGCGAACCGTTGAGGCAGGCGTTGACCGTAAAGAAGACGGAGCAGAGCTGCAGCCAAGGGGCCATGGCCGTGCGCTCGCCCAGCCCGGCCCTACTCTGCGTCCCGGCGGCGGGAGGCTCGTCAGCCCCGAGTGGGCGGAGGCGCCCGCGGCGGTGGCGGCGGCGGCGGAGCAGGTCGTCCCACCGGGCATGCGCCGCCGGCCCGCACCCCGCCCCTTCTGCCCTGGCCCCGCCCCCAGCCTCGACCCTCGGGTTTTGATCCCGCCTCTCCAGTCCGGCCCTCCTTCTTGGCCGAGTCCATCCCTCTCGGACACGCCCCTGAAGCCAGAGTAACTGCTGCTGAGAGGTCGGCAGCAGCAAGTTTGTTTTTCGTTTTTTGTTTTTTCAGTCCGAAGGATTCGTTCAAGAGATGGTTGTCCCCTGCAAAAAACTCGGGAAAACACAAAGAATACATAAATAGTTGTGATAATAAGAATTTAATAAACACCTATTTGCCAAGCCTCTTCTTGAATCCTCCCAGCCACACAGGGAGGTATCAGTATTATTACCCCAGTTTCACAAAGAAAAGTTAGGGTAATGTGGTTAGAGAACTTCTGATTGGGACCTTGGACAAATGACTTGCTTTCTGTTCCCTCTCTTATAAGTTCATTAACATTCCAGTCTGAGGAAGAATCTGTTGATTAACACATTACATATGCTCAATCAGTGCTGCAATCTCATTAACTGACTTGCATAAGGTCACAGGGCAGGAACCCTCCAGACCTGCAATTCAAATCCAGAGCTGACAAAAACAGTGAGTGCTCTTAATACTACAACTTGTCAAACTTACCCTTGTGCAGTGGGCAGTATCTCTGGAAGAGGAAGCTGAGACTCAGAGAAAAGGAATAGCCAAGGTCATGCATCTTTTCACCAGAATCCCTTTACCCGCTTTGTCTTGTTAGATCTGTGTACCTGAACTCTGCCACTTCCCCTTTCTGTATTGCCCACTCCCTCATTGCTGTCTTAATTGACTTTTCTGGTCGCTAATGAAATGACCCCTGCTCTCAAGTATTTAGCACCATATGTATTTCTTCCTTTGTTCTGGAGTCGTGTTACCAGTATCACCTAGATTCTTCTTCCCATTCAGCTAATAATAAAGATCATGGGCCACAAGTAGGAAAGGGTAAAGAACTTTATTCATTGCTCAAAGTGAAAGAGAGGAGCTCCTGCTCAAAATGGCTCTTCATCCACTCTGCATGGGCACTAAGCTATGTGCTTTTCTTCCCACAGGAACGGGAGGGAAGGGGCCATGTTTAGATTTCTCAAGTCTGCAGACTTCCAGGAGAACGGACGGAGTGTTCTAGGAACAAGGGACCATGTCTACTCCAGGTTCTAAGTTACTCTGGATCCGAGCTGTCATGGTGCAGTGGGGTGGGGATTGAATGTGGCCTTCTTGACCTTTGTTTTCACTTTGCCTCCATTTTGTCTGGCTAGTTCCCAGAGTTCCCCACAAGCACATTTGGAGCCACCATTATTTTCTAATCTGAGGTTGTTCTGTTGTCCTCTGTCACCTGTGCAGCTGGTGATTCCTAAAGGTAAGCACAACGGAACCATAAGTTAGCTTTGGTTTCACCACTTTCAGGAAATGGCCAAGCACTAGGTGACAAGTGAACTCCAGGAAAAGGTGCCTGGAGCTCAAGACAGAGGGAGAAACACAGGAAGCTGTCAAGGCTAGAACATTTCTCCCTGGGTTTTACTCTCACCTTATGTTTAAGTGACTATGGGGGAGGCAGAGCCACACTCCTGCACCCTTTCTAGTCTCCACCTCCACCTGCTGTTGATGTCCCTGCCTCCAGAAGTTAGCTGCAGAATCTGGCAACTAGCAGCCACTGAAAACAGGCTGCAAAGTCCAGAGAGCTCTCCAGTTTTCTTAAGAGTACAAGGACACTAGATGGAAAAGGCCTAAATGTTCTCTCTAAAACATGGCTTGAATGACCTCCTTCAGGGATGAGAGGTCCTCCCATCTGCTTTCCAGGACTAAGTATGAATATGAGAGAGTGGTTAGTGAAGAGGAAGGGGAGAATCACATACATCAAAAGGGAAAATTAGGTTAGGAAATAAAGATAATTAATTGGCATTTGGCAACTCTTCCCATGCTGGTCTTCTCCAGGGGTTCTTTCCCTCCATCCCTTTTATCCTGACCCTTCAGAATATTTGTGATGTTGCAGGAAGGAAATCTGTACTAGGAGTTGAGATGAAATGAGGGGGCCAGACCACCACACTGCCGCTATTGTGTAGGTGACCAGAGAATGTAGTTCACCCCGAATACAACACATGGTCTCGCTCACAAAGGCCAGGGTTGCCTCTGGTCTGGTCACAATTTCGGCCACCCTTCATATCCCTGTCTGATTCACCTCCCTGCCTCCAGTGCCAGGCATTCTGTCCGGCACACATCCTTGGGCCAGAAACTGTCACATCCATCCCTGTTTGGAATGAAGCTGGGAATTAAAGAGATGAAATCACTTTATGACTGTTGATAAAAATGCAAATCTATTTCCCATATTTCCTAGAACTTAACCAGATTTTTTTTAAAAATTCTTCATTGGGATTGGGTTTTGTTAGGAGCCCTGTTAGTCCCTGAAACAAAAGAAAAGATAAAGCAATCATGAAAATAATTTGTATCATGATTTAGAATAACTAAAGACCCTGCGAATGATCGGTATTTGAAACAACTTCTGTTGTTCTAATTTATGGCAAACCTCGGTGGCTTAGTAGTTAAATTAGAAGCCTCTAGCCAATTTAGTGCTTATATCCCAAGGAACTGGGTTCTCAGCAATGGGGAAGGGGAGAAGGGAAGGGGAGAAGGAGAGGGAGGAACAATTAGGATGAATAAATAAAGTGCTTTTCCTCCTCTTCTTGCCTGTCTCTGCTCTTCTTCAATTCTGCCTGCGCTTTGTCTTTGTTTTGTTTTGTTTTGTTTTTTAAGGAAAGGTACAGGCAGGAATGAAGGAGAGCAGAGGCACGGAGGAAGGAAGAGAAGGAAGGACTTTATTTATTTTATTTTGTTTATTTAGTTCTGATTGTTTCTCACACTCAGGGAGGTAAGCCAGGGTCCTTGGGTTGTGTGTGGACTGTTCCAAAGCTCTACTCCACCAGGGCGCGTCGCCTGCACCTTTCTTTAAAAACAGAAGATTCTCATTTTTTTTTTTTAGTATTGTAATCAAATAATACATGCTTTATGGACTATTTAAGATATGGAAGGTAAAGTCCCCCACTTCTCCACTCCCATCCGGTTGAGGGTGCAAGTTTCCCCAGGGTTTTTCGGGGAGCAGTAAACAGAGAACCAGTCCCCTTCTGAGAGCTGCGGCCTCAGTCTGAGCTAAAGCTGCCTGGATGCCAGTCAGCGCTCCAAACAGCCTTGGCTCCAATGGGGTAGTTGTCATCATCCCCAATTCACATAAGGGAAAGCTGAGACTCGGCAAGGGGAAGTCTGCTCAAGGCCCAGTGGAGTTTTAAACCTGACCCGGGTCTCCCTGCTAGGAACTGGAGGTCCTAAACACATCTGACACACACACATATGCTTCTGGCTCCCAGACTTTGCTTCCAGTGTCAGGGACTTAGCCTCCAAACCCAGCTGGGGATGCAGTGAGCTAGAGATCCAGGGCGCACAACTCCACCCTGTGGCGAAGCAGTCCCAGATAGGCACCTCAAAGTGCTGGAAGTAGTGGTCGAATTCACTTGTCCAGTGCCTCTTCTCATTTATTTTCCCATAGGAATTGAAGCACCGGGTGTTCCGTCTCCCTGGTAATCACAAGGTGCTAGTGTCCAGGTCCCAGACTTTCAAACAGCCGTGATCTTGCAACGTGAGTTGCACATCATTCCAGGGCAAAGGCCCCAGAGGCAGATACTCAGTGTTACCCAGAGCTGGTGCTAATTTTGCGGGGAAGTAGAATCTAGGAGTCGGCAAGAAAACAGAGTTAAATATGGACTCCCATGGACAATGTAGCTTTGGGGCAATTCACTTACCCTCTCTGGATTATCAGTTTTCTCAAAAGCTACAAGGGACTGACATGGATGCAGGCCTCAGTGGTTTTTTGCAACTCTAAAGCAAGCAAGGATGTGTGACCAATACTGTTGCAAGTAAGAGAGCAACCAGGCCCAGGAGCAGCTAGAATCCAGACAGTAGCTGGGGAGATAGCTAACTCTTTCAGGAGCTAACCCCCTGGTTTGAATTGGTACTAGATTGAAAGGCTATGGTATATCCTATTTCCTCTCCCTCTTCTCCTTCCCTGTGTCCCTTTCTTCCATGAGGTCTCATGGAGTCACTATGCTAGGAGCTGGGACTGGTGTAAATGACATGGACATTGTCCCTAATAGGGTACTGTCCCAGCTGCCATAGAATGTACAAGCAAACATTCCACAGGGGACATTAACATTACTCAAATAACCACATGAGTGGGGGATAGTTGGAAGTAGATAATGGTCTCTAGATGGGATGCCTGAACTGAGGTGACAAGTATGTGTTACTTGGGCAAAAGGGAGGGGGAGCAGAGAGAAGACTGCTCTGAACAGAGGGGACAGCATGTGCAAAGGCCCTGAGGTAGTAGGGAATATATCTTCAAGAAGCCAAAAAAGGTCATTGTAGTTGGAGAGCAGAGAGGTGTGGAGGAATGATCCCATTGATCTGGAAAGGCTCGCAGTGGCAGTCAGGCGGGACTTTTATACTCTGGTTGGAACTTAAAAGTAGCTGGCAGCTCCTGAGGGATTTAAGGACAATGATAGGGCTGATTTTGAAAAGGTCCCCGTATCCCAGGTGCTGAGCACAGGGTGTTGCCTGACACACAGTGAACATTTGATACCTTCTTATTCAGTGAACGAATAACTCAGAATCATTGTTAAAATTCTGGAATTGGATATCTTAAATGCAAAAATCATTAAAAAGCCCAGAAAAAAAAAAAAAAAAAAAACGTCCAAAGTCTCCAAAGTTCCTAATAATACAAATAAAATAAAATGTATAAAGTTTCCTTATTACTGTCTAAGGTTATTTCCACTGTAAAATCCCTCATTATTTTAAGAGACTTTTTTTTTAAGGAAAGGTGCAGGCAGGAATGAAGGTAAGCAGGCAGGCAGACAGAGACAGGAGGAAGAAGCTCTTTTATTTAGTTGTTCATCTTGGTTGCTCCCCCACCACCCGCAGCCCTGAGTCAGGAACCCAGGTCCTTCTGAATGTATGTAGACTACACCTCGTGAACTTATTTGCTAAGCCACCAGGGCACGCCAAGACTTTACTTTTTAGAACAATTTTAAATTTACAGAAAAACTGAGAAGTCTGTGTACAGAGTTCCCATTGTCCTGCCCCCACTTTCCTTTATTATTAACACATTACATGAGTAAGGTATACTTGTTATAAGTAATGAATCAATATCAATAAATTGCAATTAACTAAAGTACAGAGTTTATTCACATTTCCTTCGTTTCTCCCTCATGTCTTTTTTCTGTTCCAGTATCCTCTCTAGGACACCACATACCATTTAGTTGCCAGGGTCTTCTTGACGGTGACAGTTTCTCAGACATCCCGTGTATTTGATGACCTTGACACTTCTAAAGCATACTGCTCAGATATTTTGTAGGATGCCCTTCTAATGGAATTTGGTGTTTTTCTTATGAGTAGACAGGATATGATTATTTAGTACTTTAGTGAAAGTTATGCATGTACACAGTTGCAAAAGTGATGTCAGTACTGATAGATGTGTAATGAAAGCAGCAATCCTCTGGCTTCTCCTTTATCCCTCTTATCGCCGTGAGCACTCTGCTTCAAATCTTTTAACTGGATGCACCCCGGTAGAACAGAGGTTCGGCACAGTCTCAGCTCAAGACCTGGGTTTGGGGAGAACAACCAATGTGAACAACTAAGTAAAATAAATGAAGGTCTTCTTCCTCCTGTCTCTTCCTGCCAGCCTGCCTGCCTCTATTCTCCTTCATTCCTGCCTGCACTTTTCCCTTAAAAAAAAAAAAAAAATCTGTTAACTGTTTTCTGACATTTGCTGCCATATTCTGGAACTATATGCTGATCCCATCTTGCTATTCTTTGTTTGTTTGTTTGTTTAAGGAAAGGTGCTGGCAGGAATGAAAGCACATAGGGAGAAAAAAGCAGTCAGGGAGAAAGGAGTGAGAAACATTTTATCTTCATTTAACTGTTTTTACTTGTTGTTTTCTCCCAGGCTGGAATCCAAGGGTATGTGGTTTACTCCTTCAGAGGCAATTGACCTAATTCTGCAACACCAGGGCGCTCCTGGTCTTTCTGTGCTTAATGGACTAGTTTAGACACCGGCCCTAATTTCCTGCTCTTCATAACACGTGAGAATCGTGGTCTCCTTATATTCCCTTCTGCTGTCCACCCACTGAGGTTTGCTCTGGGTGTCTTCCTGTGGCCTTTCCAGAACCACTCTGACCTGTACAGAACACAGCAGAGTGGTCTCTCTCAAGGGGGTGAGATGGGCCAAGGTGGGGCACAGGCAGGCAGTTGAGGGAGGGGAGAGGAAGTGGAGATGTTTAGACCTCAGTTACCTCACTTTCATGTTGCTGTGGGGGGCTGTATCCCTCACTCTGTGCCTGGGGCTCTTTCCAGTTTCTGACAACCGTGGCCACCCCGTTTGTCTCCGCAGGTCTGGGCAGGGGTGGGTGATACCCCAGGCCCCTGGTGCTGTGGTAACTACACCATGTTAGAACTGTTTCTTGCTGAGATCCTGACTAATGTATTATCATAATTTTATTTAAATTTATATTTGATGTTTATATCATTATGACTATGTAAAGTATTATTTATCTTTAGGACCAGTAGTGTTTAATATTTCCTTCCGCATGAAAATGTTATGGGGGGGGGAATTTTGTGTATATGTAGAATTAATATTTACTTTTTAAAAGTGAGAGGCCCTGATATTTTAACTTAAATATTCACTGAGAGATGCAATAGGCAGTTTAGTTGATATTTTCTTTTTCTTCTCAAACCCGTGTGCCTTGGGTTTTACATGGCATATCCCTTAGCCACTGAGCCACAGGGTGTGCCTAGTGTTTGAATTTAAAAAATAAGTGTTTTTTTTTTTAATTGGAGTAACTGATTTTACACATAAAAATCAACTCATGTGCGTAGGTTCTTCATATAGGCATCTTCCTCATTCTCAAGTTACATGTCAATGTACCCTGCTCTCCACTAAACCACTAAGGACTTTTCACCACTGTCTAGTGGGTTCTGCCACCATGGCACCACCACCCTGCCTCCATGCCATTCCCTACAGGTAACTCTACTGGGGTGTCCAAGGGTTGCTTTTATTTCAATGGTTCCTTTGTTTTTTCCTATTCACCCTCCATCTATGAGTGGAGATCATCTGTTATCTTTCTTCCTTTGACTTACCGATTTAGCATAATCCCCTCCCATTCATTTTCTCATAGCGTGCAGTTTGCATATAAAAATGCAATGGGTTTTTGTCCATTGATTTTGTAGCCTGCCACTTTACTGTATTTGTTGATTAGTTCTAGTAGGTTTTTTGACCGCTTTAGGGGGAGATACAGACATATATATATGTATATATATATGTAGTCATATAATCTGCAAATAATGATAGTTTTACTTAATCCTTTCCAATTTGGATTCCTTTTACTTCTTTTTCTATCCTAATTGCTCTGGCTAAAACCTCCAGTATGATATTAAATAGCAGTGGTGAGAGTGGACAGCCTTGCCTTGTTCCTGACCTTAGAGAAAATGTTTTAGATTTTTTTGTCATTGACAATAATATTGGTGGTGGGTTTGTCATACATGGCCTTTACTATATTGAGGTATGTACCTTCTTATTTAAGCTTTTTTTCCCCTTTATCATAAGTGGGTGTTGTATCTTGCCAAAAGCTTTTTCTGCATTCATTGATATTATCATGTGATTTTTCTCCTTGCTTTTGTTGATATGATGTATGACATTAATAGATTTATGTATGCTGAACCATTTTTTACATCCCTGGGATAAATACCACTTGGTCATGATGGGTGATCTTTTTTATGCATCATTGGACTTGGTTTGCTAATTTTTTAAAATTTTTTGAGAATTATTTGAGAATTTTTGCATCTATGTTCATTAGAGATATTGGTCTATAACTTTCTTTCTTGGTGATGTCTCTATCAGCTTTTGGTATCAGTGTGATGTTAGCCTCAAAGAAAGTATTTGGGAGAGTTGGAGAAGAATAGGTTTTAACTGATATAAACTCAAGTTTTGGTAAAACTAATTAGAAAAACATCTCATCCTGGACTATTATTTTTTCGGAGATTTTGACTACCTCTTCGATTTCTTTCCTTGTGATTTTTCTGTTCAGGTTTTCCAATTTTTCCAGGATCAGTCTTGGTAGACTGCATTTTCCTAGAAATATGTCCTTGTCCACAAAGTTGTCCACTTTGATGGCACAGAGCTGTTCATAGCTGTCTCTTAGGATGCTTTGTATTTCTGTGGTATCTGTTGCAACTTCTCCCCTTTCATTTCTGATTTTAGTTATGAGAGGTTTTTCTCTTTTTTTTCTTTATGAGTTTAGTCAATGGTTTGTCAATTTTACTTATCTAGTCAAAAAAGCAACTTTTGGTTTCACTGATCTTCTGGATTGTCTTTTTGTTTTCTATTTCATTTATTTCTGCTCAAATTTTGATTATTTCCTTTCTGCTGATTTTGGCTTTAATTGTTGTTTCTCTTTTTGTTTTAAATGTTAGGTTAGATTGTTTATGATTTTTCTTGTTTCTTGAGGTAGGCCCTGGATTGCAATGAACTTTCCTCTTAGTACTGCCTTTGCTGCATCCCATAGATTCTGGTAGCTTGTGTCTTCATTTTCATTTGTCTCTAAGTATTTTTTAAGTTCCTCTTTGATTTCCTATTTTATCCAAGAGCCCTTCAGGAGCATATTGTTTACTCTCCAATTAACTTGGGGTCTTTCAGCTTTTGTGTGTGTGTGTGTGTGTGTGTGTGTTTGATTTCTAGTTTTAAGCCATTATGGTCAGATCTTAGTAATCATACTTGGTATGATTTCAATTTTTGTAAATCCGTTGAGGCAAGTTTTGTGTTCCAACATGTGCTCTATCCTTAAGAAGGTTCCATGTACACTTGAGAAGAAAGTGAAATCGAGAGTTGTTGGATGAAGTGTTCGGTATAGTCTATTAGACCTCACTGTTCTGAATGGTCATTTAAAGCTGCTGTTTCCCTGTTAATTTTCTGCCTGGTTGATCTGTCACTTGTTGCAAGTGGGGTGTTGAGTCTCCTACTATCATTGTGTTGCTGTCATTGTCTCTTGTCAGTTCTAAAATACTTGCTTAGTATATTTTGATGATCCTTCAATTGGTGCATATGTGTTATTAAGCATTATGACTTTTTGATGAATTAACCCCTTAATCATTATATAATGTCTATCTCTGGCTTTTGTTATGCCTTTTACTTGGGAATCTGTTTTATCCAATGTAAGTATAGCTGTTGCTGCTTTCTTATGGTTGCCATTTAACTGTAGGATTGTCTTCTGAACATTGACTTTGAGTCTGTGTGTATCTTTTGAAAGACGGTGGGTTTCCTGAATGCAGCAGCAGTATAGGTTATGCTTTTTAATCCATTCAGCCTTTGTGTGTCATTTGTTTGGTGAGTTCAGTCCATTAACATTTGGGGGTGATTATTGATATGTAGATATTTATTGTCATTTTGTATTTTGTTTTCTCTTTGTTTTTCCAGATGGTACCTTTGTTCTTCTCTTTCTCTTTTAGGTGGGTTTTTTTTTTTTTTTTTTTTTTTTTTTTTTTTTTTTTTTTTTTTTTTTTTTTTTTTTTTTTTTTTTTTTTTTTTTTTTTTTTTTTTTTTTTTTTTTTTTTTTTTTTTTTTTTTTTTTTTTTTTTTGTTTTTTTTTTTTTTTTTTTTTTTTTTGTAGTTATGCTTTGATTGGTTTTCCTTTTTGTTTTTTCTTTGCTTTTTCCCTGGAGATATATTTTGAGGCTACCCTAAAGATAGTATTAAAAATTCTGTTTTCTATTTTTATTTGAAAGCAGATTAGCCTTACACTCATTCTAACCAATCACATTTTTGTTCTTTTTTCCTCCTTCCTATTTTTTATACTTTCTTCCTTACTGTTTTTAAGTGGCATTTCCTTAAAGTTTATAGAGCATTCTTTAGTATTTTTTGAGAGTTTGTTTTGTGGTGATGAATTCCTTTAACTTTAGTTTATTAGAAAAGCATTTTAATCATTTTTTTCAGTTCTGAATGATAATCTCACAGGGTATAGTATCCTAAGCTGAAAATCCTTTTCTCAGCACTTTGAATATATCATGCCATTCCTTCTGGCCTGTAGAATTTCAGTTGAGAAATCTGCTGAAAATCTTATGGGGATTCCTTTATATAGAACTCATTTTTCTGTGGCTGCTTTTAAGATTCTTTTTTTTATCTTGTATTTTTGACATTTTGATGACCATGTGACAAGGTGTAGGTTTGTTTGGGTTTCTTTTATTAGGCACTTTTGAGCTTCCTTCATCTGGAGACTTGCTTTATTCATTAGGTTATGGAAATTCTCAGCTATTATGTCTTCAGATACAGTTTCTGTCCCCTTATCTCTCTGTTCTCTTCCTGGGACCCCTATGATGTGATTATTGTTCCTTTCGATGTTATCCCATAGGTCTTGAATATTGTCTTCATTTCTTTGCATTCTTTTATCTCTTTTGCTGGTTTGCCTGAGTGCATTCCTCTGCCCTATCTTCTAGCTCACTGATTCTATTGGAGTTATCATATTTTTCATTTCTTTGATATCTTGATCCATTTCTTCTTTTTTGTTGTACTCTTTTTCATCTCTATCATTTTCATGATTTCCATTAGTATGCTTATCATTGTTGTCCTAAATTCTTCCTCAGTTAAATTGCATAGTCTGTTGTATTCAGATTTTCCTGAGGTGTTAATTGGATCCATCATTTTGCATACATTTCTCAGTGTCTTTGCTGTTTGTCATTCTTTTCCTATTTCAGTGGATTTAGTTTCCCTGGATTTAGTTTCATGACATTGTGGAGAGTATCAACTTGCACCAGAGAGGTGTGGATTTTGGTTTGAACGTTGGGAACTCTTGAGTTTTGTGCTGTCACCACTGGTTATATTTGTTGAAGTTTTTAGGTGAATTCTGTGTAGGGACCTGTGTGATTAGAATTTATGTGAGGAAGGCAGAGTCTTCCCTGTGTCCCTGGTCCAAACAGTAATGACCACCTTGTCATTGGTCCATAATTGGTATTCAGGCTGAAGTCCCACTTCCAACCACAGTGTGGCACCAGTGGGTAGCATTGAGGGTTCATCCCTATTGGGAGTCTGTCTTCTTCCTTTAAGCCTGGGAGCAGACTATCTGGTGGGCAGAAAATCAGTGGGTGGGTTCTGACTCTGGAGCAAAATGATGGTGGGAGGGGATGGGGTAGGGAAATCCCCTAGCTGCCTTCTGGTTAGGGGACCCCCAGTGTCTGCTCCTACTGAGAAGGCTCTCTGCTGCTTTTGGAGAACTCTCTAAGAGGCCCATTTCTTCCCAAGGTTCCATTCCCTCTACCATGCCTGAATCCTGAATCTGTGGTATGCCTCTGAACCCTGACATTTTTGCCCACCTTTTGTCTTCATGATTGCCATTGTGTCTCTGTGCCTGCTTTCCCTCAGTGTTTGTTTCTGGAGAACAAATGAATTCTTAGTTGCTCTGTAGGAAGGATCTGAATTTCGCTTCTGCCAGGTTGTCATCTTGACTCACTAATTGACTTTCTGTCTCTAGTGTTCACATTTAAAAAAGAGTATATTTGTTTTGTGTATCACCCCTGTTAACCATTCCCACAAAGATTTCTACATGGTTAGAATTTAGAGCTTTTCTCTCAGTTTCATTTTTTTCCTCCAGGACCATTACCCCCTACCTCTCTTCATGCTCCTCCTCCATCAGGATGAGTGTTCTACAGCTCTGCTGCCAGTTGTCCTTCCTTTTCCTTCTTTATTGTGTTGGAAACTTATTTTCTGGATCCTATGCCCCTTTCTGAATTTCCTCACTCATCATAATAGGCATAGCCTCCATTAGCTTCTTGAGAAAAAGTTTAGAGATAAATTTTGTGAGACCTTGTATGTCTAGAAACTGTCTTTCTTAAACATTACAACTGATTAATAGCCTGAGTGTTGAATTTTTTGTTGAAACTAATTTTACAACTAGCACTTTGAAGGCATTTTTCTCTTTCAGTTCCAGAATTTGTAGTTTAGAAGTTTGGTGGAATTTTTGTTCCTAATCCTTGATCTGTCTCTTTCTGTCTCTGTCTCTGACCTTATAGTTCCTCTCTTTATCCCTGTTGTTGAGAAGTTTCACAGGGAAGAGTCTCTTTATTCATTATACCTTCCTTCATTTTTAGAGATGCACATCCTTACTTCATGGGAAATTGTTTTGAGTTTCGTTGATATTGTCCTCCCTTCTTTTCCTCTGCTTATTCTCCTTTTGTAAATCTAAAAGTTGAATGATAGGTACTGATATGGATGACTGAGACCAATGAATGCAGGGCTAGTCCTAGAGAGAATTCAAGGAAAGTCACCTTATGGCAACATCACATGGCAAGTTTATTGGAAACAGCTCAGCAAAACTAAGATCCATTTGTTACGAGAGAAAGAGTCTCCATCTAAATGGTGGTTCTTTAAGTAAGTACCCAGGGACTGCAGTTCTCATGAGAGTTAAGAGAGCCATTAAGGGTCCTGGAGCTCTTTCCAGAGCTGGAGTTCTTCTGGGAATTGCCTGGAGTTCTTAGGTGGGTGTGTCTCTAGACACAGGTTGCTAGGGATGGGTCCTTGTTTAGTAGTTCTAGGTTTTGCCAGCCAGTCAATTCTCCCACTTATATACCTGCATATCTGCCTATATATTTTAAGCTATATTGTCCCTATATCATTCCTCCCTGACCAAATAGAGCCAAAAATCTTTTTGGTGATAAAGGATGAAGGACATCTTCTGTAACTGCTTTGAGCTGGACATGGTGAAGAGATGTCCCTACCTAGATCCCAACCTATTCTATTCCTAAAGTAACTATGGGGTAAGAGTTTTGGGAGACCAACAGGCAGCATGATGGAATGCAGCACATGCAGAATCCAGCAGATGTGGCATTTGTCCCAAAGATTCATAGACTTAATGAAATAGTTGTAATTTAATTGACTCTAAAGAGAGAATAAACATTTTACCAACAGGTTAAAATTGTAGAGTTTAAATATGAGGAGCAGGGGATCCTAAATGATCAGTGGTCCATGAAAAATCTGAGTAGGACTGCAAGGGCATTGTTAAGTTTTTCAGAGAAAGTGCAGTATTAGAAGTTTTTCTAGATTAGAAATGGTTAGAACTAGTGTGCTTACAAGTTTTATTTTAAGAGTTTGAAAAACTGACTGAACTGAAAGCTTTAGCATTATAGTGTATTTAAGCCTTAAGGAA
The DNA here is from genome assembly GCA_004363575.1 of Solenodon paradoxus. Taxonomy (NCBI): domain Eukaryota; kingdom Metazoa; phylum Chordata; class Mammalia; order Eulipotyphla; family Solenodontidae; genus Solenodon; species Solenodon paradoxus. Next base: position 261,764 of record RJWH01001485.1, on the reverse strand, counting down.
GAAAACAAAGTTAAAATAGCAAAGATGAGAGGGAAACACATAAGTGGATTTCTTTTTATAGAGATACAACAATAAAAAGATGAGTATATTTTAGAAAGTGTTTCACAGTAAGTGGTGAGGTTTATACCAAACAGAGGTAGACAAATTCTTGCAGAGGTGACTTTTCAGAGGAAGAGGACCAGGAAATTAACTTAAAAAAGAATTATTTACATTTGTTATATGTACTTATCCAAAGGGATCCCTGTGAAGAAGCATTTAAGGCCTTTGCCTAATAGACATCTGGTTCTTCACCTGGAACACAGAGCTCCATTCTGGATAAATGTACATATTTCACAATGCCCTAATTTTACTGCAGATGGCAAAAAATTGTAAAATGACCATGGTTAAACTTTTTCAGACAAGGCAAACATTGAAATGACAATTTTACAGGGTGAAAGATGGCTGTAGAACAAACCAATTTGATTTCTTTTCCTTCTATGGAATAGTGGGCAGTTCAAATAATGAACTAAAGACACTCGCAAGAATACTATTTACATTTAAGGCAATTCAAAAAGCAAGGTATATCTTTCAGAGTAATTTCCCTTTTCAAAGGTGAGGCTGTAATAATGATTACAGTTCTTGGTTTAAATTTTTATAGTTTTAATATTTAGGCTTCCATTCAGGTTAAAGCTGTGCAGTGCCTCTGCCAGGAGAACAGTTTGTTTTAGGCAGAGGACCATGTTTCACCTGAATTTAACACATACATGGATTATTTGATGTCACAGAGAACATGTACTTCTTTTTGTCTAAATACTTACAAGACAGATTAGAGAACTTTGGAGATTTAGGCATTACTTATTTTAAGAAAATTACTGAAATAAGAAACAAACCACTAAATCAAACTAGATGGAGTATTTTTCATTTATGTTTATACCCTGACTGTAAAAGAACAAGCTGGGATTTAGAGTGCTGGGTGAGGACAAAGTGGCTCTTTAATTAATAAGAAAATTAATATTTTACCTCCAACATTCAGAGTTACCCTAGGTTCAACTATTGAAAGGAATAGTTAGGAGTCAAGTTTTCCTTGGGCCCCATCATTTAATCCTCATCCCTTGATATATGGGCTGGACTAGGAAAGGGTGGTCCCTTCCCTCTCTGGAAAAAAGAGTATTCTTTTCTTATGTCCTTCCTTTTGTACTAGAGCATGGTCCCAGTGAGTTTCTGGTTCAAGGGCACTTTCTTTTTGAGTGTCTAGCTTTGCCACGATGAAAGCAAGGGGCTTGTCATTCAGGTCCATTTGGTGATAGTCTTCTTAGTTCATGCCGAGGTAAGCTGGCTGGAGATGCTGACAAAGGCACCAATTAAAAATTTGAGCCTGTTTTTTCATGACCTGAGAGCCCTCTACTCTCTTCTTATTCCTTTGGTCACATTTTGGCTATTAAGGAACTTTAAAGACATTAGGAATTGAAGTAGTAATAATATTTGGTAAGAAAGCAAAGGTACTCCTGTCAGTAGAAACTATAGAAGCAGAAACCAGGGTAAATGGCATTCTTTAAATTTAATAGGGAGAGAGGATGGAGCTACCTAGAGCAGCTACAGCAGAGTAATGGGCTCCCACAGGCCTAAAGGGGGCTTCAGGAATGTAGGAGCAGTAACTTTTGGGAGTAAGGGCATGGTTCCAACTCCCAGATCATTAGTAATCTGAGCCATATATCTTATAAGGAAGCTGTAGTTTAAGAGAAAAAGAACTTTCTTAATTTGGTAAAGCATGAAAACCTATAATCTTTTCATGATTTTTTATTTTTGTACATGAAATCACCAGCAAACAATATTTCTGTAAACAGTAAGTTTTCAAAATGACCATAAAGATTTGATTATAATGCAATTGACAAAGTTTGCTTGATTTTTAAGTATACGATGTTTTTAAATAGTGAACAGAATGATAAGGAAACACAGTAGCCCTGTTAGGAATTGTCTGTAACCTTATAACGCACACACTCAGTTATTAGACTTTTATATAAACATATACAAACATTGTTGAGCATTACTTTTTATCTTGACAATGTTTCCCAGAAAGTATCACCATACCAAATGAGCTTACTTTGTTTAATATCTCTTTTTATAAAGAGAAAAGTTTCTTTATATGGGATATCTTATGAGTTCTCTAATATTTCCCATATTTTTCTTTAAAAAAACACAAAAAAGCCAACTTTTTATTCAGAATTTTATTTTTAGGAAGTTTTGGGAAGTTAAGTCTTAAAACAGTACAACAAAATGCAAATGCTTGTTTTGCCAAAGACATATACTTTTGCCAGAATCCACTTCCTACTTTTATTTTTAGTAGAGACTCGATAGGGATAACTTGCTTTGAGGCACGAAATCTTTCCAAGTAGACTTTGTAGACACCTTACAACTTGTTAGTAAAATTGACCACAGTTTAAGAACACATTTTGTCCTTTTAGCAAATAACTTGAAGTTTGATTTTAGATAAATATACAGTCATTACTTAAAAGATCAGTCTTTTGAAGTCAGGCCATACTTCAAATTTATTTAACTTTGTTTAGTTTGACCTCATTTTAGAATAGCCTATTTCACCTTAAAGGTTATTTCCTCACACACGTTTTAGTTTCTTTGTATATATATATATATATATATATATATATATATATATATATATATATATATATATATCTCTGCTGTAAGGTACATTAAAAAATCTATATTTACAATACATACAGAGACAAACATGAAGATACAGTTTGCCAGGCAAAAGAAGATCACCTCTTGAGAAAGAAAGAAAGAAATCATTGCAAAATAATCACTTACAGGCACTCTTAAGCCAAGTCATTATTTAAAAGGTTGGTCTTTTAAAGTCAGGCCACACACTTTGATTTCCTAGGACCAGTCAACATATTTTCTTTATGTAATTTTTCAACTTATTATTTTTATACATGCCAATAAGCTGAATTTAAATTGAGAACTCTCAACTTTTTTTTTTTTTTTCAATTTTATTGTGATTCACCTGAGCCAGCACTCATCTAAACCAGCACACACTTTACCCAAGGACAGATCCAAAAGAAAAATACTTCCAGCAACAAGCAGCACACCTGATAACAAGATAAACACATGGCCATGTCTCACCTACCCCAGAAGATTTAGATTAAAGTCCTGCAATGAGCACTTTAAAAAGTTTCAAGAAGCCATGACATCAAAACAACTTCTTTAGGTTGAAAGTCTGCCAAAGACAGACAAGATGCTGGGAGAAACAGTCTACCAAAAAAGTTTCACTTCTTAATCACAGAATAAAGAACATGTCCCAGAACCAGAACAAGTCACACACACCGAAGAAGCCAGACTTCCCAAGTTATTTTTTCCCCAATTAACTCAAGGAGAATAAGATTGCTCACTGCTTTAATTCCTGTTGGTCTACAGAAGATATTAAGACTAGGTGTCCTGATTGTGATTAATATCTACCAATTTCACCAGCTTTTCACCAGGAGTCCCTGGTCTCAGACCTTTGCTGTCATTTTGATTTGCCTTTAATACTTTCTTAAAAAGAAATCTATTCTTTGATATTGTATAGACTATGAAATCTTCAAAGAAGACCAAAAGCCAAAGTAGATTTTTACTGTCTGTAAATTTTTAAGTATTATCAAAGGAATTCTATTTCTTACTGATAGAATTACTAAAAATCTATATCCTTAAACCAAAATGAGTTATACACATTCAAAATAGTCTTCTGTTTCTTCTAGCTTCTTCACAGGCTGGATAAATGAACAAATTAACATTAGGAGCAAGATAATTAAAAAAGTATTTTAGCGGGAAGTCCTTAGGAATGGATTGGGTATTCCCATGGCTCCGATCTGTAATGAGCCTTCATCAGCACTAGGTCTATGGCATAATTCAAGGTTCTTGTGGCATCCCTCAAAGAACCAAGGTTAATGCCGAGACTATTCCTTGTCTTGAGCCCATGAACCAGAGAGTTGCTGTGTCAAAGTCCCCACTTCCTCTCTGCCTTCCCAGATGCAGAGAATGCCTGTCAACAGACCTAATGATATCTGTGGTCATGAGATTCTTGCAGCTTCCTGCAAGACCGAGACATCCTCTGGTTTGACATCTCCAGACCAAAGAGTCTTTCCCTGGGCTTTTGGGCTCAGGTCCAAGAGGATTCAGACACTTGTTGTCTCTTGCTTCCTCTCTGCCTGTGCAGAAGGGGCCACCAGCAGAACCTAGTGACCCGCTACTACAGTAGAGATGCCAAGTACAGACCTTGGCCTTTTACACTGAGAAGGTTGTACTCCTTTGATATCTGTGCCCACCTTCTAAGAGGTGGACTGTAAGCTGACGTGTAGGGGGGAATGAGATTGAGGATTCCCAGTTCTCAAATGTCTGCAGTCATGATGAGACAAAGCAATTCCTAAAATGGTTGGAGTAAAATTTTTCTTGTCAAAGGGTCTTAGTAATACATAGTCCCACAAAAAGGGCAATGTGGATTAGACTTTCCAATGTCTGCCTTCCGTTCTGGTCATTCTGCAGCCTGAAGATGAAATTTGCTTAATGGTCACTCTGCAGCCTGAAGATGAAATTTGTTTAATGGTGAGTCTCATAGTGTCACCATTATAAGATAAACCTTGTCCTCATGCATGAATGAATAAATCTCAGTCCTTGTCTTGGTGAGTGAAAGAATTCAAAAATGCCAGACAGGAAGAGTCAAGTCAAGGAAACAGGAAAGTATATTCAGAAGAGATCCTCACAGGCAGCCTCGGTTGCCCCGAGATCTGGAGAAGAAAGTGCCCCCAGCGCTTTGGGACAGGGTTACATGCCTGCTCCTGAAGAGCATCCCATTCAGTTGTTTTGCACAGCTGTCAATAGTTTCAAAGTCTCTCTTCCTTTGGTGTTTCTTTCTGCCTCTTGTCCATCTAGTTCTTTCATGCTCCAGTGACTCTCACCATATTGTCAGTGATGCGTACACGACCTTTGTCTGCCTCAGCTCACATCTACCCAACTGCTTATCCTAACAGTAGGATAGTGAACATAAGGGTCTTAATATTGATTTGTTTCAACTTTTTGAAGTTTATTTTAAATATAGCAGGAGAATTTGTGAACTCCTTTTGACATAATCACTTTTAAAATTTTTAAACAATAAAAATATATTATTAACATTTATTTTTAACAAGATTCAGTAAGAAGAAATAAAGGCATACTTGTGAGGCAATAACATAGAAATAAAGTCAGGTCAATCTTATTTCATAGATTTAAAGGGAAGAGAGGGTGGGAGCAGCAGTGTGGCTCTGGGAAGAGGGGTTTGGCTCCCCCGCCCATCAGAGGCATTTGAAGTGAGCAGGTGTCTTAGGAAGGCTGCAGAAGCAGAAGCTGGGACAGGCCAGCCAGATCTCAGGGTCCTACAGAACAGAGCCTTCAGAATTTGCTGGGGCACAGTGGGGCTGCGGCCCCAACAGCAGGGAGGAGCTGCTCCAGTGTGTAGCAGAGAGCACCACACTTACTGATCAGGCAGGAGTCGGGAAGTCGAGAAGCGTGGCTGGCAGCCATGAGGCTGGAACCCGTAGGGGAGGGAGTGGAGATGGGGCACCCTGCAGCTGCAGCAATAAGGAGCTCTGAGCTCCCACTTGTGCCTATGGAGTCTGGACCACTGAGGCATGTTCTCAACCTGCAATGGCAGTGGTGCCTGGGCACATGCTATGGGACCAGCTGGTGGCTGCAAACCATTACCATCCAGTTGCTTCTGGCTGGCCGTGAGGGTAAGGCAGTCAAAGGGTATGCTCTTGTGAAGAAAGTCAATTCTGGAAAGGGAGGGTGGTGTGCGTGAGAAACGAAAGAATCTTAGCCCCCAAACAGTGGCTCCAAATGAGAGAACAACTAAGTGGAAATAGAAGAGGTAACAGGAAGGGAGAAAAAGAGAATGAGAAGAGATTTGGGGAAGCCAGCCTCTTACCCTGGGTTTTGCCTGATGCTGTTCTGGCCAAAAAGCTTTTCCAGGTCTCGGTCACCAAATGAGGGCCATAAATTTCTCTGAAAAAGTGTACTTGCCCACTACAGTCTCCAGGGAGAGGAAGAAAGAGCAGGGCCGCTGTAGTCAGGCCTTGTTCACCAGAGCTGGCAAACAGTGGCTGGATCTCTTAGAGAAGAAGAGGAAAAAGGAGGAGAAAGAAAAGAAACTTACCAGTGTCGCTGGCCTGACACGTTGGGCGCTAAAATGATGCTGGTGACTGAAACCAATGAGTGCAGAGTTCCTCCCGGAAAGAATTCAAGTAGAGATGCCTTAGTCTAGCACCATGTGGCAAGTTTATTGCAAACAGTGCAGCAAAACTAAGATCCATGTTGCTTGAAGTTTGCCAGAAAAGAACGAGAGACTCTCCATCCAAATGGTGGCTTGTATGTAGCTCCCTTTATGGACATACCCAGGGACTGCAATTCTCATGAGAGTTGAAAGCTGGTAAGGGTTCCTGGAGATCTTGTAAAAGCTGAAGTTCTCGTGGAAGTTGCCTGGAGTTCTTGGGCAGGAGTAACTAGGACATGTGTCTCTAGACACAGGTTGCTAGTGAAGGGTTCTTGTTTTAGTAATCCTAGATTTTGCCGGTTAACCAATTCTTCTACTCCTATATCAACATACCTTTTCTATAGATTTTATGCTATGCTGTTCCAGCATCAGTTATCCTAAATGTATTCTCTAATTTCCATACCGTTATTATCTACTTTCCATTTCCTAGTCACTTTATTCCATGCTTTAGAACATTTCTTCAACTAGATCCTCAAAACCTAATGAATTTTTATTTTGATGATTATATTCCTCAATATCCTACAGCATCGCTTTATTTAGTCATCTTTGCCTTTGCAGAATATTCTGTTCTTGCTAAAAGGAAGTCATATTCTCATTCTCTCTATGTCTCTGCAATAGTTTTATTAACATTGTCTTCAAATACCTTTTTTTAAATGTTTGCTTGAACTTGTAAAATAGAATCAGCTTTTCCTGGCATCTCTAAAACCAGTTTTAAAGAATGGGACACGCTATGTCAGCAGAGTAATCAATATCCAGGGACAGAGATCCCAAGGGGATCATATATGTTAACATATGGGAGGATCCATTGAGCCACTCGAATGAGACAAAATCATACAAAAATTTGGAGCAGTCATGTCGATTCTTAACGACTTTACTTCTCAAATTATTACACCTTTACTTTTAGTTCTCCATTTAGCTTTTACACTACTTTTTTGTTTTCTTCGGTACCATCTTGAATCTGATATAACTTGTAACATATCTGAATGCATAATCATAATGGCTACCACTTTTATATTCAACTGTTTATTTAGCAAGAATTTACTGAGTTCCTAGTGTGTGTTGGGCACTGTAACATACTGGAAAAGAACATTCTTAAAACCATGAGTTCACTCACTCTCCAGGCCAGTCCCTCACACTTAGCAGAGCCCACTGCATCTGGGAGGCAGTCACTGTGAATCCTTAACAGATGAAGGATATGAGTTTCAGGGAGGGTTCCTGGGCCTGCCCAAATGACATTCAGCTTTTTGGAGACTAAGATCCATCATGCACCTGAGACAGCAAGGGGGCTTTATCTTCTTGTCCCCAATATTTGTCCAGCTATGCTTGACCCACACCCTCATTTCAAGTCCCAATCAACTTATTATAATTAAGCTACATTTATGCAAGCCCTCCAGATGGAAAACAAAAGAGAAGGGACATTATAACACATGCATTTTGAGCCCCACAGATATTTTCTGGACCTACCAAGGAGACAGAATACCCCTCTTCTGAGATTGCTGACTACCAACTCATCAAAGCTGCTGATCTCATCTACCCAACTAATTAAAAAAAACACCCAGCACCGAGATGCAAGGTGCACAAGAAACTGGGGTCCTATCTTCCATGCTGAGGCCCTTACACACATAAGCTGTCTCTTTATCTTTAGTATTTCTGATCTTTACGATAAAGCCTTGTCTGTTTAGGACTCTATAATTCCTATTTGCTTGGGGTCCGTAGCGCCTACCAGAACCTTGGAGTCAATAACAAATCCAAATCTTCCTCTCTCACACTCTGTTTTTTAAAGGCCAGGATATAAAGAAAGGATGGAGAAAATGAACGACACAGGGAAAGCTGAGGACAGGAAGAGAAGCAACAGGAGGCTGTATTATTCAAGGCTCTCCAGAGAAACAGATTTGATAAAATATGTAGCAGATATATGAATATAAAAGATTTATTATAGGAATTAGCTCTTGCAGTTACGGAAGCTGAGAAGTCACATAATCTGCTGTCTGCCAGCTGGAGACCAGGAAAGCCAGTGGTATCCTTCAGTCGAAGGCCTGAGAATTGAGGGCTATTGCCTAAATCCAAGGGCCAGAGGAGAAGTCAAAAGTCCATACAAGGAGAGAAGAGACTTCCCCTTCCCTACCTTTTTGCTATACTGGAAACCTCAAGGGTACTCCCATCATTGAGGAGGGCTAACAGCTTCACTCACGTCACCAATTCAGATGCTAATCTCTTCCAGAAACACAGACACACCCAGAAATAATGTTTTACCAACTATCCAGCATCCCTTAGTCCTGTCAAGTTGACACTGAAAAGGAACCATCATAGAAGTAAGGAAAAAAACAGTATTTTAAAGTATTTCCTCAGTCGCAGTGTTCCCGTCCCACCTCAGCCCCCACCTTCATTTATATGTTAGCTGGGACTAGCAGGCTGCTGAGCACTTGGGGAAACAGGACACAAGAGGAGGAAGCTGCAGGGAGCATCTTCTCTGCTCCTCCAGAGTAAATCCACACCGTTGAATTACTAGCAAGTGCACATCCAGACTCAGCAGGCGGTCTCTGCCTGGAGGCCCACCAGGGCCCTCAGCTGTGAGCAAAGGCAATGTGCCCTAATCCTGACTCTGGTCTCCCAACCTAAGAGCCCTGGACAGGAAACTCTAGAGATACATTTTTAAAGAGGTGGAGCAAGGGAGTGGCAGACAATACCGACAGCAACCTGAGCAGGGCGATGAGCCACGTTCACTGGTGCATGGGCAGCACAGCTTAACATCTGTAGGGCAGCATGCAGACATGTGTGAGCAGAAAACTGACTGGCAAAAACCGAAACCTGTAAGAGCAAGGACCCCATCTTTGCAACTTGGGTCTGGAACACACCCCTAGAGATTGGAGACATTTTTACTCCAGGTAACCTGGACACACCCACGAAGGAAGAAGCCCCACCCCACCTCAGATTTAGACAAGAATCCTTCTTGCCTGTGAGGGTGAGGTGCTGGCAACAGGTGTGGTACACACATACACGTTCCCCTTGATGTAACTTTCCCCGCCCGCAGGGCGCTTCAACTCGCCGTTACTGCTTTTAATAAACTTGCTGTGTGATCCTGACCAAATGCTCTTTCCATGAATTCTTTCTGGATGGACCCTGCATCTCATCAGTGTGTTCCGCTCCCCTTCCCCCGCATCATTCATGACCAAGAGAAGCCAGCCTCAGACCAACAACAACAAAACACAGAGCCCTGAGAGGCCTGCAAGCCCCCAACCAGGCTGCTCCCCCACCTTCTTGCCCCAGCGGGTGGGATGCCCTGCAGGTTTGCACAGGCTAGGGAAGAAGGGAGCATGGAGAGGAGTGGGTCACCCTTCACTGGAGAGGTCAGAGATGACTCCCACTGGCCTCCCTCCATGCACATAAGGATAGATATTTAAACTGGAAACCCAAAAGAAATTCTTCCTTCACTGCTGCCTGCCATTATGTAATGTCTCACAACGTTTCCCTGGGACTCACTAGGCGGTCTCATTTACTGCCTTGGTTGTACTTCAGCTTCGTTCATGACTTCCAAACTGCTCTCCATAAAATCAAGCCATATGCACACTGACTACACGCAATGCAGTTTTACCTTTAAAAGTATGCGTACATCACTTCGAGACCCATGTCGAGAATGTGCAAGGCCCTTTGGGGGTTCTTTTTAAAAAACTGGCAACATCTCAAACGCATTGGAAAAAATGTATTTAAAATCATTTGAAACTTACTGGGAAATTGCAAAAATAGTTTAAAGAGTACCTGTACACTCTCCACTCAACTTCCCCTAATATATTCCCTCTTATATAACCATTGCTCGATTATTGAAACCATAAACTTAAGATGAATATAAACTGAGTAAATTACAGACGTTCTTGGAATTTTGTCAGGTTTCCTGCTAATGTCCCTTAAAAAGATGTTACTGGAATTTCATCAAGTTTCTTGCTAATATCCCTTAAGAAATTTGTTGTTCAATTTTAGAAAAGTAAGGGAAAGTTCATTCTTTATTCAGACTGCTTTCATTGTTATCTAATGTCACTTTTCTGTTTCAGGATGCCATTAAAAGTATTGTGTTGCATTTTGTCATGTCTACTTAGGCTCCTCTTGGCTCCATTACTTTTTTTTTGATGAACTTGACAGTTTTGAAGAGTACTGAAGAGGCATTTTATAGGCTACATGTCAGCTGGAACTTGTCTGATATTTTTCACAAGGTTTAATAGGTTATGGGTTTTTGAGAGGAAGCCCACAGAAGCTAGTGCCCTTCTTATCACATCATAGGGTCCACTCATGTCCTTTCTCTGGTCCAGGCTCCAATCCAGAAGCCTCGTGGTCTTAGCCTCTTTAGTCTCCCAGTCTGTGAAAGTTCCTCAATCTTCCTTTGTCTTCCATGACCTTGACATTTTGGAAAAGTACTCAAAAGTGTTTCTTAATTTAGGTCCATCTGTTGTTTCTCCAAGACTGAATTGTTAAGAAATTTTGGTAAGAAATGATACGTATATCATATCAGTGGGTACCTGATATCACTATGTCTTGTTTTATTCCTGATCTTGGTGAGGCATAGGGAAAATTTCCCCATCCCACTGAGGTCCTTCATGGGTTGGACAAACAAATTAATATCAGACATCATTAGTAGGAGAAAAGGCCATATTTAATGACATACATATGGAAAATTTACATGGCTGTAATTCTAAAGTAAATGGGACAAACCAAAGATTTATATATCCTATGTCGAGGTAGGGGAAGGAGGCCAAGGGTATCAAGGAGAGAGGAGGGGGTCTTTGCGTGAGGGAATGACTCATTTTTACTCTAAAAGTAAAGGTAGGTTTCTTAGAGAGGATAAGTTTACAGATAAATTTGCGTCTGGATTAAGATCTTCATTCTTCTGAATTAAGACTATCTTCTTCTAGGCAATAAGAAAAGGGGAAAATGATCAGTTTCTTTCTTTCTTTTTTTTTTTTTAAAGAGAAGTTGCAGGCAGGAAAGAAGGGAGCAGGCAGGCAGGCAGGCAGGCAGGCAGAGAGAGACAGAGGAGAAAGAGCATTTCATTTTATTTGTATTTAGTTGTTCACCTTGGTTGTTTTATCTGGACTGAGATGAGAACCCAGGTCCTTGAGATGTATGTGAATGACTGGAGGCAGAGGACGAAGCCACTACTCCAACAGGGTACATCAATGATCACTTCTTGATGAGCAGAAGAAGAGTAGAGGCTGAGGGAGGCGTGGAGCTTCTTTGATTAAGGGAAGGGCAAAAGGGTTAGAAGAAAGGCAGGATCTTTTCTTTCCCCTTCGAGGTTGCCACTGTCCTCCGCTCAAAATAATATTTATGTCAGAGTGGGGCCTCCAACTGAGACCAATTCTGGGAGACCTGGGGCGATATGTTTTGAGACCCTTCAATTCTTTGATTAAGATGGCATCTCCCAGGTGTCTTCAGCTCTTGTAGTTAATACCTTGGTGGAGATAATTTTAGATGGCACAAATATCCTGTTATCTTCAAACTTTTGCTAGTAATTTCAACATCTTGCATGCAACACTCACTACTGGATTGTTCTAATGGTGATTTTTCTATTTCCCTTACTCTTTGTACATTTACTACTTAGAATTCATTTCTTGTCCCTTCTCCCCATTAATTTAATTTATTCAATTACTTATTAACAAGTATGGGCTCATGAATATTTATTTTATTTTGTGGGTTTTACTCTAGTAATTCCATTATTTGTTTTTACTCAAAAATGTTTCAATTTTGGTCACTGAAATGCCTTTCAAGAGCAGTGTCCTTTATTTTTTCTTTTTCTTCTTTTTTTTTTTTTTTTTTTAAAGCGAACGTACAGGCAGGGATGAAGTAGGCAGGCAGGCAGGAAGGGAGAGAAGAAAGAAGCATTTTATTTTTATTTAGTTGTTCATCTTGGTTGTTTTCCCAGACATGGGAACAAACTTGGGTTTTTAGGATGTATGTGGACTGTGCTCAGCCAGAGGCAGCTGACCCAACTGCTATTCCACCAGAGTATGCCAATATGCACTCACCATTTTTTTTTTTAACATGTCCTTACATCCTGGTACACAAGATATCTTGGAGTTATCTTGTATTTTCCCTCTCCCAGTGCTAGAATCAATCATTTTTTTCAAGGATTTCTGGTTCTTTTTATTGGAGAATTAAATTTAGAAACCAAGATCTGGGCACTAGGTGTGCTCACTGCTACTGCGGTTTGATTACTTCTAGATGATCTCTCAGACAGAGCTAGGAAATACATACATATATATATATATATATATATGTGTGTGTGTGTGTGTGTGTGTGTGTGTACCAACACACACCAGAATATATATGCATATATTTATGTATATGTGAATATCTACATCTCTGTGTATATACACACATAGGTGTGTTTGCATATACATGTACTTATGTGTATCCATTCTCCAGGGCACCTCTTAGCATTTTCATGATTAATAGTAAAGGTTAATGGAAAACTAGAGCAGCCAACAAAGGCAGGAAATGAAGTTCTTAGAATCCTTGGAGTTTATGTTTGGGTCATTCCACCAGGTATGAAGCTCAGCCACTGAGGTTCTGCCTGAGGATGAGGAAATATTGAGTGAATGGTGAAGAAGTAAAAGATACCAATTACAGTCTTTTGAACAATTACAGAAACTATATTTTTATTCACATGTTTCATGTATATATGTATATATAATGACCTATATAGTTGTATATACTAATTGTTTTCTTCCTATTTAAATTTTATTTTTGAAGAAGCATTTTTTATTTGTTTTTTAAGGAAAGGTGCCGACAAGAATGAAGGTGAGCCAAGATGAAGAACTAAATAAAATAAAGTGCTTCTTTCTCCTCTCTCTTCCTGCCTGCCTCTGCTAGCCCTGCACCTTTCCTTAAAAAAGTAAAAATTAAAAAATTAAGCCTCAGAAGACCCTAGCTGTTCACACCGGTGTTTCCTGTGCTCATATTCAACTGGCCCCACACAGTGACCCCGAGGTGGTCGCAGCCTCTCCCCGCACCTAGTAAGGAGGTCCGTGGAGGGGGAGTGCCGCCCCGCTGCCACCTTCGCTTTGGCCAAACAAAATGGATTCTAGACAGCTGTCCCCACGCAGAAGTGGGAGTGAATAAATGTGTGTTGTTGGACGCCAGCAAGTTGGTGGTCATTGGTGGCAGAGGCCATCGGAAATGAGTCCTGGCGATTCACGTTGAGTTCACACCTGGGAGAGAAAATGGGGAGCTCGAGGCAGACGCGGTGTCCACCTGACTGGTTTGTCCGCAGAGACCCTGGCGGCTGTGGTGCGCATGGAGGGCAGCGCTCCCCGAGAAGGCCACCTTGGCCTGCCATGCAGCTCGCTTTCTTCACAGTCCTCCAGAGCTTTTCTCCCCTCGTGCTCACAGAACACTCAAACTGCGGCTGGGGAGCCTATATGTTGTCATTTTTAAAAAGGGTCTCAGGTGATTCTCAAGTGCAGCTGGGGTTGCCATGAGTCTAGATCAGCTTCTCCCTGATCAGCTTCTCCCATCTGCCCACCCTCAATGCCTGGGCAGCTCCCCGGGCACTGAGCATCTGAATTTGGGACTAGACTTGGGTGACAAATGGCTGGAAGCTTGTTTTGGATGCTCAGGGAACATGCAGGAAGGTTACACTGCCCTTGGAGATAAGTAAATGGGTCGTGTCATTTTGATTATGGCCTCTCTCTGGGCAGCTCTCTTTCTTTTTCTTTTTTAATGAGACGAAGGAAGGAAGAGGAGGGAAAAGGAAACATAATCATCATTATTTAGTTAGTTATTTTACTTTTGGTTTTCCAACCTGGCCTCAGGATGAAAACCCGGGCCCTTGGCTTTACAGGGTCCACACACAGTGTACCCGCTGCCTGCGGTACAGGGGCGCCCCCCACTCTTTCTTGGACCAACTGTCAGAGAGCATATATAGTTCAGTCAGTTTAGGTCAGAAGAGGAGGGAAGAGAACAGAATTCACTGATGGAATACTAGGGGTGTGGCTGAAATACCTTATCTGGCCCTGATTGGGGACTCAGCTTTACTCAAAGATTCAGCAAGAATGTCTCATTGTCACTTCACTGGCTAGCTTGGTTGTTAGAGCAGGGCTGTGGGTTTGAGCCCCTCGTGGAGGCTGGGCATATTTTGCCAGCAAAGGATCTGCAGAGAGAAGGGAGAGGGAACCCAGTTGGAGATGGGAAAAGGATCAGAAGAGAAGGGGAGTAAGAAGACAGGGAAAGTATTGCTGCTGTTCCCTGAGCCTATGTGAGCGGAGACTGGCACATGTCTGCACACACACACACACACACACACACACACACAACTACTATACACACACAAAATTGACCAGAGGACAAAGTCTGTCAGTGTCTCTAACCATTCATGCATTGAAGTCTACCATGGACTTCAACGTATGAGCGATTCAGAGTTTGCAAGATATAATTATATAATTGATCCTTGAACAATTTTGGAGTTAGAGACACTGATACTTGCTCTCACCCCCCCACCCCCATGCCCCTGTGCCCAGGGAAACTAAAATGCCCAGATGTCCCTCCCCCTTTAGAGAAGAGATTGGTGAGATAGCGAGATTCAGGATCAGGCAGCCTTAACATTTTTTCAGAAGGAATTTCAAATGGATCTGGGACAATTCACATCTGACTTTTTTCTGCTAGACTTATATGACAGGTGGCCTGAAAATTCTTTGAGCGCTGAGATCACAGAGCTTACCATTCAGCTTATTTAACTCTCAGGGTTGCAGGCTCTCTTTTTCCATCAATGGTCATGGTCAAGTTGTCCCTGTCACCTAACTTCATAGAGTGCGAGGCTTTTTATCCCAAGCCTGTAGATTTGACCACCATGCTGGTTGGCTTTTAACTTTCTTTTTTGATGGCCTGTTGAGGACCTGAAACAGAGTCCAGACCAGAAGTGGAGGACATTGTGTCTGAGGGGAAGATAAAGGCAGAGAGGCTCCTGCTGCCTTTCATGCAGGTGTGAGCACAGCTCCTAAACACATATGCATGCAAGCATGCACACACACACACACACACACACACACACACACACACACACACGCACAGAAAGGTGATGTGAAAATGTGAAGACAGAGGCACCCATGGGAATGAGGATGCCACAGCATGAAAGAAGCAAAGAACATATTTTTTCCTAAAGCCTCAGGAGGGAGTGCAATTTTGCATTATTTTGCACAGCCATTTCCTTGCCCTGCCAATAATGCCTTTTCCACAGTCTACCCTACCAGACAAGTATGACTTACAATCCTAAGTCTGCTAATGACAGGGGGCAGATGTGATCACCACGCCTGTCTATTTGCTTCTTAGCCACACATATAAAGTCCTCTTCCTTTTGCAAAAGCTGGTGGCACAATTTTTGATTCATTGTGTGCATGAAGTGGGATGAGTCTAATTCCAGCGACAAGCATCTATAGCAAAAACCAGACCTTTCACCCAGAAGGGCATTGTCACTCTTCATGCTTTCTGCTAACCCTTCTCCAATTCCCTCTCTACTTTCCTGTTCATACTCTTGTGCAGGAGCACAGATTGAGTTCAAGGTCATATCTCAGGGTACCTGAATCCACCTCTAAAGTCTACCTCTTATACCAAATGTACAAGAGGTCAGGACCAGACCCCAGACCTGGCTGTTGTAACGGCAACACATAAAAATTAGGAAACATAATACCCCAATTTGAAAATGACAGAAAGATCATCTTCATTTCCTTTCTCTTTTCTTGAAATTTCCATATAGTAACATAATTTTATTTTCTTCCTCATACATATAAAAATCATTTTAAAAGCTAAAGAAGCCTATTCTAAACTTTCAGACCCAGGAATATCTTTCTCAAAGTCATGGCAATAGTTCTTTGAAATGGAGACATTAGGGGAGATAGCACCCTACACAGTGTCTGCATTAGGTTATAAGTCTATCTCCAGAAGGTGCCAGCTCCATGTTGCCAAATATTTCCTGTCCTAGGCGGAGAGAAATTGATTTTAACATGGAAAAAAGCCAATTTGAAAAATATAAACCCATTTATCAAATGAATACAAAATGAGACAAATGATGCTGGCAAATCCTCTGACTTGAGGCTTAATTAGTATTTTTTTTTTCCTGAAAGACAGCAAGGGCAGCAATCCCTGGTGGCCTAGTGGTCTAGAATACCTGGGAACAGTCCCACATACCTCTTAAGGTCCTGGGTACAAGACCGAGGGCCTGGGGGAACAACCAATGTGAACCACTGAATAAAAATGCTTGTTCCTCCTCTCTCTTCCTGCCTTTACTTTAAAAACAAACAAAAACAATAGTGCGCCTTGGTGGCCTAGTGGTTTAGTCCACTGAGTGCGGTCTCTGGTTTAAGGTCCCTGGTTCAAGACCCAGAACCCAGGGAAACAGATTTGAATGATCTTCCTTGGTTCCAAAAAACTAAGATGAGCAACAAAATAAAATAAAGGATAAAATGGTTCTTCCTCCTCTTTCTGCCTGGCTGCCTGCTTGTCTTCATTTCTGCCTGTGTCTTTCCTTTGAAAAAAAGAGAGTGAGAGAGAGGAAGAAAGATGGCACTGCCCTGGTGGCTTAGTGGATAAGGTCACTGGACACAGTCTACATACATCCCAAGGACACAGGTTCAAGATCAGGGACAGAAGGAACAACCAGGATGGACAACTAAATAAAATAAATATTTCTTCCTCCTCTTTTTTCCTGCCTGGACCTTTCCTTTAGGATGAGAGAGAGAAGGAGGAGGAGAAGGAGGAGGAGGAGAGGGAGGGGGAGAGGAGGAGGTTTATTTGTTCATTTTTGGCTTTTTATCCCAGCCCTGGTTCTCAAATGTGGGTCCTGGGGCTTTATGAGATCTGTGCACCTCAGGAGCTGCCTGAGCCACAAGGATACACCCCAATTACTTATTTTGAGAATAGGCTTGTAATGAATCATGGCTATATAAAAGGGCAAGAATTTTTTCTGTCATAATTACTTAGTGGTTGGTTTATGATTTGCATCAATTTCTGGTTTAACACTCATTCCATACAAAATCTGCTCTCTTTCTCTTCTCTTTTTGTGGAGAGATTTTTCTGAGTGGGGAATATTTGTCTTAATTATATTTCCTCAACACTCTCTGGAATGATCTGACCACAATGAAACATACATTTGTCAATCATCTTCTCTGAATGAGGTTTTCACATACCCCCAATATAATTGCTTAATCTTCCAGCCCTAACTCATAATTATACAGCTCAGAGTTCACATGCCCCCCCGCCAAATCTGCATATAGAAGTTCCCCTTGTCTATTTGAGTCCTACACTCCCTGCTAGAGTAGAATTAGACCAGATTCCTCCTAAAATAACCTCAAGGAGTGGCAATGAAAGGTTCCAGTCCTAACTTTCAACCTAAAGACTGCAAACTGTGAGACCTTGGGACCCGAGAATCCAAACCTGGAAAGTCATGTGCTTCTGAGTTGGCCTGAGAATGTGGACTCCTGCCTCCATCTGTTGCCCAAATGTCCAAGCTTGTGCAAAGGGTGCCTGCCACCCATGGGTTCCTCCAGAGACCTAATACTGCAATTCCAAACCCTGAATCCAGGGCCTTGGATACTGAAGATTTGCTGGAGTTTTGTCCTATTGCATATCTCTCCTCCAGGTTTCCTCTTCTCTCTATAACACCCCTGGGCACAGAAAGTGTGACACCACCCAGAATCTGCTTGCCGAGCCTGTTCTCCCCTTGGGAATTCATGAGACAGGGTGGAATTTGGTCTGAGGTTATGCAGATAATTCAAGAGAAGAAAGTTCTGAAGCTTGAGAATTCACCCATTTCCTTTTATATTTTTTATTGAGGTAGGTTTTTTGTTTTTTTTTAAGGAAAGATACAAGCAGGAATGAAGGCAGGTAGGCAGGCAGGAAGAGAGAGGAGGAAGAAGCATTTATTTTGTTGTTTTTCTTTGTTGTTCCCCCAGTCCTGGGACGTGAACCCAAGTCCTTGGATGTATAAGTGGCTTGTGTCGGAAGGAGGCAGTGGACTTAACCACTAATTGCATTGTCTATTCTGTATCCTTTGTAGTTCCAGACACAATTCATAATATTTTATTCTATTTTTGTAAAGAATGTCATTGGGATTTTGTTAGGGATTATATTCAATTTGTATATTGCTTTCGATAGAATGGCCATTTTAACAATATTAGTTCTTCAAACATGACAACAGGATCTCTTCCTATTTTTTTATATTGTCTTCAAGTTCTGTCAGTAGTCTCTTATAGTTTTCATTGTACAGATCTTTTACTTTGATTAAACGGAATCCTAGGTATTTTGTCGTTGTAACTTTAAATTAATTTCTCTTTCTGATGGTTCATTGTATAAAGAAATGCCATTGTTTTTGGATATTGATTTTCACAATTTGCAAATTACTATTTTTACTTTTAAAAAATCATACACCACATTTAATGTATCATTCAGAAAGAAAACTGCATTGGAATATTTAAAACAAACACTTTTTCTCTTTCCTTACTAACTGAATGATCCTCTTGGTTCCGAAAAACTAAGACAAGTCCTCAGCCACCCATCCCAGGTCCAACCTTTCATAGTCTCCCATTACATTAAATAAAAATTAATTTAATACATCCAAGAACTAAAGCCAACTACCCAAAAAAGAACCTGAAGACATTTACATGGCCAGCCACATGGTAATGCATAACTGGCATCTAGAGTGACAAATACAGAAGACATGTCATGTGTCTCAAAGTTCACTTTGTTTATCAATAAAAGAACATAAGAATCTTGTTCGACCCAGTGTTAAGTATATTAAAATAGGTCTGTATAGTACCACAGTTTATTCCGAAGTCGTGAAAATGACAAAGGACTGGCAGTCTGTGGGACTGTGGCCGGGCTCACACTTGTCTGCATGTGAGCACCTGCGTCTGGGGCACATGCCCCTGCAGACACTTGTATTCAATGCAATTTGTCATGTGATGTGCTGGGTGGGCGCCTCATGGCTCCTGATGCCTATCCTGTTTGTGCTATGTCTGGCACAACCACCTCGGATGCAGGGGCCCTTAAGACAGCAAGTGTGCCCTCTCTAACTCAGGGAGGCAGCAGAAAGACCAAGGTCAAGCCTTCAGAGGCCCACCTGCTTCTCTTCCTCCCTGATTCTCACCCAGTTGTTTTGTGTGTGTGTGTGTGTGTGTGTGTGTGTGTGTGTGTGTGTGTGTGTGTGTGTGTGATGTATCCTGCTTCAGGTTTATTTGTAAAATAGCACAGGAGGGCACCAGCCTCATGCAGACAGCAGCCCAGGGGTCACCCAGTCCTTCTGTCCTCACACCTTCATAGAGGAGCACTATTCTCGAGTCTTTGTGGGGACCTGAGCACCTTTGGGAGGGTGAATGGGTGTTGGTACTGGTGCTGGAGCTGGAGCTGGAGCTGCAGCAGCTGCAGACTGGGCCTTGGTTTGAGCCTTGGCCTTTGGCTAGCAGAGGCTGCGAGCCTTGGCAATGTGGGCACAAGCATGTTTCCTGAGCCTGGGATGAGCCAGTCAACTAAGCTTGCGGCTGCCACCCTTTGGAATCTTGGGCTTGACCTCCTTGGGTTTTACAAGAGCCTTCAGCACATGCACTCATGGCCTTGGCATTGCTGGCTTGCATCTTCTTCAGGGCCTTCTTGTTATGCTTCTTGGCAAAGCACATGTTCCTCAGGAACTTGGGGTCCATCCCTTTAAGAGATTCATATCTGTGTGATTGGGGTTTCTTGATGCCATTTATGTGCCATTTTTAGAACTGTTCATGCATGGTGTGGTTCTTGGACTTGGCCACGTCTGCACCAGAAGCTGTACTTTCCAAGTGCCTGGAATCGGAAGAGCCTCACCTAGTTCTTAAAAATCTCCCGATCTAGTGCACCCTGGTGGAGTAGCAGTTAGGTCAATCTCCTCCAAAGGAGTGCAGGCCACACACCCCTGGGTTTGCATCCAGGTTCTTGGGGGGAACTGACAATGTGAACAACTAAATAAAGTTCTTCTTCCTCCTCTCTGTTTCTGCTTGCCTACTTGCATTCATTCCTGTCTGCACCTTTCCCTTAAAAAACAAACAAACTCTGGATCCCTTCATATCGCAACCTCCCCTCTCCCCGGGTAGAGGAGAATTTCCCATTATACCCTGCAGCAGAAACCATTCTAAGCAGAAAAAGTCAGCAAGTGTCCGCCCCTCATTAACTACCTTAAAATAAAAACAGCATACAAAAATGTAAAGTTATTTTTTGGCATAGTGTCTGTACTGGCAAAAAAAGAGGAATGGAATACTTTACCGGCTCTTCAAAGGGAGAAAATAAAAATCTTCAGTTGTAAGTTGAATGCTTCAACCTCAAATACAAAGCCTGCCAATGCCTCCTTGCCCAGTTGCAGCAACTTTTTGCCCAAAAACTCCATGAGAAAAAGACATCTGCAGCACAAGGGGTGCAGCAGATCAGCAGAAAGGAGGCCAACAGCAGAGAGAGGCCTGGTGGCTTTGGGGGCAAGCGAACACCTCTGTACCCACCACCCCCACCCGGGGCACATGTCACAGAATGCCTTTCAAGTTAACAACTGCCATTCTTAAAGACAGGGGCTGGGAGTTCTAGAAAGGACCCAGGACCCTAGCTTGAGCCCAGCGGGCCCCTGTGAGGAAAGGGCATCAAGGCCTATCTGGTGTGCTGCGACTTCCATACAATTACTTCTACTACTCAGCTGTCCTGTGTTCTTGGTGTCCCTTCCCCCAGGACACCAGAGGGGCCTTGCCATGAGGCGTGGGCTGGGCAGTCTCTTTGCCCCTCCACGCTTCAGCCCTCTCTCTCCAGAGGGTGGAGGCTGCTGCAACTGGGGCCCAAAGCCTGGGCAGCCACAGCAGCTGGGGGCAGAATATGCCCACTCTGGTGCCCCCACAGCCTCTAGGTGTCTTGTCGGCAGGTGAGGCAGGTAGGACTTCCCCCTCATCTGGGCTCTAGGACTCACCCAGCTCCAGTCTATCTTCCCCTGTCTCAGCTGGTTTTATTTTTGTCTGAAATTCATAGTGCATGTGAATTAAGAGGGGCAGGCCCTCAGGTCTTGTGAGAAGGGCTCCACAAACTTTCCTTTGGGGTCAGTTGTGCCCCAGGGGCACTGCAGAGCAGAGTGGATGACTGTGGCTGACAGCTTGTCCCAGGGTTGGGCCAGCAAAGGAGCGGGCTGGTGGTTGCCATGGTGACCGGAAGCATCTGCTCTCAGTCTTAGTTTAGTCTCAGAAGGGCCTGCAGGCCGTTCAAGGGCAGCTGGATGCCCCTCTGTCTGGTAAGTGGGCTCGTCTTAATCTCCAGGCGTTTTTTCATCACCAAGATCAGATGGCCTCCTGCTCCTCCAGTTGCTGGTGCTCGGCAGCGTGTGGCCCTTCTGTGGCAGCTGCTGCTTTTCCTCCTCTTTGTCTTGTGGGTGAGGTAAGCTGCAAAAGGCCAGCACCTCCGTCCAGGGCACACCTTCGTCTTTCTTTAAGCCCTTCCGTTGGCACTTGGGGGCACATCCAAACACCCTTGGGCACTGTCTGGAGGGGCAGGTCCAAGCAGCTGAGGTGATAACCCCGCCCAAGCACCCCCCACCCCCACACCAGTAGGGTAGGTGCCACAGAGCTGCAGGTTGCTGGTAGCAGTGCTAATGAGGGATCTTGTTCTTCAGGCAAGGGTCCTCATTGGCTAGCACGGGGAGAGTCTATGACATCTGTGAGGCAGGGGTTCTCCCAGAGCACCATGAGAGGCCTGGGGGCCAAGACCAAGGTTTTCACCCAGGGTGTGATAGGAGTCTCACCAGTCCCCAGTGACAGCCAGGTTCTTACCCAGGGCACTCACTTTTTTTCTTTTTTTAAAGAAGAAAGAAGGAAGAGAGGGAGAAAGTAAGAGCAGGAAGAAATATTTTATTTATTTTTGGTATGTCCATT
Source organism: Solenodon paradoxus (assembly GCA_004363575.1). Classification (NCBI taxonomy): domain Eukaryota; kingdom Metazoa; phylum Chordata; class Mammalia; order Eulipotyphla; family Solenodontidae; genus Solenodon; species Solenodon paradoxus. The sequence continues at coordinate 239,588 of RJWH01001485.1, read as the reverse complement.
CTCCTTACTGGCCCCCTAAACCAGGTCTATAAATGGTTTCCACACCAGCTGCCTTAACCCCCTGAGACATAAAGGCCTACCCCGTTTTCACTTAGCAGTTCTGTGGTCTATTCAGTTTTCTTTGAAGGAAATGATAGCATTTGCAGGCAGTGGCAGTGACAGTTTCACTTTTTTCTCTCCTATTTGGGTGCCTTTTATTTTGCTTTCTTATCTGATTGCTTTGGCTAGGATTTCTAATACTATGTTGAGCACAAGAGGTGATAATAGGTATTCTTGCTCTTTTACGACCTTAGGGGGAAAGTTTTCAGGTTTTTCACCATTGATAATGATTCTACCTATGAGTTTGTCATATTTTTCCTTTATTGTGTTGGGGTACTTTTATTCCATGTCAATTTATTAAAAGTTTTTTTATAAAAAATATGTGTATTATCTTGTCAAATAGTTTTACCACCTCTATGGGATGGTCACATAATTTTTATTCTTCATTTTGTTGCCTGTGCTGAGCAATCCTTGCATGTCCGGAATAAATCTCATTTGTTCATGGTGTAGGACACTTTTAATACACTGTTGAATTAGGTTTGCTGATACTTTGTTGATAATTTATGCATCTATGAATCTATGTGTCAAAGATCCTGGGATGTAGATATCCTTTTAAAAATTATTTGTTCTTGTTTGGTTTTGTAATCAGGTTATTATTGGCCTCACAGAATGAGTTAGGAAGATTTTCTTCCTATTATACTTTCGAAAATGTTTGTACAGAATGAGTATAAGTGTTCACCAGTGTTGGTGAATTCCCTCTGGTGTTGGATTTTGTTTGGGGGGAGATTTTTGATTACTGTTTCAACATCCTTCATGGTGATGAGTCTATTCAGATTTGACATTTCTTCTTGATTCAGTCTTGGAAAGTTGTGTGATTCTAAGACTTTATCTATGTCTCTTACATTTTCCAATTTGTTTATGTATAGATTTTCATAGTAATCTCTTATGATCTTTTGCCTTTTTGTTATTTATTATCATTTCTTTTCTTGTACTTCCAATTTTATTGTGTTTTTACCCTTTCATTAACATATGCCTTGGTGTACATCTCTTCATATATAAATAACCCAGTATTCTGCTACTTTCATCGACTTCCACATTCAGCTCCTTTCCTAGTTTTGGGAATTTCTCTATTATTATTGTTAATAGTATCTTATTGAGGTTACCTTGTTTTACAAATTAAAATAAACTCATTCCTCAGATATATGTCAACACACCCTGCTCTCCACCAAATTCCAATGAGTTCTTTGTTATTGTTTTTTTGAATAAGCTCTCTATTCCCTTCTCTCTCTCTCTACCTTTTGGGATACTCGTTATTCTTGTTAGCTTTCTTAATGTAATAGGATAATTTTTGTAGAACTTTTTCTTTCTTTTTATGTCCTATTTCTCTTCTTCCTGCTGAGTCATTTCTAGGTTTCTATCTTTGAGCTCGCTGATTCATTCCTCCATTAGGTCTCACCTACTGACATATTTTCTATAGCACCTGATGCCATTGATTGAATTATTTACCTGATGAATCTGGTATTTTATTTATAGGTTCAATCTTTTTCATTTGCTTGTTAATTTTATTCCTAAGTACACTGAACTGCTTTTCTGAGTTTTCTTTGAAAATATCTTTGAATTTCTTCTCTTACAAGTATTTAAAATGTTCTCCTTGGTAATCCCACCATTCCACATCTTTAAATTTGTTTTTTGCAGAGTTATCATTCTCTATTTTTTGGTGCCATATATTGTACTTTCGAGCTGGTTGGAGGATTATAAATTTAAAAGAATGTACATATAATCACTTTAAAAATATTGTTGAAATACAGGTTCTGATTCATGACTGCCTAGTTATGCCTGTGAGTATGCATTTTGAATAAATACAGGTCTGTGAGCCACATTACTGCTAAGGTCCTTCTTGTTTTCAAGTTAATAAAATTTGATGACTAAAAGAATTTAAAAATATGGAAATTGAGTAAGAAATTTCTGAATAACCAGGCATCAGAGAAGAAATCAAAAGAGGAATCAGAAAGTATTTTGAAGCAAATGGAATTTATTTATGGAATACAGCAAAATTCGAAGAGGAATGTTTGCAGTGATAAGTATGTATATTACAAAGAGCTTAAACAATATAACTCTGCAATTCAAGAAACTCAAAATAGAAGAACAAACTTGGTCTCAAAGTTTAGAGAAGTAAATAAATAATAAAGTTTAGGATATAGATAATAAGAACAGAGATTATAAAGATAGCATAAAACATCAATAAAATTGAGTTTTCTTTAAAAGACAGACAAATTGTTAGCTAAAATAAATAAGAGAGAAGATTCAAATAAAAGTACACGTAAAAAACATTATAATGATGCCACGGAATTACAAAGGATCATAAGGAAAATCTTTTAATTATGCCAACACATTAGATTACCTGGAAAATAAATGAATGGATTCCTAGATGTGTATACAATCTACCATGACTGGTAGTGAAGAAACAGGAAGTCTGAACAGACTGATGAGCAAGGAAAATGACTCCATATTAGAAAATATCAATATATAACATACCAAAACCAGATGGTTTACTGGTGAATTCTGTCACACATTTAAGGAGAAATTAAAGCTAGCACTTCTCAAACAAAAATACCAAAGAGCAGGGAATACTTTCAAGCTCATTTTCTGAGGCTGGCATTACCCTAACACCAAAACCAGATAAAAACACTACAAGAAAATTACAAAACATTCTTCCTGAAAAACACAGATGCAAATATCCTCAACAAAATACTGACAAATCACTTTCAACAGAACATTCAAAGGATCATACACCGTGGTCAAGTGAGATTTATAGGCTGGGATGCAAGGGTGGTTCAACATAGGCAAAATCTATAAATGTAATATGCCACATCAGCAGAATGAAGGGGAAATTCACATATCAATAGATACAGAAGATACCTTTAACAAAATTGAAATCCCTTCATGATAAAGACTCCAAAAAATATGGTATAGAAGGAATGCCACTCAACATAATAAAAGTCAGACATGACTAGTTCAAAGCTAACATTGTATTGAATGGTGAAAGTTTCAAGTTTTTCTTCTAAGATCAGAACAAGAAAAGATTGCTCACTCATGCTACGTCTATTCAACATAGTACTAGAAGTTCGAGCCAGAAAAAAACAGACAGGAGGAAAAAAAGAACCCAAACATGTTTGTTTGTTTGCATATGACATGTTCATATATTTAGAAAACCCTAAAGACAACACCAAAACCTGTTAAAAATCATAAATGAATTCAGTAAGTCACAGGATGCAAAATCAAAACACAAAAATTAAGTTCTACTTTTTTGATTCATGCCATCACGCTGTGTCGTTTGTTGGTGAGTTCAGACCATTCCCCTTTAGGGTGATTTTTGTTATACAGTGCTTTACTGCTGCTATTTAATCTTCTGTTTTATGATTGTTATATATATATTATTTTATATATATACATATATATAAATACATTAAAGGAAAGGTGCAGGCAGGAATGAAGGTGAACAGAGGCAAGCAGGCAGGGAGAGGAGGAATAAGCACTTTATTTTACTTAGCTGTTCATCTTGGTTGTTCCACGCCCCCCACCACTAGTCCCAGGTCTTGAACCCGGGACCTTGGGATGTATGGGGACTGTGTCCAGTGTATCAAACTGCTAGGCCACCAGGGTGTGCCTGTTTTATATTTGTTATTTATTTTTCCATGTTTCTATCTGCCTTTGTCATTTGGATGGATTTCTATGGTGGTTCTCTCAGGTTCTTCAACTTGCCTGCTATGTGTCTCTTCTCTGGTTATTTGATTATCAGGAGTATAATATCTAACCTACATTATTTAAGGTAGTCTTTTTTGTTCATCATTTGGTTATACAGTTTTACCTTTAATGCTTGCCTGTTTTCTCACATTTTTCCTAGTTGTGTTTCTGATTCAATTTTTCTATGTATCATTCTCAAGGTTTGAGAATCTTTGTTCTTTTCCCGTTGAGGAACTCTTTCCAACATTTCTTCTAGGGCATGTCTGGTGTTGGCAAATTTCAATAACTTTTCGTTTGTCTGGGAAAGCCTCTATTTCTCCATCGCAGTTGAATTATTATTTTGCAAGACAGAGTATTTTGGAGAGTAGTTTTTATCTTTAACATTTTGATTATGCTAATCACTCTTTTCTGGTCTGCAGAGAAATCTGCATAGTGTGCCTTTGCAGTATTTTTTTCCCTAGAAGCCTATAATATTTTCTTTTTCAAGAAAGAAAGCAGGCAGGAATGAAGGCAATTGGGGAGGAAGAAAACAAGAGAGAGAAGGAAGCAGCATTATTTATTTGTTCATTTTGGTTGCTTCCCCTAGGACCTGGGTCACAAACTCAGGTCCTTGGGCTTTATGTGGACTATGCCTCAGTCACAGACAATGTCTTAAGGCACCAAAGTGTGTCAACTTCCCATGAGTCAACTTATTAATTCTGACATTTATTCAACTGGTGTAGGGAGAATGATCTATGCATCAGAGGTGGGGGAATCTCTCCCCATAACAGAGCAAGTGGGAGAGACTCAAGAAAAGATTTTCATAACAATTTTTTAAAAATCAGGATCTATCAAACACTTTTACAAAGCGTCTAATATACAGACTGCATCATTCTGTAGGCATCGTGTGGAGATCCCGACTCCTTCCTAAAGGCTCCTACCAGCAGTCAGAGGGCAGCCATGTCCAGAGCAGTGCCAAAGCCGGGTCTGGGGGACCACAGAGTGGCAGGGATGATGCTACTCTGACGTATCTTTTATAAGTCTTTCTGCATTTACAAATTTGGGTGTTCAATAGCTTTCTGAACTATGATGATCCGTTTTTAGGTTTGGGAAGTTCTCAGCTATTTTTTTCTTTATATAAACTCACTGGTTTCTTCTCCTTTTCTTCACCTCTGGGGATCATTAGAATTCCATTTCTACTTATAACAGAATTGGCTATTTCTCAGAGTTTCTTCATGTACGCTAAATTGTAATTCTCTAACCTCTTCCATTTGAGTCATTTCTTTGCATATCACTGTTTCTTTCCTCCGTAGGACTTGAGTCTACTTGTTATACATTATACTTACATTTCATTCACTGTGTTCTTTGGATTCAGCATCTGTTGGGAGCTTTTCCACTGCTTCGATCTTTTTGTTGAGGAACTTCTGCTCCTGCATTTCCTTTCTTATTTCATCAATATTTCATAACCATGTTAGAATGCAGTACATGTAGTTTTTTTTTTTTTTAAAGAAGGGTGAAGGCAAGCAAGCAGGCAGGTAAGAGGAGGAAGAAGTATTTTAGTTATTTTATTTAGTTGTTTATGTTGGTTGTTGCCCCTGGTCCAGGAGGTGAAGACAGGTGCTTGTGATGTATGTGGATTACACCGACCAGAGGCTGCTGACCAAACTGCTACTCCACCAGGGTACATTAGCATTGCTTTTATTTTGTTGATTTTGTAATTTAAAATTCACTGCCCTTTGGACTCTACAATTCTGTCTATAAGTTTGATTTCTGGATATATCACCTTCTTTCATTTTGTTAGAATTTTTGTTTCTTGGTCCTATGTTACATTCTTTAATTTTTTCAGTAGGTGGTGCTGTGGCTTTAGTTGTGGCATTCTCTTGTTTATCAGGACCTTGAGTGGGGACAGGGACTGACAACAGTGAGACAGCTTCTTTCAGTCACTATGGAGGTGGGGGCCCACAGAAAGCCATGCTGTCCCATCTCCATCTGTGACTGGACTAGTTCCAGATCTGTGCACAAAGCCTCTGCTCTCAGACCCCACCTCTGAGCTGGGCTGCGGTTCCTCTCCCAGACTTCCTCACACCCCTCAGGGCATGGACTCAGTTTCTCAAGCCACCTCCTACCAAACTGGCCGGGACTCAGTGACTGGCCCCAAAAACCAACACCAACAGGCAGTAAAGAATTTCACCTCTTCTGTGTGGTTTATTGCGCCCCAGGGTGGGTGTCCTCACCATCTTGGCCCTTCTCCCATGGCATCCAGTCTGTCAGCAGCTATGGCCCCAGGTCCCCGCCCGCTTCTCGTGAGCACCTGCCTACCCACCTTCAGAAAGACAGATGTTTGGGCCAGTCAGGTGTCTTCTGTTGAGAAGCTGCTCCTGTGACTATAACTCATGTCTAGCTGTGCTTTTCGGGGAGGTTTGCATGCAGCTGTTTCTTATGCCATGTTTGTGACATCGCTCCCCCAACACTTAGTTTTTGATGTCACAATGTGTACCCTTTGACAGTATGTACCCACTTAAAATGACTTTAAAGAGGAAGGAAGCAGGCAGGAATAAAGGCAAGCAAGCAGGCAGGAAAGAAGAGAGGAGGAAGAAGCATTTTATTCATTTTGGTTGTTCCCCGACACTACCTGGGTCCTGGGCTTTATGTGGACTATGTCAGCGTGGCAGACTTAACACCTGAGCCACCACACATGTGAGTTATCATCATTCTTAATATATTTTTTACACTTTCATGTAGGGTAGAAGTGATTCATGTACCACCATTATTTTTCCTTATTTTCATGATGCTAATATCCCTTTGTTTCAGTATTAAGAACTTCCCTTAGCCTTTCTTTTACTTTTTAAAGGAAAGGTGCAGGCAGGAGAATGAAGGCAAGTAGACAGGCAGGCAGGAAGAGGAAGAAGAAGCATTTTATTTTGTTTGTATTTAGTTGTTTATACTAGTTGTTGCCCCTGCACCCAGGACTCAGACCCAGGGTTATGTGGCTTGTGCTCCCTCGGAGACGACTGACCTAACCACTACCCCCACCAGGGTACACCATTTCTTGCATGGCAATTAGAGTAGTAAAAAAATTCCTCAACATTTGCAAAGTTTTTATCTCTCCATTTCTGAAAAACAGTTGTGATGGGTTCAGTATTTCTTATTGACAGTTGTTCACTTTCTGCATTTTAAATTTATGGTCCTACACTCTTCTAAGTCATTCAAGCTTCCTCAGAAAAATACATTGACAATTTTACAGGGCTCCCTTGTATGTGATATGTCACATTTCTCCTGTTATTGAAAAGTTTGATTTTCAGGTGTCGATATAGTTCTCTTAACTTTCAATCCATTTGGGGTCCTTTGGACTTCATGAATATTCATGTCAATTCCCATTCCTAGTGAGTCTCAGCCATTATTTACTTAAACAGGTCCCTTTCTCTTCTCTTTCAGGGACTTTCATAATACATAAATTGTTTCACTTGATGGAGTCTCATAAATCCTTTACATTTTCTTCATACTTTTTTCATTATTTTTTGCACCTCTGAGTGAGTTCAAATTGTCCTCTGCTCAAGTTCACCGATTCTTCTACTTGATCAGGTCTGCTTTTTGAATTTTTTCAGCTCAGTTACTATATTTTTAAATTTTTTTATTGCTTTCATTTCTCTGTTGAACTCACATACTTCTATATTGTCTTTCTAATTATGTTCATATCACAGTGTATTCTATTGTAAATCACTGAACCTTTTTAGAACAATTATCTTGCCTCAAAATAAACCCATTCATATATGATCAATTAATTTTTTTAAAGGAAAGGTGCAGGGGAGAATGAAGGCAAGCCGAGGGGCAGGCAGGAAGAGAGAGGAGGAAGAACCACTTATTTCTTTTCTTTAGTTGTTCATCTTGGTGGTTCCTGCAGGCTCCACGATGTGAATCTAGGATCTTGGGATGTGTGTGCACTGCACCCAAGCCCTACTTTACCAGCATGTGCCTGATCAGTTAATTTTTTTCTTTTTTAAAGGAAAGGTTCAGGCAGGAATGAAGGTGAGTAGGCAGACACACTGGAAGAGGGAGGAGGGAGGGGCATTTTATTTTATTTCCATTTTAGTTGTTCACATTGTTTGTTTTCCCTCTGGACCTAGGATTCAAATCCAGAGATATGTAGCCTACATCCTTTGAAGGCTATTGACCTAAACTGCTGCTCCATCATGATGTGCCTGATCAATTAATTTTTAACAACAAATGAAAGAATAAACAATGGAAAACTGATAGTCTCTTCAATAAACAGGGCTGAGAAAATCTGATAACCACACGCAAAAAGAATTGAAACTTGACCCTGATCTTACATTATATACAAAACTCATCTAAAATAGGTAAAGACTTAAATGCAAGGTCAGAAAAAAAAACCTAGGCAGTAAGTCCTTAACATCAGTTTTTCAATGATTTTTTTAAAAATTTAACGCAAAAGCAGAGGGCAAAACAAAAGCAAAGGAGCAAAATAAACAAATGGGATAAAATCAACATGCAAAATCTTCTATACAGCATTTAAAAACACTATATGAAAAGGCATCCTATGGACTAGAACATATTTGCAAGTCACCATTTCTGCAGGTCTTCATGGTAAGTGAAGTAAGCTAGAGAGAAAACTACTGCATGTGTTTTTGAAAATAAAAAGAACAAACTATTTTGAAATATGTCAGGTATTTTACAGATTTCCATTTATTTTAGGTTGGTTAAGAGAGATCTGATATTTTTCCCCTTTCGGTTGTGTTGTTTTAGTATTTCTGATGCTCTGTGTAGAACTGTGTCACTTCTGTAATCTTGGAGAAACGGCTACCTCTCTAAGTCTCATGAATGGGCTGGACTGTCAGCACCGCTAGCAGTGTGCACTAAGAGAAAGACACAAGCCAAGCCCCCCTCCACTGCCTTCCAAAGCATGCAGATCGGTGCTTGCTGTAAGATGACAGCCACCTTTATTTATTCTTGCTGATCCACGTCCAATAGGACTGAAAAATTCTGCTTATCTGGCACTCAGTCTAAGACAAGATAGAAATCAACCGCCTGCAAGGCACTCTGAAATGCTAAGTAAATGGTCCTTTTTGCTTTTTTAACTTTCTTGTAAAGGAAACCACCTGAGTTCTCTGCCTGTTCCCAGTCTTGCTGAACAGTGCCAGATGTAAAGGGCATGCTACGGACTTTTCTTGTTCTTATCTGTCCCAGGGACTGGGCTCTTCAGCTCATGTAGTGCTCTGTGTTAGGTGACAGAGAGGCCAGCCACATGGAGGACAAGTTGTATGCTGGGGATAAGATCCCCTTGCTTCCTTCCCTCCCTTGTATAGGAAAAACTAGCTCTACGCCTATGCCCAAATTCAGAGAGGAGCACTAGCTAGAAATAAAAGACCTTTCCCTTTTCTTTGTTCCCATCTTTCCCAGGGGTCCAGCCTCTACAAGTCATTCAGTGAAATGGACATCTAGATCCATAAGCCCTGAAGGACAATAACTAGGTTGAATCCCAAAAGGGCTACATTGAGACACATTATCATTTGTCAAATGTGAAAGACAAATAATTTTTAAAGCAGCAAGAGAAATAAGATATTTCATATGAGAGAACTTCCATAAGGATAGCAGCATATTTTTAACAGAAACTTTTCAAGCCAGAAGAATTTGGGATAACATATTTAAAATACAAGAATAAAAGGAAAAAAACAACAACCTGTCAATCCAATAATTCTATACTTAGGGAAGCTACCCTTATAAATCAGATTTCCCTGAAAAGATAAAAGCTAAAAGAGTTGGTAATCAATCGATCTGTCTTACAAAAATTCTAAAGGCTTCTTTCAGTGGCAGTAAAATTATACAAATTAATTTCACACACACTTAAGTAAAACTCACTGGTAAAGGTAAACACACAGTCAGATTCTACAGTGTTGTAACGGTGGTAAACTAGTGTGGTTCACTTACAAGACTAGACTGAAAGTTAAAACATAAACATAGTAAAAGCAACTATAGCTATGATAATCTGTCATTAGTTGTACAATATAAAAATATGTAAAATACAGTATCAATCATCTCAAATCTTAGGGGAAGCAGTTAAAGCATAGGTTTAGAAATGTTACAGAAGTTTATATCATTTGAAGATAAGGTGCCATAATTTTAAAATATATAAGCTTCATGGTAATCACAAGTGAAAATATGTGGTAATTACATAAAAACACAATAAGTCTGGGTGTACTGATATCAAGACATTATTTTTTGAAATTACAAGATTAGAAATAAACAATGGCTCTAGCAAATAGCTAGAAAATTATACACAAAATAGTAATATTTGCTAATTAATAATTTAAACGTAAATGAATTAAATTACCCATCCAAAATACATAGGAAGGCAGAGGTTTTATTAAACAATCTAATGACAGGATTCCTACAAAAAACTAACTACTTAGTTTTTAAAAACACAAAGATTCAAAGACTGGGCAAAGAAATTTTAATCAAATAACACACAAAAAACCCAGTTAAAATGATATAAAGAGCTATTTACATAATAATAAGTGATGTAAATTCATCAACAGGAGATTAAAATTATAAATATTTATGAACTAATATCAAATCATGGAAAGAAAGAAATTAAAAAATAATTGAGCTAAAAGGAAAAATAAACAACAATAGTCAGGGACTTTAACAACCTACTTTCAACAATGACTAAATCATCTATACAAAACATCAAGGAAACAGTAGATTTGACCAATACTACAGATCAAATGGATGTTACAGACACATAGGACAGTCTATCTGACAGTAGGAGAATACAAATATTTCTTAAGCACACATTGTATTTTCTAGGATAGATCATAAGTTAGGCCACAAAATGTGTTTTAGCCTTTCAATAAGATTGAAATCATGGCAAGTACTTACTCTGACCACAATGGCATGAAACTAGAAATTAAATGAGGAAAAATGAAAAACTCACAAAAAATATAGAAGTTAAGTAATATTCTCCTGAACAATGGACCAAAGAAGAAAATAATGGGAAAAGGTACATAAAGAGAAATAACAATGAAAACAGTATACTAAAATTTATGGTATACAGCAAAAGCAGTTCTTAGAGGGCAATTCATAGTAATAAATACTTAAGAGAAGAGATCTCAAACCTAATTCCATACATTAAAAAATTAGAATAAGAAAAACAAATGGAATCCGAAGTTAGTAGCAGGAAAGAAACAATGAAGATCAGAGAATAAATGAAGGAGAGAACAGGAAAATAATAGAAAATGTACATAAAACTAAATGTTGGTTTTTTGAAAAAATAAAATTGACTAGACTAATGAAGAATAAAAAGAGAACAGACCCAAATTAATAAAATTATCATGCAAAAGGAGACATTACCAAAAGGAGACATTATGCAAAAGGAGAGATACCAAAGAAATACAAAGAATTATAACAGACAACTATGAACAAGTATATACCAATAATCTGAACAACCTAAAAGATATGAGGAATGCATGGGAGATACACACTAAGAAATAGAAAATCTAAACAGACTAATAACCATGGAGATTGAATCTGTAATAAGATATCCCTACATAGAAAAGTCTAGACCCACAAGGCTTCACTGGCACATTTCTCCAAACATTTAAAGAAGAATTAATGCCAATCATGCTCATATTCGTCTCAGAAATCCATGAAGAGGAAGCATTCTGCAGTTTTTCTTATGAAGCCAGCATTACCCTGATACCAAAGCCAGAAACTATAGGCCAGAATCCCTTAGGAATAGGGATACAAAAATCTTCAAGAAAATATGCAAAATAGAGCACACATTAAAGCATTATTTGCCATTATTAAGTGGAGTGTATCCTACAGATGCAAGCGTAGTTCTCTATACAAAAATCAAGTGATGTGATACAACATTGAATATAAGGGGGAAAAAAACATGTGATCATCTAAACACACACAAGAAAAACATTTGGAAAATTCAACAACTATTCAAATAAAAACTGCTAACAAATAGGTATAGAACAAAACTCACCTATACATAAAAAAAAAAAAAGACTGTGTATGACAATCCCACAGCAAACATTACATTCAATAATGAGATTTTCTCTCAGATCAGGAAGATGACAAAAGTGTCCACTTCCACAACTTCTGTTCGAGATAGTATTCGGAAGTCCTAGCGAGAGCAGTATGTCAAGAAAAATGAAAGGTATCATAATTGGCAAGAAAGAAGTAAAGTGTTTTTATTTGCAGATGACATAATTTTGTCCACAGAAAACTATAAAGTCTCTAACCAAGACTATTATATCTAATAAACAAATTCAGTAAGTTAGGAGTTAGAACTTGACATACAAAAATCAGTAGTATGTCCATATGTGAATAAGGAATTATCTGAAAAATAAGTTATCCCATTTACACAAGAATAAAAATAGTAAAATATATAGGATTGACTCTAACCCAGAAAAAAAGATATATTCACTGAAAACTCTGTCATTAGAGAAAGAAATCAAAGAAAACACAAAAAAATAGAAAGGTATCCTATGCCTGTGGATTGAAGAATATTATTAAAATGTCTACATATTCAAAGTCATCTATAGAATCAATGCAATCCCTCTCAAGATTTCAAAGGCATTTTTATAACAGGAAAAAATTTCTAAAATTTCTATGGAACTACAGGATACCCTAAATAGCTAAAGCAATCTTGGAAAAGAACAAGGCAGAATATATCACCCTTCATGATTCAAGTTATAAAGCTATAGTAATCAAAACAGTAGGTCACCAGCAGAAAAACAGACATATAGAGCAATAAAATAGAACTGAGACCCCAGAAATAAACTCATCAATATATGGTCAACTAATATTTGATAAGGGAGCAAAGAATACTCAGTGGAAAAGGTAGGCTCTTCAATAGATGGTGGTGGGACAATAGGATATTCACATGTAAAAGAATGAAACTGGCAATTTGCATTGGCTAGTCTTCAAAAAGACACCTGTTTGGTCAATGCACCTATATTGTTAAAGAAAAGTGAAAACCAAAACTAAATCTACAGTGCCACCTACTGGTTAAAATAAGAAGGCACGCAATGACAAAATGGATTTGCGGATCACTGTGGAACCACGCTAGAATGATAGAGAAACGAATTCTCCAGATAACAAATCTAAAGAATGGGAAGACCTAAAAGACAATGGATTTTAAGTAATAATCATGAAAAACTAAGTGAACTATGTTTTACCACTAACTACTCAAAGAAAAATTCATGGAAACTGATAGAACATGTACATTTCTATATGCAAAACTGTATGAAGCCATACTAAGCCATACCATTGCAAAGTTATCAAAAGCAACTATAAGAAAAATTTCTCAAGACTACAAAAGAAACAAAGAACATAATCTAGAAAGGCATTCCCAACAGGCTGCCATCAGATTTCTCAGCAGAAACTCTATAGACCAGCAGAGTGGTGTGATATATTAAAATACTAAAGGCAAAAACTATCAGCCAAGAATACTGTGTAAAAGTATCACTCAAATATTATGGAGGAATAAAGGTGTTCCCAGATAAGTAAATATTGATGGACTTTACCTCTGCCAGACATGCTTTGCATGAAATATCGACAAGTTATTTAACATATAAAGAAAAAACAACTAGAGTGAACAACTAAATAAAATGTTTCTTATTCCTTTCTTCCTGCCTGCCTGCTTACCTTCACTCCTGCCTGTACCTTTCCTTTAAAAAAGAAAAAAGAAAGGCCCCAATATGTTGAGGAAGGTGATAAATGGAAAAATAGAATCAAGCTCAGAGAGGAATAATAGGAGACAACAACAAAGCATTCAACGGGAAGGGGAAAACAATTCATATGGGGAAATGATGACATCAGCTCAGAAAAGACTAACTTAGGTTTGTTCATAAAGTCAGATTCAATCTTCATGGTAAAAACCAAACCTAAAACTGGAGAAGAGATACATAGCAAGGAAGACAAACAGAATCACCATGAAAATAGAAAGGCAAGTAGGGAGCACCCTGGTGTCAGTCGCCTCTACAGGAATAGGTCACATACCCCTGGGTTCAGTCCGGCCCAGGGGAAGCAATCAGTGTGAACAATAAAACAAAACAAAATAAAGATGCTTCTTCCTCTCTCTTACCTGCCTGCCTACTTGCCTTCATTCCTCCTGCACCTTTCCTTTAAAAAAAAAAAAAAAAGAAAAAAAAGGCAAATAGAAACACATGGAAAAAGTAACAGTAGTAAAAACCTGAAAAATAATAAAATGGTGGTATTCAAACTCCATATATCAACTAAAGGTGAACAGACAGAACTAATCAATCAAAAGACAGAGTGGCTAGAGAGATATAAACACACACACACAGCCCAGGACCCAACTATCAAGTGATGAACACTTGATGAATTGGTTTAGGGACGGGTGTGTTAACATATACCTGAGGAATGGGGATTAAAAAAAAAAAAAAGAAAAACTCAAATTAGATTAAAAGATAAACATAGGTTCATGGTAAAAGATTATAGCAAGGTATATCAAAGCAAGGGTGCATTAAGGAAATTAGAAACTAATACTAAGCCATACATGATAGAATTTTATGCAAAAAGGGAAATAAAAGACAAAGATGAATAGTCAAGACAACTCATCCAGAACAAATAGTTATCATTAATATATATGCACCCAACACAGAATCATCTTAATATAAAAGCAAACAACATAAAAGGGAGACAATTATAAGCAACACAATAATAGAGAACTACAGAACTCCATTTACCTCCACACATAGTCACTCAGATAGAAAATCAGCAAGGAAATAAAGGCCCTTACTAAATGGGGTAATAGACCAGATGCACTTAAAAGAACTATACAAAGGTGCACACTCTTCAAACTGAATATACACATTTCTCAAGTGCCCATGGAACAATCTCTGAACAGATCATATCCTGGGACACAAAAAGTCTTAATGAATACAGGAAAATTGAACCATAGAAAGTAACTTCTCTGATCACAAGAGTGTCAAGCTAGAAATCAACTAGAAAAAGAAAACCAGAAGTTCAAACGTGTGAAGACTAGAAAAATGCTTTTGAATAACTCCTAGGTCAATGAGGAAATAAAAAACAAATGAAAAATTACCTGGACACAAATGAAAAAGAAAAGATAGGAAAATATATGAGATGTAGCAAAAACAGTCCAAAGATAAATGTTCATAGGAATACGTGTTCATAACAAAAACAAGAAAAGATTCCAAGAAATTATCTAATTTAGAGCTAAAGGAACTAGAAAAATAATAAAAATGTAGGAATCATGCTCCCTGACTTCAGACTACTACACTACAGAATGAATGTCATAAACAGTCTAGCATTGGAATGAAAACAGACACAAAGACTAATGGAATAAAACTGAGAGTGCAGAAATAACATTACACATATATAGAGAGTTAATCTACAACAAAGGAGCTAAGCACATCCAATAGAGAAATAATTGGCATAGGATATGCATGTTTATCGACATAAAAATACCAATAATTTTAACATGTATTATAATTTTAAAAATTAGTGAGTGCCTAGGAGAAAATAATTTGATGTCAAATAATTTTAAGAAGGATTAAAATAGAATAAAAATATTTCTGCATTTGAAAGTTTCTTTTTCTATGTAGAGGAAAATTTAATTGACAGAATATGCATGAATATTCAATAATGAAAATTGTTGAATGTCACAGATAATAAATGGGATACAAATAATTGCATAGTTATCATTTTTAGTCTTCTCATAGGTGAAATCACGATGAGTGTTAAAAAAGATAATTTGTAAGGGCCAGTGGAAAACACACATTTTTATGAAATAGGAGGTAAGTACAGTTTAGGGAAGGGCTCTCCTATGAAATTAAATAGCAGGTACTGGGATACAAACGCTTTTCTCAGATTCTGGGTTCTGGTGCACTTATGCCAGACATTTATTCTGTCACTACTGGGAACATTACTCGTCTGATGATTATGAGGAGGCTACTTTCCCCCTTGATTTAAAATTAAAATTTAAAATTTAAAATAAGAGCACTTGAGGAAAGAAACTTCATTTTTGTGTGTTTCGGACACTGGTTGCCTGCCTGAAATGCATCTTGTGTTATTTTTTCTGGTTTAAAATTATTTTAGTATCACTCCCAAGATCAACATACATTTCCTTCAGTTTCATTTTACTATGCACAAGATTTCACAAATCTTATCACACTGCTAATAATTTCACTCAACTCAGATTTGAAGAGGTAAGCATGTGAAGGGAAAATAGCAATAATTCCATTGATAAAATATTATCACAAACTAAAGTTTCATAGTTAAGGTATGATATAGAGTGTATCATAATGTGCTGTCTGTTCAGTTCCTGTGATATGTGACAATTCCTGTGACACTTGTTATATGACAGTGCACATTTGATCCTGGCATTAAAAAAAAAGAGAATTCTAATATTGAGCCAATTATGTGCTCATTAAATCCAAGTTGCAATAATTTTACCTAATTTGACTAGGAACTCTCAATCTTTATTTACAATCAACTTGACCACTAAAATGGATTTTAACATAAAAAGCTTGTAACAACCAAAATTATAAATGAACTATCAACCTAAAACAAAATGCTAGGTATAAGAAATTATACTAAATGTGAATCTGAATAATTTGCAAGTATCACCTAAGTGCTTCTATCACAGAGTTATGAACACTTTAAAACTTATTATATGTCCCACGATCTTAACAGTGATTCCTACAGACTGTTGCTCCAGGGTTACTATAGTCAAGGTTTGGAAGTCTGTTAACAAAAGAAAAAATTAATTTTATTAAATGTTTTTGAATAGGAACCATCAAGAAATGCAAAATATTGAATTTCAGTTCACATGATACATCGAACTCTTGAGTTAAATTTCCTGGGAAGCTCTGACCATGAAGATGACTATCGGTCATCTGGAAACCAGCAGAATGGCCTCCAGGTATTTGGCAAGAGGAATGATATTTTAATTTTACACACTAGTGAGAATCCTGGGGGATTTCTTTCTTCTTTTCCATTCTATCTCCCTTTCTTTCACTGGGCGAAGGTTAAGATGCACAGGTTCAAACACCTGATCATAGCCAACTGCTTAGTCATTCTTTCTCAAGGAGTCACACAGACAATGCAGGTTGGGGGGTTACAAGATGTCTACAATAATTGTAGAAATGTGTTCTATGTTCATAAAGTGGACAGAGGGGTTTCCACTGGCACCACCTGCCCTCTGAGTATCTTCCAGGTGATCACGATCTGTCCCTGGAATTCCAGGTGGGCAGAACATACAGAGTTTCCAAGTACATTGAGTTCAACATGTTCCTTAACTGGACTCTACCCATGTTGCTTCACTTCATTTTTCCTACTGGTGTGACTGGAAAATTGCACACAAAAATACAATGAAAAAGACATTGGGTATTATTTTGCTACATTTCAAGGCGAAGTCATAGTCTCACAATTTGGAACACTGACACTGTTCCTGGTGCTTTGTTTTGGGGACTCAAGATCTGGATCAGGGCTCCATAGTCTCTCTTCTGTACAGACAGAAGCAAGCCCAACACATTCATAGAACTAATGCCACCAGGTTCTCTCCTGAGACCAGAACCACCTAGAGCATCCTTGTCCTGCTGACCACCTTTGTATAATTTTACATCCTCTCCTCCATCCTTCCTGGCTGCATAGATGTTTCACTCCTGTGTTTGCTTCCATCACACACCATTCTCTGTGTGTCCAAATTCCAACTTCTTTATAAGGACTGTCACTGGATTAGCACTGACTCAAACACACATGAAGTCATTTTAACTTGATTGTATCTGCAGGAATCCTCTGGGGTTAGCACTTGAACTGACTTATCTGAAGTGCCCAATTCAACCTACAACAGAGCTAAAAGATAGTTAATGTTCACCAAGGGGTTAAAGTGCACTGAGGGTTTCCCAAGGTACAAGGGGGAAGGGTATGTAGAAAACAGGACAATATGAAGAATACACTGTGACAAGGGTTAAGAGGGTGAAGGAAGTCACAGGGATTAAGGGAACAATGGAGATGCAGAGTAAATTAACATAAGGGAGTCAAAAGGCAAGTTGAGGCACACCCTGGTGGAGTAGAGGTTAGGTCAATAGCCTCCAAAGGAGCAGGCCTCATACTCCTGGGTTCAAGTCCCAGGTCCAGGGGAGAATAACCAATGTAAACAACTAAATAAAATACAATAAAAAGATGTTCCTTCTTTCTCTCTCTTCTTGCCTGCCTACTCATTTTCATTCCTGCCTGAACCTTTCCTTGAAAAAAAAAAAAAAAGACTAATTGAATATAAGACAGAGGCACCTTAATGTCTATGAAAGGTTAAAGAAGGATACTTGGCTGTGAACAGAACCCTGAAAGTATTTATTAATACAACCATAAACCAAGGGTAAAGGATGGGAAGGAAAGACTGACTGGGAGCACAGTGGGCAGAGGGAGCACAGTGGACAGAGGGAGCACAGGGAGTTACAGGGACCAGAGTGGTTTGAAGGGAGCTGGCAGGACAGCGGGCATCCGTGTGTTCAAGGGCCCAGGAGAAAGGGCCAGGGACTGCAGGGATGGGGAGTGGGTGCAGGGTCATGTAGAATCTGAAGACTCCTGATAGCTGATGGCTGGAAATCTGAGGCCAGTGAACATAAAAGACATGCGAAATGGGCTGAAGTCAATGGGATGGGGAGAGGATAAAGAGGAAAAGGGAAGGAAAGGGGATCCAAAGGAAGAGGACTGAGCTGACAGCTCTGGAATCAGGAACACAGGGACTTCCTAGGGATGGAGATGGGAGAGAACTCAGAAGTTCAGAAGGATCATTAGAAGGGAGAGCGCTAAGTCTTGTAGCTATGGAGAAATTGTGGTCACAATAGGGAATGGATATGGGGGTGGTGGGGATGAATGTTACAGGGTGCATGGTTGGAAGTTAATAGTTCCTTAATTCACTTTTGCATTTATTTCATACTTTAACAGTGAATATTTTAAAATTTTAACTCATGAGACAAAACATTTATATAAAGGACCTTGATGATCCCTTCAAATTAAATATATGGTAATGGACGAGAAGGAAAATGTTGCGGAACACATTATTTTCTCTCTTCTTGGGGGATACCAATTGCAGGATGTAATCATGGAGAGAGTCTTGTGGAAACCAGGATCAGGAAAGGGATTATGTCAACAACCTGAAAGGGCCTGGAAGCAGATTCTCCCCTAGAGGAAGCAGATAGGAGACCATGCCTGATGGAATGTTGATTTTGACCTTGTGAGGCCAGAAGCAGAAAGGCTAACCAAACCCATTGGAATTCTGATGTAGGAACTGCAGAATGCTTTTTTCAAAATTGTTTTTCAAAAATTTGTGAAAATTTGTAGTGGTGATGACAGAAATTGCTATGTAAAGAAATTCATCAATTTAAAATAGGAAGTATAAAATGTAAAATTACAAAATATTTAAACAATAACTCAGCAATCCCATCATGACCTCTAATTAACAACAGTTTTCCCTCCAGGTGTGCACAACTTTTCTTCAGTTGCATAGGTCCAACTTCTTACAGAATTTCAGAATGCACTGTTATTCCTAAAAACACACAAACACTAAAATGCTGTGTACTTGGTTCAATATTTGCATAAATATTGACATATCAAACATAGTGTCAATTCACTGTTTTCCGCAGCCAGTGACATGTGAAAGTGGTATTTTTCACATGAATAGAAACAGATGTACTGCCTTCCCTGAAAGGCCATCACACTGAATGGTAATTATGAACATTCCCCCTTTACTGAGCTGCTGGCGGTGCGCGCAGATACATGGTTGACTGACTCTCCTGCTCATACATCCGGTGTAACGTGGATCTGTGGTTCGCACATACTTGGATTCTCTGCGTGTCTCTGAAGCAGGAGTGTGCTGCACATCATGACTGTAACTTCCTACTGTGGGCGAACAACGCTACCCGCCCCTGCAGACGGATGGGAACCTTAGCATCCTCGGACTTCGCTTCCAGAGCTCCAGTAACTAAAAAAGGAGGCCCTGACATATACCCAGAGGATACAAAATCTCCAATCGGAAAAAATATCTAGCCTGCCCCCAAATTCATAGCGGCGCAGTTCACAGCAGTCAAGATGTGGAAACAACCTAAACGCCCATCGACAGATGACTCAATAAAGAAGCTGTGGTGCACACTCAACACAATTCTATGCTGCCATTAAAAAGATGAAATTGTGCCTTTTGAAACAATTCAAATGGAACTAAAGGTGATCATGTTAAATGAAATAAGTCAGAAAGAAGAGAAGAAATACAGGATGCAATCACTCATATGTGGGACATAATTAAATGAAACCAATGAACATAAAAATCCCAACAAAAATAGCAGGACACAGGACTGTGGTTACTTGGATGGGGGTAGGACTGGGAATGAAAGGGGGATGTGTCAAGGACACTGAACTCTGGTGGTGGGCGTGGTGAAACATACAGACTGAGATGCAATGTCAAATATCTTCAAATGAATAGAGCACTGTGAACAATCATTAAAAATATTATTAAAAATAAAATAGAATCAATATAAAATAAATTATCCTTTAAAAAGGAGGCCCTGAGGTGAGGCGCCAAGGCCTTGCTGCGCAGTGGGCAGAAGAGAAGCCTAGAGTGAGTGTGCTCAAGACCAGGAACGCGGTCCTAAACAGCCTACATGGCTTCCAAAGAGAAGAAGGTGCCAGGCCACTCCAATAAAACATCCCGCAGCACTTCCCTGTCTCCTGTTTGCACCAACCTGGCACCTGCAAGAGAGCTCCTCTCCACCTCTGGTCCGCAGGCCCCCTTTGAACAGGCGTTTCAGCACGTTACCTCCAAGATAAGAATGCATGCCACTTTATTGCGCCAGTACGCAGGGCCCTGCCCTCTCAGCATCATTCTCGCCAGTGCAGATATCCTGTGCCCGGTGCCATGTGACCGAGACTCAAAATGACGACTCCCCACGTCTCTGTACATGTCACCTGCCCACACCACCATACCTCCACCCTCAGTGACATGATGTCCTCCTGATCAGTGGTCACATGGTGCCTGCACAGCCAGTGTTACCTTCCCAAAGATGCACACAAACACAAGAGGACAGCTGACATCCTCCCAGGGCCAGAGTCTTCAAAGGGGAGTCCCCAAGCAGCCTAGCCTCGTCCTATACACCCAGCCTGCAGCGGCTCCTCGAATAAGCCCACATGCCTGAACTCAGAGGTCATATATGGTGGAACCAGAACCCGAGCCAGGAGCTGCTCCCACTATCAACATTGTCACCCACAGGTCTTGGATGCGCTCTCCAGTCCCAGCCTTTCCCTCGGTCTGAACTTTCATGCAAACAGAGAACATGGTGAACCCCTCACGGTTCTGAATCTGGCACCCCCTATAATGCAGATGACACCAAATCAACTATCTTCATGAAGTGGGCCTGGTTACTCTACCCTGAGGGTAAGTAAACAATATGAGGCTCCCCAGTACCTTGTGAAGGCTGAGTACAGGGTCTGGTCCATGGGGAGTTCTTCCTGGGGATACCTGCTTTGAATACAGTTTTATAGGGGAGGGTCTGTCTATCCCACATTCCCAATGTTTAGCAGCATTTCTGGGTGGCTCTAGGAGCTAAGGTCCCCCAAAGATACAGGAGAAAATCGCATATCGACCTCCACATGGGAACACTTAAGTGCACATATTCCCACCTTCCGCAAGCAACGGAAGGGCGGTCAGATTGTACAAACCCTCACCAGTCATGGGGAGGCCATGAGCTCTCGCTGTAAATGCCATGAAGGCCTGTGGAGCAGAAAGAGAATCCTTAGAAGAACAGGAGTCTGAAAAGAGTGGTGAAGGAGATGGTCCTCAGTGACAGCAAGAGAGATAAACCTAGGCTTCCCCAAATCATTTCCTTTAAAGAAGAATTTTCCAAACTACATTTTAAAGTCTGGCATTTATTTTTTTAAGGAAAGGTGCAGACAGAAATGAAGGCAAGTATGCAGACAGGAAGAGAAAGAAGGAAGAAGAATTTTTTATTTTATTTTTACTTAGTTGTGCATTCTGATTGCTTCCACCCAGACCTGGGACTCAAACCCAGGGGTATGTGGTTTGTTCCTCTGGAGGCAATTAACCTAACCACTGCTTCACCAGGTCACAGCACTGGCATCTTTCCTGAAATTATGTCACTTGCTTCATTCCCACCTATCTGGGTTTATGACCCTGTCTCCTTTCTCTACACATTCCAATGTTCCAAAAAGGTGACTGAGCTTGGAACAGAGACATCAAAAGTCGTTCGTGATCCAAATAGAAATTAATCCTGCTGCAGTACGACAATTCCCAGTTTGTGCTGTGCTCAGTGGAGAAAATATTATAGAAGCTATAAGAAATTATTCTTGAAAAAGATTGTTTTCTGACAGTGTCCTTAGAATACATAGGAGGCATTTACCATTTGCAGATCCTAACTCATTTCCAAGTAGTGCTTGAATAAAAATAAAGAATGTGGGTATATTAAGATGTTTAAGATAGATTATGCCATTGACTGTAGAATTATCACAAATCTAGAGGTGGGCAGATTAAACCAAGAAAAGGATGACTTAGGTCAAAGGAAACATTGTAAGGATTTTTTTCTTCACACCAACAAATTTTCTTAATTTTTCCTTTCAAGAATGTCATTTATCATCTATGCTGATACTAGAACATAAATTAATAACATAGTTCCCTTTTTCTTTTTCTGAAAATATTAAAAGCAATAAAGAAATATCTGTGACATGGCTGTGGAATAAAATGGAAACTTAGAGACTAAGGACTGACAAATTCATAACTTTTCTTTTTAAGAGAAGGCAGGCAGCAGGCAGGTTGGAAGACAGAAGAGAAAGAAGCAGCATTTTATTTACTTAGTTGTTCATTTAGATGGCCCCCACCCATCTCTGGCTCCAGGTCATGAGCTTGGGTCCTCGGTCTATATGTGGCCTGTGCCCCAGGTATAGGCTCAACACCTGAGCCACCGGGCGTGCCCAAGTCTATAACTTTTGCTAGCAAAGCTAAATGTCATCATGAAAAAAATGTGAAACAAGCTTCAAAAGAAATCTGAAAGCAAAGAGAAACTAAAAAACGGAAAGCTTTCAGGTTAGATATGATGGTTTAAAGGCATCTTTTCGGTAAATTCCTTCAAGATCCTTCTTGATGATAATGAGAAAATACTAATTTTACAGTAGAGGAAGCTGGCAGATGGCCCCTAAACCAGTGAGTGAAGTTACCATCACTGATTGACATCAGCTTCCTCAGGCACAAATACAGCCTCTTCATCCCTGCTATGATACTGTTTAGGGGGAAAAAGGTAAATCACAATATGAAGCTAATCATGAGAAAATCTTTTTCTGCTAATTTCAAGTCATGAACAGCTCCCATGGTCTACTCTAGTGTATTTTAAGTACTAAGGCTTTAGTATTCTAGAAAACAAGATTCTCTTTTTCAGATACTTCTAGTATGCTGAGCCAAGTGCCCACTTGGTAAATATGTTCATTTTCTCAAACCTTGTCTACATAGAACTGATAATATATTCAGAGAGGACCTGAATATTATCTATTCTCCATCTTCACTAATATCCCAGGACCCAACCTTGCTCCACAGGGGAATCTTGAGGAGTATCAATACACCTGTCTTAAAGGAAACATTTTCAGTAGTTGCGGATCCTTAACTTATGGCAAATTTTTTTCACGAGGTAAACGAAGCCCAGATGAAGAGAAGACAGAGAAGGCTTTGGGATGTAAGACAGGAATATCCTAAAGACCAAAATTTAGGGGAAAATTTGTTGACAAAAATTTGCTGAATGTTTGCAAATTCTAAAATCCAAGGCATGTCAGGAAATGAGGACACAGCCCTGACAAGGGTCAAGACATTTCCCTTAGAATCTTCTGTGTCTTCCTCTGCCTTCCCCATTGCTGGATTTCTTTCTCCAGCAGCATTATGTAGAGAAACCACACTTGTGTGTCATTAGAGGATCAGCACAGCCCCCTCAGCTGCTACCATCACACTCAGAGCAAGAAGGACCAGAAGATGCCAAAAAGGGCACCCTCTCCTATCCTTTGTGACATCAGAGTCACAACACACGAGCTCCTGTATTGAGATAAAAACACAATTTTCCATCTTATTCAATCCAATTGCCCTACCTCCGCAGACACCCACTGTTGGGATCAATAAAGAGGAAACTTAGTTTAGATATGTAAAGCCAAAAGCAGAGTAATACAATTACCTAGGCAATTGGAAAACCAACGACCCGCCCTGCGAGGAAAACCTTGGCAGGAGGTTTTTGTTCTCTGCTGAGGCTCGGGAAGAAGCCTAGAAGCTAAATAGTTATCTTAAACCTTTTAAATGTAAAATCACTCTGTAAACATTGTTTGTTAGAATGGCTGATTTACTTCTTGCATTTTTTCTATAAACGACTGCCTAGTGTAAAGACAATAAATACACTCGAGGAGTCAGTGACTCCGGTAGCTATTTGGGGCAAGAGTTCCCCTGATAGTTCTACCCCCTGACCCTGCTTTCTTCTATTTTGGTCTGATTCGTTCTTTCCTTCTTTTTCTCAATCCTTTGCAGTCCCTTCCTCCAGCCCTGACCTTAGGAGTTGAGCTCGACAACCCACGAATGTGCTGCAGATTAGGATGTGGGCAGTTTGACCTGCTCCTACTGAAATCAGGCAGAGCGGACCCTGTGACCTCCTCTTGCACCAAAGGCTGCAGTCACCTTTCATCAGTTACCCTGGTGCCCTCGTGCACAACTCTGGCCTCACCTTAGAATTGCAGGAGAACTCAACTACAGTAGTATTTGTGCTCCTACCCAGACCAATAGATAAACTCAGGGAGGAAGGGCACAGTTGATGTTATCTTTAAAACCCTCCATATGATCTTCATTATAGGACTGAGGTGATAATTGCTAGGGAAGCTTGTGTTTCTAGCTTTAATGTGCATATAAATCATCTGGTGTTCCAGACCCAGGGAAAAGGGCATTGTGATTCTGGAGGCTGAGAGAAGCTCATGCTTGAGCTTCTTTAGCAAGTTTCTTGATAGTGCAGACGCTGCTCCCCAAAGCCCACTTTAGTACGACAGCAGCAGAGAAAACACACCCAGCACATCGAAACCCGTAATGCCCACCATCTTCTCTCAACACAGCTGCTGTTGGTTTCCAGTAAAGGCCACCATCCCCGTCCTGAAGGATCCCATGCTTTGCTGCCACTTCAAAGTTTACAGAAGGCCAGAAAGAGTAGCAAGTCTCTTATTTGGAAACGCTGAGTAGACACTCATTAGTTACTGAGCATCTGATCTGGATTCACAACAGGTTCGGGTACACTGCTGAGTCCTCACATATCGATGTCAACTAAGCTTTCTAACACCCTGGGGGGTAGGCGCTAGGTGTCCTGTAACAACCGTGGGGATGAAGGCATTCACCTCACATCCCTGTAGTTTTCACTTCTTCTGTTTTTGTATCATTAATGATAAATAAAATGCTTGTATGTAAAATAAAATAAATATAGATGGACTGAGAAATACGGAAAAGGTAGATTAGAAGTTTGGAAAGTTTTCAGTTGTCCTGCTTATATTTATCTTTTCTTATAATAGGGCAGATAAATGTTTAAGTTTATAAATACAAACCAGATTTCCTAACTAGATGAATTTTTTATATTCCTATCACATATCTATGATCATTTTAATTCCTCCACATTCTCAATAAAATGTAATGTTACAAATTTTTTAAATTTAGTCATTCTGAAAAATGTAAAGGAGCCTCTCACTATTATTTCTCTAGCTTCTACAAAAAATAAATATATAAAATGTAATCTAAGGATATAGATAGAGATATAGGTGAATATTATTCAGTCATAAGAAGGACATCTTTCCATGTGGGACAATATGAATAAATCTGGAGCACATTATGCTAAGTGGAAAATATTATAATCATGTGAAGTGGTTGACATATTAGCTAAATGTTGTAATCATTTCATAATATATAGCTATTTATTTTGTTTATAATTTGAGCAACAATTAGATCTGCAGGAACAGAAAACAAGATGCTGGGTAGAAGGGTCTTAACAGGATTTAATAAGAAAGACATGAAGACACCATAATACATAGCCCTTTGCTCCAATTTTATTTATCTGCCAGCGTTTTTTGAAAATTGTGAGCACTATCCCAGAAGAGACAGGTGCAATCTGGTCACTGAGTGGAGCTTTCCAATTGGGGGCAGACTTGGATGCTGCCTTCGAAGGGGTGATCTGAGCTGGCCTGGGTCTAGGCTTCTGATCTCCCTGCCTCTGAGTTCTTCCATCTCTGTCTTTCCTAAAGCTGCCTAACAGATTTAACTCACAGAGTTCACATTATTTTAATTTACTGAGACAGTATTTCATTTTTTTAAAAGGAAATATAAAACAAAGACTTGTAAATTTCTGGAGCAATAATCTTACAAACTATGGTATTCTTAACATTCCACTACTATTTCTACTACTATCAGAGATGACCCACCAGAACTCTCACAACAACAGGGAAAGACAATTGCCCCAATGAAACCAAAGCCCTCTGTATACCACCATCTCTTTGCATTGACTGCACAACCCTGAATTCTGCCATTTAAACATTTGCTCTAGACTAAAACTTCCTGGAAGGTAGGTACATGATTGCTTCATGTGTTTAATGATAATATGCAATAAAAAATTCTTTCTCAGTTTACCACTATATACCTCCTTGGAGTCCTTCACTATAGAAGTAGGAAACTGAAGTGACTCCCTTTTGAGTACCAGGAAAGAGACCTTTTTGCGGGGGAGGAGAGGACCTTGGATGACTTACCCGTCTTCCTCTGAAATGAAAGCAGGATCAGTTTCTGGTATCAGCTGGATACCAGTCTTCACAGGTGTCCCCAAATCCCAAGGACTCCCTGGTGTTGGAGAGACGATTGTAAGAGAGTCTGAGCTAGCTGAATATGTGGGTCTAGGAAGGACCCCACTGACTCTGTGGCATCAAGTGAAGCATAGACCAGTCCGTGTAAAACAGCCAGACTTGCATCCAGATGATATGACACCTGTCTCTGAGGAGGACTCTCTGGGGTAAGGAACATACATTTCATTTGACAGAGTTGACACGTCGGTGTAGTTGTGGTCATATCTCTGAGTATTTTATGGGTCTTGACTTTCTACAGTTAAAGGATTTTCTTCTCTCCTGATGGTGCAGAAAAACAGGATGGGGGGGGGTGGTCTCTGAACACACATATTTTACTGCCTAAGATGTTCCACTTAGAGATTTGACAATGAATACCAAGAGAGCCTCACAGAGCTGCAGCACGACCTGTCGTCATCTGGAGAATGCTGGGTGCCCCGCCAAGGGAGCCCCTATGGCTCTGAGTTTTGGTTGCACTCTGAAGCTCTAGAAAATACCTCCCCTGGATTATGTGCACAGTCTCAGACAAATTCAAGCCTCCCTCGCGCATCCCCGGTGGAAAACAGGCTGTATTAGGTCCCTGGAGGGACTCAGGAGTGGCGGGCGCCCTCTGCTGGAGCGCAGGCATTCAACCAACAGGTGGAAACTGGAGTTCCCATTCTCAGCCACTAAGAAGCACATGAAGTGGTTAGGTTTGGATTCCTGGGGGCCCTGTCTTAATCAGTTTCGGGTCTTTAGATTGAACGACAGGACTGGAACAATTCACTGCTACCCTGTGAGTTTATTTCAGTGGCGATTTGGTTTAATTTTGTCCTAGCAGGGACTGCAGGACTCACATAATGAGAACTTCCTGCATGTGATTTAGGGCCCTATGTATGTGCTCTGTGCTGCATAATTGCGGGTTGGAGCTAAAGCCTGAGCAGGAATCTGAGGGTATGTGCAAAAAGCCCCTCAGTGTGTGCTCTTGCAGAAGGCTTGGAGCACAAGGAAGAGGTGGAATCGGAGAAGCATCAGGAAGGATGCATGAATGTGGCAGCAAAGTTAGTGCAATGACCGGCTTATGCAACAGATATTGTTGCCAAATGGAGGCTCATGCCCAGAGCATAAAGAGTCAAAAACAGTGTGACTGTTTTTTGCAAAAAGGAAAGGGCTTTCTATGCATAGTTAACTAATAAGCAGACAGGAGTAATGTTCAAAACGTAGCAATCATTAATGGGCCTGGAAGTATAATAAGTATTTGGGGAAGTCAGGAAAATTCTCTGGAAAAGCAATTCATAGGCAGAGAAAGGATGTGGATGTTGAAAAAAGAATGGGTAACATGCTCCCTCCAGAGGATTGAGGGGAAAATCTACTCACATTTTTCAGTTTCTCGTAGCTACTGAAACTCTCTGGCACACTGTAGCCTCACTCCACACCCTGTCTACATTATACCTGTGCACACGTGCATATCTGTGTGTGTGTGTGTGTGTGTGTGTGTTTCAGGCTTACTCATACCTACTAAGGCAGCAGTCCCCATCCTCTCCTCTCCTCACTGCAGACTCAGCTCCCTTTTCCTTTTCAATTCAGGGCCTCAATGAACAATCAAAATTAAAAAATCAAAAGTGCAACCAGACATGGGGCTCAAACCTATGGGGCTCAAGTCCTCGCCAGGTCCTACCAAGGAAGCACACACATGGATGATGTCAACATGTGCTCTGATGGCTGACAGAAAGAGACCACTCTCCCTGAGTCACACAACCACACTGGGGGTGGGTACATGGGGGAGTGTGTGACATGGAGGGGCCCCACCAAGTCCTAACTTCTCTCAGACCTCCTGACTCCACCAGGAAAACTGGAGTGGACTACTCTACATGCTTCAGAGGGCCAATGTGGGGGCCCACTGGCTAGGAACCCAGCAGACTCTTCAAAAACTTGAATTTGAACTGTGTGGGTTCACTGACAGGCAGAATTTTATTTCACTCAATGAACTTTGGCTCTCTGGTTCCAAAGGAGTCCCTTTCCTTGTGCGGGATCAGGCCAATGCCAGACTCTGAACCAATTTAAAAATGATCCTAGGATCTAAATAGCCACATCTTCGAAATAGTCATGCACATAGCCAATGAGTACATGAAAAGATGTTCACCATTTCCTATTATTAGAGAAATGCAAATTAAAACAATGAGATATCACCTCACACCTGTGTGGATGCTGTTATTAAAAAGAGAAGAAACATGACGTGCCCTGGTGGTCTAGGGGTTGAGAACAGTGTACATACATACCAAGGTCCCAGGTTCGCATTCCAGGACTGGTAGGAACAAGCAAGATGAACAGCTAAATTAAATAACTAAAGACCTTCTTCTTCCTCGCTCTTCCTGCCTGCCCACTTGTCTTCAGTCCTGCCTGCACCTTTCCAGAGAAAGAGAAACCAAGTCAATAAGTTCACCACATGTAGTTCACATACGTCCCAAGGATCCAGGTTCGAGACCCAAGGCCAGGGTGAGCAACAGAGATGAACAAATGAAATAAGTAAACCTAAATAAAAATAAGTGTTTTCAGATCAGTGGAATAGACGTGAATCACCAGAAACTGACCCACTCACATACAGTCATTTAATCTATGACGAAAGACCCCAAAGTGTTCAATGGAGAAAGGAAATTCTCTTCAATGAATGGTGTTGGGAAAACTCGACAGCCACATGCAAAAGAATGAAACCAGACCACTGTCTAACACCATTCACAAAAATTAACTCAAAGTGGATTATAGACTTGGGCGTAAGCCCAGAAAGCATAAAGCTATTAGGAGACAACATAAGAAAGACTTTCCATGACATTGGTCGTAGAGAAGCCTTTGGGAACTCAACTCCACCATCAAGGGAAACAAAAAGAAAAATACACAACTGTACTACATCAAACTAAGGAGCTTCTTCACAACAAAATAAAACATCACCAAAACCAAAAGGAAACCTACTAACTGGAGAATATATTTGCATTCGATATTTCTGACAAAGGCTTAACATCTAAAGTACACAAAGAACTCATAAAACTCAGCAACAGAAGAATAGGCACCCCAATCAAAAAATGGGAGGAGGAACTGGAGAGACAGTTTTCTGAAGAGGATATACGGATGGCCAACAGGCACATGAAATTATGTTCCTACTGGCTGGCTATCAAGAAAATGCAAATTAAAACAACAATGAGATATCACTGTACACCTGAAAGACTGGCTATTATCCAAAAGTCTGGAAACAACAAATGTTGGCGAGGATGTGGAGAAAAGGGAACACTTCGGCATTGTCGGTGGGAGTGCAAATTGGTGCAACCCCTAAGGAGAACAGTTTGAAGATTCCTTAAAAAACCTGAAAATGGAAATCCCACATGATCCCATCATTCCACCTCTGGGCATCCACCCAAAAGATACAAAAGCACCATCCGCAGAGATGTACGTATCCCCATGTTTATTGCGGCCTATTCACAACAGCTAAGAATGGAAAATACTAAGTGCCCAACCTCAGATGAATGGATAAAGAAGATGTGCTACATACACACAATGGAAGACTACACAGCCCTTAAAAGAGATGAAACCCTGTCATTTGAATCAACAGGGAGGGATCTAGAGGGGATTATGCTAAGTGAAACAAGTCAAAAGAAGACAGACAGATACCAGATGACCTCACTCACAGGGAATGTGAATAGACAAAACAAACAACAGATGAAACATAACCAACTCTGAAACTTTTGCAACAGATGATACCAAAAGGGAATGGGGTGGGCGGGGGCAAATGGTGGCAGAGCCCACTGGACAACGGGTGATTTGGTGGAGGGCATGGTGTGTTGAAATATGTCTAAGAAACGGGGAACCTATATGCAGAAAATTATTTTAATGTGGAAAATAATTACTACAATAAAAAATAAAATTTAAAAAGCAAAGTGTTTCTTCCTCTTCTCTCTTCCTGTGTCTGCTCATCTTCATTTCTGCCAGTACCTTTCCTTAAATTTTTTTAATTAGAAATTTCATATGATTCCATTATCCCACTCCTAGTATTTACCAAAGAAAAGAAAAAGCATTTATTTGTGAAGCGCTATATGCATCCCCCATGTTCATCAGAGCAGTATTTACAACAGTCAAGAGTTGGGGGAAAATAAAGTTTCATTATTAGAGGATTGGATAAAAAGATTTGCTAATATATACACAATGGAATACTTCTAGCATACATAAAACTATGAAATCCTATCATTTGAAAAAAAAATGAATGGACTTAGATTATGCTAGGTATTGACTTAGTAAAATAACTTAGACAGAAAAGACAAACACCATACAATTTTACTCATATGTGGTACATAAAAAAATAAAACAAGCACATGAACTAAGTAAAACAGACAAGCTTTAGCACTGTAACACCAAATTAGTGGGTACCAGAAGAGAAGGGGAAACAGGACTTTGAAAAATGGAATAAAATGGGTCACTTGTATGATAAAGGATGGAATTATACTTTTAGTGGTGAAATTAATGTAGTGCATATATATATGTATATAGATAGAGAGATTTTGGTTTACTATGACATACATCTGAACACATATAATGTTATAAACCAATGTTTTTGATGGAAACATTAAAAAATAAAAATGTTAAAAATCAAATAAGGATACAAAGGCACTCACCAGAGAGACTAGATATAGATAGGAATTTATAGACAGGTATGTAAACACAGGGATTATATAGATACATATATATATATATATATATATATATATATATATATATATATCTAAGGATACATATTTATTGTTGTAGATGCCATTCCTTTTTTCAATTATACAGAGAAGTCTAATATTTACCAACATCTGCAGGACCCTGCATGGGGTATTGGAGCAAACAATGAACTTTAAGACTTTTACTTTATGCTCTTCAATCTGGAATAACTGGGGCTGATGGCAATAGCCAAGGAGAAACTCAAGAGGAAGGTTATGCCAAAGGACATGTGCACACAGAAAACAAGTTTGTATCTGAAATCTGGAGGTAATATTTCAAACCAAAAGCTGCCATGATCTCTGGGTTTCCTTTATAGAAAATGACCAATGAGTTGGCAAATCTTGTGATTGAGAATAAAACCTGTTAAACCTCACCTGAATGCACTGAAAAAAGGAAAATATACCAGATAAAAGTGAGAAATATCCCAGGATTTCAATGACAATATGGAAAAGAAAGATATTCCAATTTTGAGATCTACTGAAGCTATTTTGTTACTTTTGATGTTCAACATTCACATTTGCAAGTAGTGGAATCTGCATGGAAATGTCACTTGTTGCATATTTTTTCCATGAGAAATAAAATCGACATATTTAACTATTTAATTCAATCTAACTATTCATTAATACTGATAATTTATTTCTAAAATATATTCTTTTTTTCATAAGAGATTTCAAACACCTTACATGCTTCTTGATATAATGCTTATTATTTATAACCTACTGTTAGTAACACTATAAAGTATTTAGCATTCACAGTTGTATGCATTTGGATTTAATATCATTCTCTTTTTACTAACAAAGACAATGGCATTAATACAAGATTAAGTGATTCATTTAAGTATTTGTAGAGAAAGGATTTGAACTCACCTACCTTGCTTGGAGTAACTTGGGTGCTCACATCTGTTCAATGCCACTTAGTTACCTGGTTATACTCTTTAAATAATCCAAACAGGTAGGGATTGCCATAATTCACATTATTGATGAGTTATGAATTAAATGTCTTAATAAAATGTAGATGCACTAAATAATTTCTATTTACCAAAATGGATGTACTGAATATGTATCGATATTATGATAGCAACTTGGAACAACCATATTATGACTTTGTAGTAGTTTCCAGCACAGAAACTGTATAGTAGTCATCATTTTCTAAGTAATAATAAGCAAAAAACCCACTTTATTATAGAAAATTAGTGAATCATCACCAGAGACTATATGTGTTTATTATTTTTAAAAAATACCTTGGCATGCCCTGGTGGATGAGCAGTTGGATCAATCACCTCCAAGGGATGCAGGCTGAATGCCCCTGGGTTTAAGTCCTGGGTGGAGGAGAGGGCAGTCAGTGTGAACAATTAAATAGAAGTGAAATGAAGGACTCTTCTTCCTTCTCTCTCTTCCTGAATGCCTGCTCACCTTCGTTCCTGCCTGCACCTTTCCTTTAAGAAAAAGATAAAAAAGTTTTTTTTAATAACATGTAGTTTGGAAATAGTTCTAAAGTTCAAGACAAATATGGAAAAATAGAACTTTGAGGCATGAAATCTTATGTATCAAATAAATGAAAATAGAATAAATGCAAATGTAAGCCTGAAATGACAAAAGAATATTAAAACCAGGCAAAATATCATATGACGCATTTTATCCAGAAAAAAAAACCAGGAGACTTTAATTATTTTGTCTTCTGGATCCTTCAAGAATGAAGTTAATGTTTTCTTGAAAGAAGTGTCCCACCTCAACTGACTGTAGGTATTTCCAGGAGAGTTAGATCTGCCCTCTCCATTAAGCAATACCAGATCCAAGTAAGAGAAAAAGAATTACATCTGGGCCTTTGCTCCTCTATCACATTACTTATAGGGAGAAATGAGTAATTCAATTAACTTCTTCAAAGTCGCTATCACAGGAATAGAATTTTTACTAAAAGAATTATTCTAATCATATAAATTTGTATGCAACTACTGTATAGCAGTTTGAATAGCAGATAATCTCTGAATAACAGTCTTCCAATCATAAAAATAGAGTTTCATGACAGCTTGGAACAAACTTTAGCCATCATTATCACTGAGGATTATATTAAAATATATTAGGAGCAGTTAGCAATAGGATGTTATACCCCCAGTCTCTTTTCACAAGCTCAGTGCATATCTAACAAATTATTCTTCCCTCCTGTGTGGCTTTGGGACTCTCAGAAAATCTCTTTTACAGACATGACAGTTTGCCCAGACACAGACTCTGATAAATGCTCTCAGACTGAAATAGAAAATGATAAATCACTCCTTCCTGCTGCCCAGACAATGGGCTCTGTGGTAGCACTCCCTGCTTGTGTGGGAGGAAGTTAGCCAGACCCTGATATACGGGTTTGTGAGTCTGACTTTAACTCCTTACAGAAATTCAGTCATCGCTTCACAGCAGTTTTATTAATACTTCACAACTGGAAAGTTGACACTAATCATTTACAAAAAAAAAAAAAAAAGCTTTCTATCAGCTCCCAGTTCCCCAAAATGATCAGACAATTTTATTACACACTCCAGTGTGTGGTTAAAGCATAGCACCTGTGAGCACACAGTGTCCCACCTGATGCACACTGGAAATGACTGATGAGAATCACAGTGAGGCATGGTGTCTGACCAGATCCTGTGCTTCCTGAGAAGTTCAATGTCTCCAAAACATAATTATCTGTTACTCCTCAGACTCCTTAACTACAAAATAAAGTTATGAACAGACACACGGAAGGATACAAATGGCCTGATAAAGATTTTCCAGAAAAACGGAAGAATGAAAAAAAAAATCATTAGAGATGATTTGTATAAGTAAATGCAAATTAATAGGAAAGTCTTTGATATAGACATCTTTGTAGGATATATATTTTAACAATATTAAGCAAGAAGAAGACAAATTCTGAACTGAATAGTGACCATAGAAGATGATTATAATAGCTCATACAAGATTATTGAAGTATTAGGAAATACTGATATTACAAGTTCATAGTAGTATTGCGTGAAGGATTACATAGTTTCAATTAATATAACTAATTACTTTATAAATTTAAGGAAGACGTGATCAATTGCACAGATGCAAAGTGGCATTGCAGAATTCCACAGGTAATAATGATAAAAATATCAATAAGACATTTATATGTATGTACTCAACATGGTCAAATAATGCCACTGACCCCCAATTCTAGTTCTCCTATAGACAAATAATAGATTAATTCCCTCTAGAGCATTAGGGTACTCCAGTACCTAAATTATGCATGACTTGGAAGAATTAGTCAAGACAAGTACCCACTAATGAAATAGAAAATACAATATTTCCCAACTTATGGCATGCATCAAAAAAACGGTTCTAAGAGGGAATTTTATAGCCATGTATCTACATTAAAAAAATGGAAGATCTTTAAATAAAAACCTAACTTTACACTTCAAGGAAGTAGATCAAAGAACAATAAACCCAAAGTTAACAGAAGGAAAGGAATTACTGTTAGAGGATAAGTAATGGGAAGAGAGAAAAGAAAGAAAAAATTTTAAGTTAAACTAAGAATAGATTTTTCTTGAAAAAAAGACTTCAAGGAGTCTAAAGAAGATAAAGAGAAGCCAAGCTATCAATGAAAGATGAGACATTCAAGAATTCCAACGAAGCACAATATGAGAAAGCATATGCTAACAAACTCAGATAAATAAAAAGTATACACATATGGACATATTTATACAAATAGATACATGAACAGTTAATCTAGGACAAAGGAGCAGGGACCTACAATGGAAAAAGGAAAGTCTCTTCAACAAATTGAACAGCCACCTGCAAAAAATGAAAACAGATCACTCTTTAACGCCACACACAAAAATGAATTCCAAATGGATTAAAGACTTGGAGGTAATACCTGCAAACAAAAAAATACATAGGGAAAAACAAAGGCAATGTGCTATGTTTATATGACAGCATACTTCAGAGAGGTCGTTGGGGAAGTAACATTAATGGCAAAGAAAACAAAAGCAAAGTAATCAGATGGGACTACATCAAACTAAAAAAGGCAACAAAGATTGGGAGATTATATTTGTCCGTCATATGTCAAACATGGGGTTAATCTTCAAAATATACAAAGAACTCATATACCTCAATAATAAAAAAGCAAACAACCCAATACAAAATGAACAGAAGATATGAACAGATACTGCTCCGGAAAGGACATATACATGGCCTACTGGCACTTGAAAAAAAATGCTCTATATCACTAATCATTTGGAAGATGCAAATCAAAATAACAGTGAGATATTGCCTCATACCTGTGAGAAGGGTTACATCAAAAAGACTAGACTCAAGAAGCATTGGTGAGCGTGGAAGAAAGGGGACTCTCTTACAGTCGGTGGCAATGTAAATTAGTGCAACCTCTATGGAAAACAGTATGGAGAGTGCTCAAATTGATCCAACAATTCCAATTCTGGGTACATGTCTGAAGAATACAAAAACACTAATCAGCAAAGATATTGATACCGAAAGGCTCATTTTCATTCATGTGTTAGAATATAAAGAAACAAAATGAATGAACCAACACAACAAATTCTCATAAACTCTGAAATCAAGACTATAGTTACCAGAGAAGAAGGAAAGGGTGGAAATCTGGAAGTGAAGGAGTAAAAATGATAGTGGTGATGGGCACTACAACTTTGATTCAGTGAAATATATACATTGAATGAGGTGTAAACCTATTCTGATGTATTTATATAGTGTTGTTATACTATATAATGAAACTATATCTTTATATAAATTCATAAGCCAATATGGCTAATGAATATAGATGCAAAAATCCTCAACAAAATTCCAGCAACCAAATTCAGCATAAGATAAAAACTATCATACACTGTGGGTCAAGTAGCATTTATTCCAGGACTGGAAGGATGGTTCGATGCATGCAAATCAATAAATGTGATGCAGAACATTAATTGAAAGAAGGGTAGCTGTCATATGATCCTCTATGTAGATGCAGAAAATGTATTTGACAAAATACATTTGTATGATGAATGCTCTCAACATATTGTGTATAAAAGGAACATACCTCAAAAAATGATATTCCAAACTCACAACTAACATCATACCCAGTGGGAAAAGTCTGAAAACTCTTCTTCTAAAATCACGAATAAGAGAAGGATGCCTGCCCTCACCACTCTTAATCAACATAGTACTGGGAGTTCTAACCAAAATATTTCTATAAACTAATAATAAAATATTCATTAAAAAGAAAACAATCTTATAAATTTATAATTGTATCAAAATAAAATATGTAGGAAGAAATTTATCACAGAGGTGAATGTTCTATACACTGAGCTATAAGATATTCATTAAATAAATTGAAGCCATAAATAGAAAGATATCCCTTATTTGTGGATTGGAAGAGGTAGTATTGTTAAAAATTCCATACTACCCAAAGCAATCTTGATAAAGAAGAACAAAGCTGAAGTCAAACACTTCTGATCTCTGATTACACTGTAATGTTACATAAATCCAAACATTATGGTACTGGTCTGAAAACAAATACACAGATCAAGTAATAAAGTAGAGTGGCCAGAAATATATCCATGCGTACATAGTCAACTAATATTTGAAAAGGGATCTACTCATTGGGAAATAATAGTCCCTTTTATAAATGGTGAGAAAATGATATTAGAGGTTAAAGAATGATGTCCAATAAACTATCTTACACCACCACAAAATTAACTTGAAATGGATTAAACTTAAATGTGAGTCATGAAACCATAAACTCCTAGGAGAAAAAAAAGCACTCTCTTAACTTAGTGTTGGCAAATGTTTTGGGAATGACACCTAAAGCATGAGTAACAAAGGCAAAATTAAACTAGTGAGACATCAAACAAAAATGCTTCTGCACATCAAAAGAAACAATCAAATAAAATAGAGCACTTTTTGAATAGAAGAAAATGTTGGCAAAGCATAATTTAGGTAAGAGTCAACATCCAAAATATATGACCAGTATGAGGTGTCCTCAAAAAAAAAAAAAAAAAAAAACAGAACTGCCATATGATCCAGTAATCTTACTTCTGGGTCTATTTAAAGGAAAGGAAATTCCTTTTCTTTTTTTAAAGGAAAGGTGCAGGCAGTAATGAAGGCAAGCAGGCAGGCAGGAAGAGAGGGGAGGAAGCATCATCTTTATTTTGTTTTTATTTAGCTGTTGACACTGGCTGTTCCCCCTGAGGACCAGGGGTATGTGGCCTGCTCCTTCGGAAGCGATTGACTTAACCTCTGCTCCACTAGGGCATGCCAGAAATCCCTCTTTTTAAAAAACAGCCAAACTTCCACATTCATTGTGGCTTTATTCACAAATAGCCAGGAAATGGAAATGATCTAAATGTCTATGATCAGATGAGCAGATAAAGAAAAAATGAGGAAATGCAAAACTGAAGATAGTGAGAGAGGTTGTTCTTGACTAGACGCCCTCTCGCAAGAAGAACTGACAACCGTTCATAGACAGGACACCTCTGAAAGAATCCTAGAACACAGCAGTAAAGCTGAAGCTCCCCGCTGCGCCACTGAATCCCAGACTAACTGCATGAGAAGGGTACAGGGAGTGACTACATGCTGATCACACTGCTCTTCCCCTAGGCTGACTCAGCACCACACTAACAGGTCATTCTTGACCACGGCTCCTCTAGTGGGAAAAATTACCACCCAACTCGCCCAGCATTGTGGATCCCCCATGCCAGTCTTTCTCCGAAAGAATGGTGGAGTAACCTGCAGTGCTTGACCACTGCAAATCTGATTGCCATGGAGAAGGAAGAAGGCACTTGCCACAACCAGCACTCAGATGCTGGCAGACTGAGTTGCCATGAGCAGCACTCAATAGTAATTCCAACCAGCAGTTTTTCACATCTGTAGAGACAAGAAGGTGCAGTGTAACAAGAGAATTCATCAGGATGGAGGCCTGCCTAATTCAAGACCTCAACAAAGAGTTTTCCCAACCCTGGAGCCTGGTCAACCCTGGCCACCAGCCCAGACAGGGGAGTTGCATCATAGCCAAGCTCACTGCTGAGTGTAATTTTCAGCTTGTCCCAGGCCCTCCCAATCCTGTGCATCCCAGGAACACTTGAGCAGAGAATAGAGCAGACAATGCTGGTCCCCTCAAAGCAAAACCAGTGGCATTGTTCATCCAAGGAATTTGGGGCATAGCTTTGCTTGAGTCAAGACCACAAAACGCCTTCCAGTCTTGGATCTTGTTTATTCAATCTGTGCTGTCAGTGAAACTAATTTGTAGACCCAACCATTGCTGAATATAGTTTTCACTCTCACAAACAAACAAAAAAAAGAGCCTAACTAAAGCACATGGGGTGTTGCATAGCACTATTTACTGAGGCACTTGAACAGAGAGCACAGTCCATGTCGTTCCACAAGAACAAAGAGAACTTAATAAAGTCGGTAAATAATGCATCAACAAAAAGTTCACCAAAGAAATAGAAATCGTTAAAATAAGAGATTCTAGAGCTGAAATATGCAATAATTGATCATAAAAAGTAGAGAACTTTAAAACTTAACCATGTAGCAGAAAGAATCAGTGATCTAGAAAGAATATTTGAAATTATCAAATCAGAGAAGCAAGAAGAAAGAAAGAACACAAGATGCAAAAGAGGCTATGGGACATATGGGCCAGAATAAAAAAAAAAAAAAAAACACGCACAAACACCCAGCATCCACATTATGAAAATTCCAATAGAAGAGAAAGGGACAGAAAACATTTAAAGCAGCATAGTCTGAAAACTGGGAGAGAAGCAGATATCCAGATCCATGAGAATCAAAGGACAATAACTAGGTTGAACCCAATAGACTTTTCTGAACAAAGGCTAAGAATTCATCATCACTAGGCCTCCTTTGAAACAAATGCAAAAGGAAGTCCTTTGAGTGGAAGTATAATAACACAATAATAACACTGATAATTCAAAATATATAAGAAGACAGCATGAAAATCATGGTAATGTAAATACACAGTGAAAGTGAGATTCTGCAATATGGTAACGCATGGTTTACTTCGAGCTCAGATTAAAAGCTAGTCACAAACACAGTAAAAATTACCATAGCTCTGATCGTCTGTTGTTGATGATCTGACAGCAAAAATATGTAAACTGTGACATCAGTCAGCTCAAATCTGAGGAGAAGTTAAAGCATAAATTTAGGAGTGGTAATGAAGTTGTTAGTTTAAGATAAGGTGTCGTAATTTTAAGATAGTTTATATAAGTCTCATGGTAACCATAGTGAAAATAAGGTAATTATTGCACAAAATAATATAAATAATGCAGAGCTTACTGATATCAAAGGACAAACATTAAGAAAAAAAAATACAGCAGGCTTAGAAATAAGGAACAGTGGATCTACCAAACAGAAAATGATGAGCAATATGGTGATAGTACCGTATTTTGCTGTGTATAATGTGCACCCATGTTTTTGATCTAAACTTTCAGGGAGAAAAATCTTTCATTTTAATTTTTTAATTTAAAATTGTATTTGTTTATATTTAGGTACTTGTTTTTTTGTTGTTGTTACAAAGGAATTTTAGCATTTATTGTTTACCATATATAATACAAGTAGTTTTACATAAAAAATAATTACGTAAAAAATAATTGCCAAACTTAAGAACAGATACAAGATATCAGCTTTTCTTCCCACTGCTTCCACAATCTCATGACACTCTCTGTGGGAGGAGGTCCAAAGTGTCTCTCGGCAGCTCTGATGCCATGCTCTTTAGTATATTTAACAACTTTTAGTTTGCAGCATCTGTATTTTTTTTTTTAAATATCACCTAGACTGCTAACTCCTGCCTAAAGTGTATGAAGAGAAATGTCATGCTGTTCACCCTCTGGTAATAAAGTCAACATCACCTCTCTCATCAAGTCAGTCACCTGCTCTGTGGACAACAATATGTCACTCTTCATTTCATTTCCTTGAATTGGTGGCTAAAATTGTTTTTGTTGCAAGCTTATCATAAATTCAGCAAAATTGATTCTCATATCCCATGGTATTATTTTGCATATGGATATTCTTATTTATTTCTAGACATACTTTTAACTCATAAACATAAATAAGATCATTAAAAACATTTATATAGCTATGGAACTAGTATTACCCATGTATAACGCACAGCCTTATTTTCCCTCACAAATTTGGGCAAAAAAAGTGTGCGTTACACACAGCAAAATACGGTGAGTCCTGATCTATTAATAATAAATTTAAATGAAACGATCCATCCAAGACATAGACTGGTTGAATGGATTTAACAAAGGAACAAAAAACAAACAAAAAGTAATAAGAGGTTGCCTACAGAAGCATCGCTTTAGACTTGGAGACACTTATACACTAGAAGTGAAGGTTGAAAAGTTTTAAGCAAATGGCATCAAAAAAATAATTATCAGGGATACCCACACTGATAACAGACAAAATAAAATTTATTTATTTATCTATCTATCTATCTATCTATCTATTTATTTATTTTAAAGCAAAGTTTCAGGTAAGAACAAAGGCGAATATGCAGGTAGGCAGAGGTTGGTGCAAGAAGCATCTTTATGTTTATTTAGTTGTTCACACTATTTGGTTGATCCCTATGGGCTGTGAAACCAGGGGTATATGGCCTACATTCTTTTGGAGGCAACTGATCTAACCTCTGCTTGCACCCCAGCAAAAGAAAATTTAAATGAAAAATGATAAAAGATACAGAGAGGTCATTATATAATAACAAATGTGGTCAATCTACAGAGCATACATAACAATGGTAAATAGTTAAACACCTAACATCAAAGCACCAAAATAAGAGTGATGTTGAAAGAAGAGGGATTGAGGTTTGGGACCCTAGTCCCTGCATTGGCTGAAAACTGGCAAAAAAAAAAAACCAAAAAACAAAAAACAAACCCACGGAAGATAATCATACCCCTCCTCCCACAACTGGCATCTGCATTAAAGCCCTAAAGCACAGCAACACCGCAGCAGAGAGAATGACAGACCCAGGTCTGGAATCCTTGACAGGAGGCTTGAACTCACTGCCATCCACGTGAGCAGCCACAGACCTCCTGAAGCCCCGGCCACACAACCCTCCTACATCCAGCAGCCCTCCTCTACTTCCCTGACTCAGCAAGCAATCCTTATTAGGAAACCTGCAAGAATCAAAAATATGAATAAAAC
Organism: Solenodon paradoxus; assembly: GCA_004363575.1. Taxonomy (NCBI): domain Eukaryota; kingdom Metazoa; phylum Chordata; class Mammalia; order Eulipotyphla; family Solenodontidae; genus Solenodon; species Solenodon paradoxus. The sequence goes on along the minus strand of RJWH01001485.1, from coordinate 198,033 downwards.
GAAATACCACCTGCAAGCAAAACAAAAAGTAAGCAGCTCAGCTCCAAGTTTCCCATGGGAAGAAACGGCGTACAGAATTCTTGGGAACTCAAGATATCAAGATATCACAAGGAGACAGTGACCACTTGCAAGAAACCAAACATAAAGATATGGAGGATTGTATTTTCTAAGAGGATAAAAAATTCAAAAGATCAATCATAAAGAAACTCAAAAAGATCAAAGAAAACTCAGAAAAATAGTTAAAAGAATTAAGAGCTCCAGCAAAAAAAAAGTAAAAGACATATAACACTTGTGCTGTCCAATATGAAAACTGGTAGCCCCATATGTGAATAGTGTGACTGAAGAAGAGTACTGTATTAAAAATTTTTTAATAAATTTAAGTTTAGAAGCTGAGATTTAACTTAGGGAAAAATTATGTGCCTTTGGAACAAAGAGAGTATATGAATCTAGTTGTTCAACTGAATTTATGAATCTGCACCCTGATCTAGTATCTCTACTGAAATTCTTTTCAAATTAATATGTGCAATTAATTATAACACAAAAATATTGGGAAAATACTATATAAAACTATTTTAATTTTCATTGTCAAAATGATAACCTGTATATATTGGCTTAAGTAAAACATAGTATTAAAATAATTTCACCTGTTTTTATTTAGTTTTCTTATATGGGCTGAAAGGCAATTTAAAGTTACATCGTGAACCTCATGCTATTGCTGAGAGAAAATACAAAAAGTACTGAGTTTACGAGGTTTGAAAAGATGCAGCACTAAAGGTAGCTAACAATGCAAAGCAACAGCTCATAAATGTCAAATAAAACTTACTGAAGGGGCTCAGAGCAGAGAAAGAGTGAACATTCAGGGTCAGGCAAGTCTTTTAGGAGAGGCCAGATACATGAATTTAAATGTTTGGTGAAAGCGCCAAACCTGAAAGCATTTTCCCCTTCGCCCCGCCCCTGAACGCGCTCTGTATTTTGTCCCCGCTGCGGAGCCGTAGTCGAGGCTGCAGCCAGTAGTAGTGATGGCGAACGTGTCCGAGCGGACGCTGCAGCTGTCGGTGCTGGCGGCCTTCGCGTCGGGATTTCTAGTGGGCTGGCAGGCCAACAGGCTGCGGAGGCGCTTCCTGAACTGGAGGAAGCAGAGGCTGCAGGAAAAGCTGACGGTGACTCAGAAGAAGCTGGACCTGGCCTGAGAACCCGCGCTGTCGCTCCGCGGGCCGGCTTGTGACCACCTCTCCCTGCCCGCGCGGGGGCGCAGTTTGGTGCAGGTCTGATCCAGATGGCCTCCTGCTCGCCCCCTCCCCGTCGGACTCTCCCCAAGCGTCGGTGAGCTGTGCTTAATAATGGCCCTCCAAGGGGAACCTGGCGGGGTGTGTGGGAAAGTTTGCTCCTGCGGACCCCAAAAGAGGTGGTAGCTCCGTTCACTGTATTTAATGGACCGCCTTAACCACGTGCAATGTCGCTGCACCTTGACATTGAACTTCAAAATGCGAAATACTGGAAAGAACGAAAAGGTGAAAAAAGAACGGACCTTTATAGTTCTACCTTTTCCACCCCTTGTTCTTTTCGACAATATTTTTGTTAGTTCCTTGTTGGTACATCTTTACATCGATGTTTTGTAATAGCCAATCTAAACTCTTAGGTTACTGGCAGCTTGTTGAAGTGAAAAACGCAGCCTGCACGTCAGGAAACCTTGCTTTTTCATCAGAGTTCCAACTTTTTCATCAAAACTGTGCATCATGAGTCTTCCGGGCCTCAAGCGCTCATATGTAAGACGAGATCTTATAGACAGGCCCTCTAATAACTCATTGCCTAATGATGTTGATGGAAAGAAAAGTGTCTGTCATTGGGCGTGTCTGTAGATTTTGCAGGTTCTCCCCATGTCTTCATGGGTTTTTGCCCAGTTTCTTTCCACATCTTAAAGATGTGCAGATTAGGTTATTTAGTGTGTCTCAGTTATTGTAGTCTGAATAGGTGTGTATGTCCATTATCCTGTTCAGGTTGGTTCAGGCTATGTTTTCTGAATGGATAGGCTCACATCATCAACCTGAACTGCAATAAGCCTGTCGGAAAATGAATAAATGAATATAAATGATTGTTTAATTATTAGAAGTGTTTCGGGTCTGTCATTAGAAGTGTGATGAGTTTGTGATGAGAAATCTGCCATAGGAACTCAACTCAATTAGCCTATGGTAAAATTGGTTTTGTCATATTTCATTTCATTTTAAGTCAGTTTCTAAAAATCTATCCTTAATATTAAGTGAGTAACTCCACTAAACAATTTGAAGTTAATGATTATGAATTTATAATATTTTTTTCTTTTCTTTTTCCAACAGCTTGTCAAAGATGGATCTAGAGCACTGAACAGAAATAATTTCTTGCACATTATGAATCAATTTTATTTTTAAAATAAAAAAATATTTTTAAACATTTGAATCTTTTGTCAAGAGGAAAAGGATTATCTTGTTTGCCCTACGATATCCTACATCAAGAGATCTGGATTCAGAAAACTGACAACCGTAGTGTTTTGAGCAGCTATCTTCTTTGTCCCATTTCCATGGCACAACCACAAAACAGAGCTGGCCTAGGGAACATTATGGGTTCTTTGGGTCAGCTGTTTACTGAACCTATTCAGGAAAGCAAGGAGCTGTATCAAAAAAATAACTGAGATAATGAATGTAAGATATTTACATTTCTGAGAGTGACAACAACCCTCAAGTACAGAGTAGGAGTTTTTGATGGCAAAATTTCATTTGTGTGTTACAGAATACACTGTGAAAGAGAAACCCTTTTGAATAGAGTTTAATGATAAATTCCAACTTTTTCTAAAACTCAGGCGAGTAACCAAGTCCCTTGATTTGGAGAATATGTTTTCTAGAAATTGCTCTTGCTCATTTTCATTAAGATTAATTTTGTGTTTCAGTAATTTTTTTTTTCCTAAAGGAAAGGTGCAGGAAGAAATGAAGGTGATTAGGCAGGTAGGAAGAAAGAGGAGGAAAAAGTATTTTATTATTTTTATTTAATTGTTCACACTGGTTGTTTGCCCCTGGACCCAGGCCTCGAACCTAGAGACACATTTGGAGCAGATTGACCTAATCGCTAGTACGCTAGGATATGCCTGTCATAGCAAATTTAATAGTAGCTCCCTCTTAATATAAGAACATTCTGAGAAGTTGTTTCCAAAAGAAGCTTCCTCTAGCCCCCACTTTATTAGAGCCGTTAGGCTTTATTAATCTAATGTTACTTTCATTCTGTGAATGTAGCACTCAAGGACTAAAATGTTGGTTCTTAAAACCCCATTCCATATGGACTGCAGCTTGCTCAAGTATCCTAGTTACTGTTCCCCATTAAGTCTCAAAGGTTGAGGCACTTTGAGACAAGGTAGGTTTCTTAAGGCACATGCTACCCCTAGACTGTCAGATTGTCTGTAGTTAAGCATCTAGGTTATAACCAGTTCTGCCTGTTTGGGCCTTATGCCATGTTCTTGGTGGACCTGGTATTTTTAATATTGAGTCCTTTCCCTGTAGCACCCTGACACACTGGTCTCCCTCTGTCTCACCTCAGTGTTCTGTCATTCTGCCCCTCTTAGCGTCTACTAGTCAACCCTGAGTCCTGTTTGGGTCCTTAAGTGATTTTTAGCCACCCCCTGCCACTATTAATCTTTCTTTGTTTTCTGCCTACTGCTTCTTTACACTGTACCCATGTGTTCCCAGTTCCTTGCCTTATTTAAATCTGTTTGTTTTTTCCCCTGAAAATATTGTCTGACGTGGAGATGTTACTTTTTTTCATGTTAGCCAAAATTGGCAGTGAGGAGTTGGGGTGCCAGGATTGTGATGCCAATCATGTACCCTAGAAATGACACTGAAGTACACATCTTACCTCCCTAATCCCATTTGTCACTATTTAATCACAGTTGCTACCTAGATTGGCCCACTTTTTCTTTCCTGATCTGCCTCCCCTTTGCCCCTGTATTTGGCTTCTCTGACCTGTCCCATTCCACATTACTTCAGCCATACCCAGGACCTTGTGGTCACAACCTTGGAAAATAATGAAATTGACACTATAGAGATTGACAGAAGAAAAGACAAGCTTTAATTACCTGTGCACTGACGCCCATACACAGAAAAATGAAAACTATAATCTTTTCATTCCTGATGATATGGCTGCCTCTCACCTTTAAGAATACCACAGAGAAGTTTTATTGATTTTAGGGAGATAATTAGGCAAAAAAAAAAAAAAAAAAAATTCTTAGATCTTCCTTCTCAGTTTCTTTCAAAATAATCAGCATGCCACTTAGGCACATCCTGTGAGTGTGACTACATACATGAGTGCTCTTTGTAATGTGTGTAAGCATGTTTTATACACAATTACGACTTAATTTCTGAGTTTACAAGTCCAGGGCAGGTACACCTATGTGGCTCAGGTGGCAACGGCTGCTGAGGTGCAGGCCATAGAAAGCCCATGGGACCTGGGGCCAGAGTGAAAAAAGAAACCCAGGATAGCTAGTAAACTGATCAACTTTTGGAATTGTTAATTGGAAATATCAAGTGTTGATTTGTAGTCATATATTATTTCATTTATCACAAAGGAAATGAGTGCTCATTATATAAAACTCAACTATCAAAATTAGAGGACTATGGTAAATATTTAGTGTTCTTCAACTGAATAAAAAGAATTGAAATATCTGATATTTTTTTAAAGTATAAATGGCTTGTTAAACCATCTAATGATGGTGCTTTTGTTTATTCATTTGTAAATAATTCTATGGCTACTGTTTTGTTCAGACTTCCTATAATTACTGGCATTAATGTTGCTCAATTATTTTTCCTTCAAATTCCATCTCATCTAACTTTCAAAATCATTGGCACTCAGTGGTAAGCCCAGTAGTATCTAAGCACATTGAAGGTATCCTATTCTTCCCTTTACTAGCATCACATCAAATAACCTTATCAAACACTTCGTCAGATTCCAAATTCCTGTTCGTAAACAAAGCGATGGTGCAGCTCAGTAATCTCCAAATTAGCAAAGTACCCTTTTTTAGGGAGGCGAACAAGTGAAGCAGATTACGACAATGAACTTCACTGCCTGTCCACAGATCCCACCCCAGTAATTCCACTTTCTCTAACTGAGACCCTGGCTGCCTCCAGGGATCTTGGGAAAGGAAGTGCCCCTCCTAACTAGGCAGTGGTCTCTGAAGATACTAATTAGAAGGCTGTAATGGTTGTCAGTAGTTAGCACCTGGGGTTTTAGGCTGTGAAAGGTAACTGCAGTTCCGAAGGGAAGTGATAGCGTGAATCACAACCATCCCTCCGACCCCAGTCTTAGGGTCTGGCCACATCCATTTCACACATGCCTTGGCTCTTATACTTCACACTGATCCACCGTCTTGGCAGCAGTCATGTGTCATGCACTTTCTGTTTCCTCTGAGGGACAGAGTCTGTAAGGGAAGGAGGTATACATATCAAGAGTTGGAGAAGTAATATGTCAGCATAAGGAATCTTAGGATGGAAATCCTCTAGTTCCAAAGCTACAAGGAATGTAGAAGATTCCTGAGGCCTGAGATGACCTAGTAGAGAGAAATGGGCTTCTAGGTAATATAACAATCTCATAGCAGTAAATGCAGCTTAATATAGTCCTTGCTGCTGACATAACATCTTGTATATAATCGTTGAAGTAAAATGTAGTATTAGAACAATTTCACCTGCTTCTATTCATTTTTGAAGGGGCTATCAGAAAATAAAGTGACAAGGGTGGCTGTAATTTAACGCTGAGAGAAAATACAAAGAAGTGTTAAGCTTAAAAAAGTTTGAAAAGATGCGCCATCAAAGTTAGCTAATAGTGCAAGCCAACATCTCATGAATGTCAGACAAAACTTACTATAGGGGCTCAGAGCAGAGGCAGTGATGTAGACATCCAGTGTCTAGACAGGTCGTTTAAGTTATGCGCGGACGCGCCCCAGGACCGGCTGAACAAACACACTTTGCCCTGCAGCATATCCCGGAACGCGCTACGAAGTTTGTCCCCGCCGCCGAGCCGTAGGCGGGGCTGCAGCCAATAGTAGTGATGGCGAACGTGTCCGAGAAGAAGCTGCAGCTGTCGGTGCTGGCGGCCTTCGCGTCGGGATTTCTAGTGGGCTGGCAGGCGAACTGGCTTTGGAGGCGCTTTCTGGACTGGAGGAAGCGGAGGCTGCAGGACAAGCTGACGGTGACTCAGAAGAAGCTGGACCTGGCCTGAGAACCCGCACTGTCGCCCTGCAGACCTGCTAGCGTCCACCTCTCCCTGCCTGCGCGGGGGCTCCGTCCTGTGCAGGTCTGATCCGCATCGCCTCCTGCTCGCCCCCTCCCCGTCGGACTCTTCCCGAGTGTCGGTGAGCTGTACTTACCGGGACTCTCCCAGGGAAATCTGGGGTGTGTGGGAAAGCTTACTCCCACAGACCCAAAAGGAGGACGTAGTTTTGTTTTCCAAATAATGGCACTTTGCTGTCGTAGTTAAGTTCACTATATATATTTAGTGGATGCTAAATACACGTGCATTGTCGATGCATCTTGACATTGAACTTCAAAATGAAAAATTCCTGAAAGAAAGGTAAAGAACGGGACTGTTGGAAGTATTCCTTTCTCCCCCACCCCCCACCCCACCCCTTATTCTTTTCGACAATACCCTTGTCAGCTCGTGAGTCCATCTTTACACTGATGTTTTGTAATCTCCAGTCTAAACGCTTAGGTTCCGGGAGGTTGTTGAATTGGAGAGAGAGAGAGTGACCTGCAAGTCAGGAACCTTGCCTTTTCATCAAGAGTTTTAACTTTTTCATCAAAGCTCTGCAACACTTTTCAGGGCCTAGGTGTTTTTATCTGTAACACCAGATCTTCTAAACAGGCCCTCTAATAACTCATTCTCTAACTAATGTTGATGAGAGGGGAGAAGTGTATGGGGGAAGAGTATGTCTGCGAAGTTTTCAGCTTCTCCCGGTCTTGGTTGGATTTTGCCTGGTACCCAGTTTCTTTCCACATTCTACAGATGTGCAGCTTTGGTTATTTGGTGTGTTTCTGTTATCTTTGCCTGAGTGTATGGGTGGCTCAGATTTCCTATCTAAGTCTGGCCTTCCTTGATCTCTGAATTTCTAGGATATGCTTGATCACCATCCCTGAACCAAAATAAACCAGTTGGAAAATGAGTAAGTTAATGATTGCAAATGATTGTTTAACACTAGAGTTGTTTTAGATCTTTCTTTTGTGATGTTCTTGTGATCAGAAATCTGCGATAGGAACCTAACTCAATTCTCCTAGGGTAAAATTTGGTTTTGTCATATCTCATTTCATTTAAATTACCATTTCCGAGGACGTATCCCCAACATTAAGTGATAACTATAATTCATGGTTTAATAACACTATCATAATTTGAAATTAACAGTTATGTATTTTATAATTTTTCTTTTTCTTTTCAGTTTCTGGCAACTTGTTGAAGATGGATATAGAACACTGGAATCATTTCTTCTTGCACTTTATAAATCAGTTTTATTTTTCAAAATAAAAATAGTTTTTAAAACATTTTTTGAGCCTTTTATTTTAAAAGAAAAGGAGTATCTTGCCTGCCCAACAGTTTTCTACATCAAAAGATCTGGATTCTGAAAGCTGATATAATCTTGTTTTGAGCAGGTAATGTTTTTCTACCAGTTCCTTTGTATAACCACAAAGCAGAGTTGACCTAGGAACCAATATAAGTCCTTTTAGTCAGCTGTTTACTAGACCTATTCAGGAAAGCAGGGAGCTGTGTGAAAATAACTGATGTAAGGGTGATGTATGTAAGACCTTTGAGATTCTGAGAGGGACAACATACCCTCAAGTAGAATGAAAGGTTTTTACTGGCAGAGATTTTATTTATGTATCATGGACTACACATGTGAAGAGTCAAAGCTCTATGTGATTAGAACTTAATGTAAATTCCAACTACATTTTAAAAATCAAGTGAGTGACCAAGTGCCTAGTTGTTTTTATGAAAGAGATACTTTCTAGAAATTACCCTTGCTAATTTTTTTGCAGTTAATTACATATCAGCAAATTTAACAGCAGCTCCATCTTCATATAAGAAAATTCAGAGTCGCTTGCATAGAAAGCTTTCCCCAATTTTACTGGGGCTGTTGTGCTTTATTAATCCAATGTTACTTTAATTCTGTTAATGCATCACTCAAGAACTGAAATTTTTTTTTCAAACTTTTTTAGTACTTTATTGCAATAACTTCGTTTTACAAATTAAGATATGCTCATATGTTTAGGTTCCCCATATGTGAGGTTTTAACATTCCTCAGACATATGTCAACACACCCTGCCGTCTGCCAAATCACCAAGTGTTCTTCACCATTGTCCAGTGGGCCCCAGCACCACTTGGTACCCACCATCCTCACCTGTCCCATTCCCTGTTTGTAACCTCAGTTCTATTGCAAGTATACAAGGGTCGATTTTGTTTTGTCTGTTCCTTTGTTTTGTCTATTCTCTTCCACCTATGAGTGAGATCATCTGGTATCTTTTTCTTTTGACTTACTTCATTTAGTATAATCCCCTCTAGGTTCATCTATGTTGAATCGAATGACCTGATTTCATCTTCTAAGGGCTGTGTATTCCATTGTGTATATACCACATCTTCTTTATCAATTCATCTGACATTGGGCACTGAGGTAGTTTCCATTTCATAGCTATTGCAATTAACATGGGGGTGCATAATCTCTTTGAATTAGTGTTTTTGTATCTTTTGGGTAAATACGTAGAAGTGGGATAGTGGGATCATAGAATTTATTCAACTTTTTGAGGAATCTCAGATTTTCCATAGGAGTTGCTCCAATTTGCATTCCCACCAACAGTGTAAAAGTGTTCCCTTTTCTCCGCATCCTCACCAACATTTGTTGTTTGCAGACTTTTGAATAAAAGCCATTCTTTCAGGTGTAAGGCGATATCTCATTGTTGTTTTGATTTGCATTTATTTACCTGGTAGCCAGTGAGTAGGAATATCTTTTCATGTGCCTGTTGGCCATGTGTATATCCACTTTGGAAAAATATCTCTCCAATTCCTCTTCCTATGAAATTTTTTTTTTTTTTTTCACTAGAGCCTATCCCATCTGGACTGAATCCTAGTTACTATTCCCCATTAAATCTCAAGGAGTTGAGGTTCTTTGAGAAAAAAATAGGTTTCTCAAGGCACATGTTGCCCCTAGGCTGTTGGAATGTCTCTGGTTAAGCATCTGGGTTATGACTAGTTCTGCTTGTTTGGGCTTGTTCTTGGTGGACCTGGTCTTTCTGATGTTGATTCCTTTCTCTGCAGCACTCTGACATCCTGGTCTCTGTCTCATCTCAGTGTTCTGTCATCTCTGCCCCTCTGAGCATGTACTAATCAACCTTGGGTCCTGTTTGGGTCCATAGGTGGTTTTCACCCATTCCATGTCACTTTTAATCTTCCTTTGTTTTCTGTCTGCTACCTTTACACTGTACCTATGAGTCCCCTGCTCTTTAGGGGGCGATTTCCTTTGACATTGCTTCTGTCACTGTATTTCTGCTAGCCCTCTACCCTTTTCCCCATGTAAAAGTGTTACAGCTTTTTCCCCTGAAAATATTATCTCTTAGAGAGCTGTCACTTTTTTCATCTTATCTAGAATTGGCAATAAGAAGTTTGAGTGATGGGTTATTATGCCAGTCATGGACCTTGGGAATGATACTATGCTTGTGAAATAAACAAGTCTCACCTTCCTCCCGTTTGTCACTATTGTTTAATCATAGCTACTAACTGAATTGGCCCACTTGTACTTCCTTGGCCCCCCTCCCTTTCTGCTCTATATTAGGCACCTCAGATCTGTCCCATACCATATTGCTTCAGCCATAACCAGGATCTTGTGTTCACAGGCTTGGGGAAAAACAAAATGAGAGATTACCAAGAGAAAAGGCAAACTTTAATTACGTGTGCACAGAGGCCCATAGATAGAAAAAATGAAAACAGTTTTGTTCATTCCTGGTGATAGGGCTCTCTCACATTCAGGACCACCTCAGAGATTTATTTCTTGATTTAAGGGATAATATATAATTGGGGGAAAAAACTGAAAAATCATTCTTGGATCTTCAGTCTCTCAATTTTTTTTCAACTCAAAATAATCAGTGTGCCACTTACATACATCCTAGGATAATCTGTTTTGGCCTAACACAACAAAACATTAGAGTAATTAGAATAAACAAATTACAACTACACACAATGATGCAGATGCCTTTCATAATCATGTTAAATGAAAGAAGTTGCATAAGATGACATGCACTGTATTATTCCATTGTATGATTCCAACACACAAGACAAGTTTTGCCGTTAGAAGTTAGGATAGTTTTTACTTTTGGTCTAAGGCGTATAGGCGTGTAGGGATTAGAGAGAGGAGGAAGAGGTCTTGGGTAATAGTGATGCTCTGTGTTCTAATCTGGATGATGTCATACGGGAATGTTTCAGGTATAATTCAGTGGAGTGGAGACTTGTCATGATTATACTTGAAGAAAAAAGTACGTAAATGAAATGGCAGTTCAGCCTGTAGAATCAACTTGTATGTGATACTAAATAGTATTCATTTCCATCAGTGTGATGTGCATTTGAAAAGTGATCTCAGGTCATTATTCCTATTCCGTATAGTGTAGAGTTTAGAAATTATAGTATTCAGCCTCACTTGGAGTAGATATAAAATGGGAACCATGATTATTTGCTCACAGACTTGCTGTAGGTCAGAATTCACTATGGACAACGTGAAAAGCTAGAATGAAATGAAACTTCAGCTGTGCCCCAAATGTCAAAGGATTTTAAAGCCTGCTATTGGCAGTGAGAGTAGAAAACAGAACCATGTACCCCCATGAAGATCATATATGAAAGAAGTTAATTTAAGACTTGCAGATGCTTAAATTGTATCTTAGATTTGTTTAGCAAAATTAGTAAACAAGTGGCCATAACACTTCGAAGTCCAACGGGAATGTGGGAATACTGAGGTATTGTAGGACACTTCCACTCCAATTCTTTGGGTTTGTCGAGGAGATGATCACTAGAGAGCTTGCGAAGCTGAGCTGAGAAACCAGGTGCCGGGCAGCAGGATGACTACAGAGAAAGGGTCATTCCCACATTTCCCGACACCCGCCTACTAGGCATCAGGCAGCCAGACGCGCGATGATCACGTCACTTTCCAGTGTCTCCGCCTTGGTTTCCTCGGCAACCGGCTTGGGCTCCTAGGGAGACTAGGGAGATGCTGGCGAGGCGACTGCGCGATCCGCTCCAGGCCCTGCAGCGCAGCGATCAGGAATTGAAGCAGCAGGTATTACCTGGTCGTCCAGCGGCGGCGTGGGCAACTTGAGGTGCCCTGGGCGCGGGCGGCGGGCAAGATATAAGCTGCACCCTTATCCTGGAGCCTAGCCCTAACCCACTCCCTGAGCTGCAACGCGCCCCCAGCAGCAAACCCCGACCCTCATTCCGCATGTGCCCAGCCCAGCCCCAACCACTGGCTGAACCTCCCGAGACAATCCTGAGCGTGGGCGCCCCACCCTGCCCCCGCCCTAACTCTCAAGCTTCACCCCTAACCGCTCTCGTAATGCAGAAATCTAAACTTTCAACAATAACCACTTCCAGTCGTTTTCGCGTCCAACTTCCTCTCCACTCTCCATGTCCCCTTTCCTTTGAGCCTTCTCGTAGCGTTTATCTGTTATTGCTTCACGTGAACTTCAGCGAAATAGGTGTCCAGGAATTCTTCTAATGCGTGAGAAAAATACTAAGATCTGACTAATGAGCCAAGAGCATAAACTGAAGAAATGCAAGTAACTCATAAACATGAGAAAAGTCGACCTCAGAGTATTAGCAAGGAGTTGCAAAGGAAATAAGTGTATGGGTGCATTTGAAAGTCACTACTTGGTACGGGGGAGGGTGTGATGAAACAGGCACTTAAATACACTGCTCCAGGATATTGCAAAGCAGGATGACAAGCTGTCGCAAAACTCTACTCTCCTGGCTGGGTAATTACATTTCCAGGAATTTACCGTGCTTAATAATATAAAAGATCAGAATGGAGACTGATAGATTGATGTATAAAGCCGTTCATCGCAGTATTATTTGTAATAGAAATGACTGAACACACTTCAATGATCACTAATAGGGGAATGTATAGACTACTTATGGGATATACTGTGGTTAATTTTTGTTAAAGAGATTTTAACGTGTTAGGGAATTTTTGTGAAAAGAAAACGTCGTTAGAATATAAAACTAGATATACAGTATTTCAATTAAAAATGTGTTGTGTAATAGAATGATAGAAGGAAGCATGCCGGAATGGAGGCTTTGTGTGATAGAATGCTGATGACTATCATGTTTCTCTTCATATTTTTTGACATTTTCATGATTTTGAAATCAAACACCTATTACTTCAAAAATAATAAAAAAGTAATAATAAGTTATGAATCTGTTTTGCACAATATTTCATTTAGTTAGTTTTAAAATGTTTTCATTTGCTTTATTCTAAGTATTGTTTTCCCTAAAGTAATTTTATAATCTTTGACAGACAAGACATTTACTGTTATATTTTATCCAGTTTTGGACTCTTCTTTAAAAAGCATAAAAAATTTGATGGGTAAATATTTTTTGAATGGATTTATGTGAAATATAGTAGTGCAACAAAAACAAAATATGCTTTTGATAGAAATAAAAGTGAAACTTGATGAGGCATTGACTTACACTGAGCTTTCGCTAGTTGCTTGGTATGGTTCTGTACCTAATTTTAAACGTAGTGGAACATTGAGAGAACCAGGCAAAGTTTCAGAAGTAAACAACAAAAATTGTTATTAAAGCAGAGATGAAACACAACTATTACAAGGACTATCAAATTGGAGGAGAATATACAGGAAGGATTCTGCGAGTGAGCTAATTCTTCCCAGTCCCACAGTGGACAGATCAAACAAAAGCAGATTTCTAGCTGGGCGTCCAGGGCATCCATCTCTGTCATGTCTGTGATGAATGACTCTGTCACCAGGTGTGTGATATTTTAAAATAACATTCAGACTATACAAAATAGCAAGATTATAGGAGAAACTGGTGAACTTTTCTCATTTTTTTATCTTCTTTATTATTTTTTCTTTTTACAATTAGTTTTATTGAAGGAGCATTGCATCATAATATATAGGTTTAAAGGGTACGGCCATCACAGTCAATCCACATCTGTACATAATACACTAAGCTCACCACTATTTTAGTTCTTCCCTCAACATAGAGTTAATCCCCTTTAACTGGGCACCTGCCCACCCCCACTTCTCTTCCTGCAACCACTGATTTGCTTTTGTTGATTAAAATTCTATTCTTGTTTGATCTAATTAATTTGCCTAAAGTCTTTTTTTGTGTGTGTGTGCGTATAATGGAAAAGTTTCATGTAGTGTTTGGAAAATATTAAGTAAAAGTATAAGATGTAAGAAAAAATATAAACAGTGCACCCCTGTAGCTCAGAAGGCTAAGGTACAGGCTAACCTATGGACCTGCGTTTGAGACCCAGGGCTATAAGTTAAAAAAGAAAAGAAAAGAAAAACAAAAATGAGTATAAGGAAACTTGTGGTATATTCATATAATGAATGCTATTCAGCAGTAAAACAGAATGAATTAAAGGTACAACAATATGAAAATATCTCAGAGGATTACTCCAAAAAGCAAATATTTTGGAGGAACTTTCTGGGGTCATGGTAATTTTCTCTATGGTGGGGTTTGGGTAGCATGGATGTGTGCATTTGCCAAAGCTTAGCAAATGAATATTTAAGATCTGAGCATTTCATTACATGTAAATTTTACCCCAAATAATTTGGTGCAGTCTAGGTAATGGTATGCTTGGTACATTATTTAGGGGGAAATGTATTGATGATTACAGTTTACTTTGAAATACAAAAAATATATATAGATTGGGTCAAATAAGTATAGTAATATGTTAATAATAAAATGTAGGTCACAGATATATGGGTGTTCACTGTAAAATCTTTCAGCTTCATTGTATGATTAAAAGTGTTCATTGTAAAATATTGGAAGAATAATTACAATGCTATTTCCTGAGATAGCATGGTATTTAACAGCGTGATATTTTAAACTCTCTCCATTTGTTATAGGTGGATAGATTGCTTTCTGAAAGTCGATTGAAAGGAGCTCTAGACGCTAGTAAAAGGCGAGATATTTATCAAAGGTAAAGCATAATAAATTATATACACTTTCTAGAACTGTACTTACATTTCAACAAGCAGTATTTGCATCATAGAAATTGTTTGTGACATTATTTCTTTCCAAAAAGAGAAAATACTAATGAGAAATAATATTGAAATAATAGTGAATGGAATTTTTCAAAATGTATTTAAAAAGATTTCTTGTAATGATTCATCCCTATCAAGTCTAAACATTGGAACAATGAGTTAACTAGAGAATTATAAACGTTAGAAAGAGGCAGTTGATACATATTTTGTATGTGTATGTACCAAACAATGTGGTCCTTACTTTAAAAATATTTTTATTCCTTTTTACAAAAAGCTGTGAAATATTTATTAAAACAGAGAAAATTAAAGTTGATGGTGTTATTACGTCTAACATTATTTTTCTGTAAGACATTAAAATGGGAAGACAATAAAAATTTTTAAGACTGAGAAATGCATAATTCTTAAAATTAAGCAAGGGATTGATTGTTTAAGGGATTTGTTTAAATTGAATCAAACAACATTGAAAGAAAAAGTGAAGGTAATTTATTAGATTTTTTAAAAAGAGTAAGATGGTGCATCCAGTGGTTTAGCAGTTGAATCTGCCATCTTCTACTGGTACAACCCACATATGTCCCCAGGACCTGGGTTCCTGTCCCAGGGCTAGGGTGAGGGTGGGGGGAACCAAGATGAACAACTAAATAAAATTAATAAATGCTTCTTTCTCCTCTCTCTTCTTGAGTGCCTGCCTACTTGCTTTCATTCCTGCCTGCATCTTTCCTTTACAAACAAAAAAAAAGAATAAAATTTGTAGACTGTATTAGAAGTTCCAGGGAATTTATATTTTTAAATTTTCTTTTAATAAATGGATAATTACATTTAAACACAAGTAACTAGTAAATAGTCTTCTCTGTATATCCCCTCATGGTCATTTTAAAAAAATCACATTGTCATTTGCATGCTGAAAATGTCATTTTGCACTTAGATACATAATGATCTGAAAATAGATTAAAAGTAATTTCTGCATAAACCTTTGAAGACATCCTCAGATTTCTTTATACCCATTGATGTTGTAGTTTGATCATTCCTTTGTAATTGACCTGTTTGAGGCTTTTTTCTTTAGGCTTGATAATTTGAAATTTCATTAGGATATACTTAGGTATACTTTTTTACTGCTGAATATTCTGGGAGTCTTTTCAATTCTGTTTGTCTCTCATGAGCTCTGATGTTCTTTTATATACGTATATATATATATATATATATATCTTTGTGTATAGATATATGTATATCTATCTCATCTATCTAGATGTCTTTGTCTTTTTCTTTCTGAAAAATCTTTGAGTCAGATCTTGAACTTCTTGGACTATTCTTTTGATCTGTTATCTACTCACAAATAATTTTTATTGCCTGTCCTTGCCTGGGAAATTCTCTTGACTTTTTCATTTAGTGTTTGGCTTTTGTTTTATTTGAGGGCTCATTGTTTTACAACACTGTATTAAGTTTCAGGAGTATAGTTTCATACCTTGACAAGGTTATATACCAGACCATGCCTGTCACCGAGGGTCTAGTTCCCATCCACCACCGTTCAGTTGACCCCCTCCACCCACCGCCTGCCCTCTTCTCCTCTAGAATCTATATCCTGTTGTCAAAATCTAAGAGGTGTTTTATTTTGTTTGGTTGCTTGGTGTATCTTCTATGTATGAGTGAAATCATTCAGTATTTCTCTTTTGGACTTATTTCACTTAGCATCATCCCTTTAGGATCTATCTTTGTTACCCCAAATAGCAAGAATCCCCTTTCATACAGCTGAGAGGTATTCATTTAGCTTTTCTGTGGAACATTTCATTTCAGCAACCATATTGTTAATGGACAAGTATTTTTTTGTTGTTGTTCTATAATTGTTCTTTTTTTTGTAATAGAGTCATGTTAGATTTTCTCCTTGTTACTTCCCTGATTAGATATTTCTTTTTTTTAAGGATAGGTACAGGCCAGAATGAAGGGAAGTATGTAGTAGGCATCAGGACTAGAGAGGAGGAAGAAACAATTTATTTTATTCTTATTTAGTTGTTCACACTGGCTGTTCTCCCAGACCCAGGACTTGAACACGGGTCCCTGGGATATATATGGACTGCACTCATCCAGAGGCAACTGACCCAACAGCTGCTCCATCAGGGTGTACCTATGATTAGATTTTTTGAAAGTTCTCTGAGTTGTCTTTTGTCCCTCCTTGTTCATATTATTAATTTGATTTTAGTTAGTCTTACATTTTTATCTTCCATGTTGTTGGGTGTTTTAAATTATGTGCGGTGATCCTTGGATAATTTATTTTTATTTAAGAATGAAAGACTATGTTAATTATTCTCTTGAGAACTGTCATGAATTCTTTTACTGTTGTATTAATGTCTCTTTCCTGCTACTATTCGCTTAATGAGAATGAGGCTTTTTTTATACATGGACAGAACTTTTCAGGGGCTTATGAACTAGTGTTTAGTCTAAGGAGCCCCCCAATTCCAAAATAGAGTGGGCTTTATTTAGCCCTGGTGTAGAGGAAGCTTCTTTAACAGCTATAATTCTCAGATCATTCATCCTTTCTCTTTTCTTTTAGACTACAGTCCTCTGATAAGGAGGGAGCATGAGAGGGGCGAGGTATGGGAAAGTAGAACTGTCAGGTTTTCTGGAAATAGATTTTTAAAAAGTCAAAGGACAATAAGCAAATACATAAATAAAAATGCTCCTTTGGGTTGTTGATATGTATTGACTATTGTGAACAGTGCTGCTATGAAACCAGGAATACAGTTATTTTTTTCTGAGTAGAGATTTTGTGTCTGAATGTATGCCTGGAATGGGATTGCTGAATCGAATGGTAGGGCCATCCTGATTTTTTTGAGGAAACTCCGGACTATTTTCCAAAGGAGTTTGTGCGTGTCTTTTCATCTATAGACCTTTGTAAGCTTATCTCTTTGACACAGCAACTAACCCTGAGCCCCACCCCATGCTTCCATGGCTCTTTCTGCTCTGTGTAGAATATGCTTCATCCTGCTTCCAGGCAGCAGAAATGTGTTGACATCTCTTGTTGACAAGTGGTCCCTTTTTCATTGTCTTGTGTTCTGTGTTCGTTACTTTTTAAAAAATGTTTTCATCTTTCTTTGTGGGGTTTCAGGAGGCATGAAGATGAACCGCGTCTTGGTGTTCGTCCTGATCCACAGGTGTTAGAATATCTGAATGGATTGAGGGTTTTAACATTATGGACATGAAGGTGACAATAACAAATAAAGTTTTAGTTGTATGTTATACAAAATAACGGTCCATTCTAGGTCATAAGTGATGTTTCTGAGTCTTAAATTTCAATTCGGTTTATTTATTGATTTGTAAGAGAAGGGAAGCAGTCAGGAATGAAGGCAAGCAGGGAGACAGGCAGGAGGAGAGGGGAGGGAGAAGCATTTATTTATTTAGCATTCATTTGGGTTGTTCCTCCAGTTCCTGGATCACGGTCATTAAGTCAGTTTCTTGGGCTTTCCGTGGATTATGCCGGGTCTCAGACTGAAAGCCCAAGCCACCAGGGCACACCTCAGCTAGAATTCTTTTGATCAAGTAACAGGTGTCACCTATGGCAGAGTGGAACGGGTTAAACTTGTAACACACCCAGCTCTGCTTACTTCCAGATACTGTCCCACTGCAAGGTCACTGGACTAATCAGTCTGTTTTACTGCAGATCTTCAGAGACGACTGCTCTGAAATGGGTAAAACCAAGTGCAGACAGAATGGAGGCAAAGTGGGACAAGATCAATCAAAAACTTCATTCAATAGTAAATAGCGTACCCCTGGGAAGAGATTTATCATCATAATGAGACAGGTGATGTAGAGGGAAGCATGATGTGGAACATGCCTGCGGAAGGAAAGCCAGCCCCCTACATGGGACAATGGAAACAGCCCTCTCCTCCCCCCTGCGACTGCCTGTGGAAGTGTGTTCAGTGAGAAGGACTTTAGAGCAGGAGCCCCCTTCTCTGACCAATGAATGACTCTCCTTTGTTACATTTCTTACCTGTGGTCCTTGTCATTAACAGCCTGTGGGGAAAAGAATAAAATATTGGTGACAAGGACACCAAGTGGTTTTGCTGTCAGTCTAGTGTGACAGAAAGTCTGGAGGTATTCTCCCAAGGTAGATCAATGACTTCTATTAAGGGGACAGCCCTTGCTCTCCTGCTGTCATCTCAGATTGTCAGTGAGGGCCTTCTCACCATTGCATTACTCTCTAGCATCAGTATCTAAAAGCAGAAGGAGAAGGGGCCCTTTATGTGCTGTTAGGGAGGATAAAGCAGGGAGAAATCCCCCGTGTTCTTTTGTTTCATTGACCAGCTGAGGACCACAGGCTCACCTTCCCTGCGGCCTGGGGAGCTGAGCATTCCGTGGGAGGCTGACTCTGGAGGCCCACCCTGCTGGCATAGAGGAAGGCGACACAGGCTTTGAGGTGTGGTCCAGCAGTATCAGCCACAATTTGATGTTCCCACTTTTCTTTTTCTGCCTCTTTCACAGAGTTTTTGTCCTGGTTTTTGCTGCTGCTTTCATGATATTAACCTCTGTAAGAATTACAGAAGTAACTCAAGCCACAGAAAAATATTGACTTTTGCACATTATTGTTGATACAGAATTTGAGTTTTTGTAAACTCATCATTAACTGTAGCCTGTTTTCAGTTATTTTTGTACTTCTCATTTGAGTGTCTAAGACTGAAGCTCAGTTACATGAGCCGTCGATGGAATAACTAAAACACTGTAATGCATGGACAGGACAGGTTCTAAGGGGTGTGGGCTGTGGTGGAATGAGACCCGCTCAAGAATCCTAAACTCTGCCTTTACAATGTCGCTCTCCCATTCATGAGTTAGGGTAACTTTTTAGAACCTCTCTTTTTTTTTTGCTGGCCCCTACCTGCCCTGGGGAGTTAAGCTTCAGTGCTCTAGTGGTAACCTGCTTCGTAACATATCCTTCACTGGCTTCTCACTTTCTCTAGTCCCTTCCCAAGGATGTAGGTATTCCCTCCAAATAAAGAAGATTTCCTAGAATGCTTGTTTCAGGCTCCTCTTCTGGGGAAACCAACCTACAGCAAGTGCATATGAAAAACGATAGTGATTATTTCTCTCATTCTTCTTGTTTGACAAAGATCAGGAAAATGCAGAGACTCCTTTCCCAGAGCTTGTAGAAACCCAGCCAGGGGCATCTTTTACATCGGGTCAGGAAGGGGGACATCTGACTGTATTTATCTTAAAGCAATCTAAAAGTGATTCATATCTCTCTCTCTCTCCCCCTCTCTCTCTCCCCCTCTCTCTTTCCCTCTCCCTCTCTCTCTCTGTCTCTGTCTCTGTCTCTGTCTCTGTCTCTGTCTCTCTCTCTCTCTCTCTCTGTGTCTCTCTCTCCCTCTCCCTCTCTCTCCCTCTCTCCCTCTCCCCCTCCCCCCCTTCCTCTCTCCCTCTCCCTCTCTTCCTCTGCCTCCCCCGCCTCTCTTCTTGGCGAGGTCCTAGGTTTATGGAATTTTAGAGCTGGGGAAGCATTTAAAGTTACCTCTCTTCCTTATTTTTGAAACTGGAAACTCTAGCCCAGAGTCACTTAAGCTTTCTGAGTTTTGGTTCTCGTATCTGTGTCTTCACCAATTGCTGAGAATCACCTGCTGATTGGCTTGCTTGCTTTAAGAGGTATGTAAAAGAACTTTCACAATAGAAAAATCAATATTGTTTCTCTTTTTAAAAATATAGATGTATCCAGTTAAAGCAGGCCATAGATGAAAATAAAAATTCTCTTCAAAAATTAAGCAAAGTAAGTATTATAGTTAATTATATTACCCGAAAAATATGTTTTTATACAAATATTTTCCTTAAGTGGAAATTTAGAGTAGATAAATTCCTGGGTCTGCGTTAGTGATGGAACTGTGCTTTTTCTTGACTTCCCTAGAGTGTGAGCTTTGGAACAGAAAAGTCAGGACTCCAAGTCCTGATAAAAGCTCAGTTTTGATGAATTCACCCATCAGTGAGGACTCAGAAAATCAGACATTTTTATTTTTGCATTGTGTATGTTTTAGAGTTTAGAATTGTTTTCAGTTTGGTTACATCATGGGGAGAGAGTACATAAACTAAGTCTGAGAGTAAGTGGACAAGAGACGTCTTTTATCCCAAGGTGATATATCACCTTGTCTTATATCACAGCTGTGATATCTGTGATATCTGGTTCTAGGAGAAACTAGAATTTACTCTTGGCTGTCTCTTTAGGATCCTTTTTTTGTAATACAAGCCTGAGCTGCTCTGGCCGGAGCCAGAGACTTACAGAGCACTTAAAGTGGAAAGCATCAAAAAGTCATCTCCCTGACCCTCTATGAGGGACTGCATCTGAGACAAGAAGAGGTCACTGAGTATCTCTTCTGAATTTCTCCAGTGACATAAAACTCTTTCACTTAGGAAACAGATGGACCTAAATTAGAGAAACTAATGATTCCCATTTCACAGATGAGAAAACTGAGGTTTCTAAAGGTGAAGCATCATTCCCAATTCTCATTACCAGTAAGTGGTATAGTTTGGCACCTGTCTTTTTGACTCTAAAGGCAACCTTCTGTCTGGAACTAATCACTTACTGACCATAGAGGCCTGCAAAACCTAGCAAGGAGATAAAGCAAGTAATGTTTTCCTTTGCTTTGCATTTCAGTGTAATAATGATATTTCTTTAAGATCTTATTTCTCTAAGATAGGTGTAGTGTCATATTGATATTGACTTTGTCTTATAGCACTTATTGGAGATTTTTTTTCTTTTAAAGTAAATCTAATAAGAAACTGAAATCAATTTTTCTGTGAAATAGACTTATATTTTCTCATAGGCCGATGAACCCGCACCTGTCGGTAACTATAATCAGAAAAAAAAGGAAGAGCACAGTCTTCTGGAGAAACTTACCCACCAGCTGCAGGAACTTGCCGTGTCCATAAGTAAAGAAAATACAATTGAGTATGCTTTTTCTTTCCTTCCTTTTTTCCCCCCATGTATTGTGTCACCAGCAGTTTTAATGTTTGATTCAGAATAAAGACATGCAGTAATATAGATGTAAATGAAGGGCAGCTTGTTTATTAATCAAATCAATCAATTTAAATAAATGACATGTATTTACTATACACAGTAGTAAAATGACTTAGAATTCCAGAAGAAAGTTAAAGAAGTGGAAGTCATAGTCTCTGCCCTCAGGTGATTTATAATCTAATTGGGGAAGCAGAGATCTGGAAGCTAAATACACAAATGTTAGCAAATAAGGAAGATACCTTTATATCAGTGTTGATATGTACAAAGAAAGTGATTTGGATTATCCACTTGCCTATTTCCTTCTTTCAGAAATATTCTGTACATATTGGAGGCAGAAATAGGCATTGTTTTCTGATAGACTAGATGTCAATAATAGCTTTTGCAAAGTGGAAAGATCATTTGATGGTATAAACAGACCCAATTTGTGGGAAGCAAAAGGGGAAAAATATCAGTTATTCACCTCTTCAAGCGCTGCTCTCAGGAGGCAGCCTGCCTGTGCACAGGAGCAATGCACAGCCCTGTGTTTAGGGGCCATTTAAAATGACAAAATCACCAACAAAGAACACAGCAAAATCACATACATACATAACAAAAAAGGAAGCACTAAATAAAATGTGAAAATAATACTTTTTAACTTTCTAAAAGCTGGGGTGGTTAGGGGGCAAGGCCTTGTTCAACCTCAGCTGGAAATGTGCTTGTCAGGCAATTCAAAATTTTTGTTGCTTTGTCATGTCCATGAATGACCGCAAAAGCACTGTAAGTATTTACTTGGGGACCATAGATAAATATTAGCAAGTAGATTCATTTGTAATTAGGCAATCTGCAAATAATGGGGATGGGCTAAGTAGATGTAAAATGTGACAATAATAATACAGCAATAGCACAAAGAGCTGGTCGGGTTAATGAAATAATGTATTAAAGTTCTTTTTATTTCTAATTGAATGTTAATAGTCATTTAGGTTTGACCATAAGGATGTATTATTATAATATCTAGAAAAATTGCTAACAAAATAAAGAAGCATAACTAGAACAATAACAAGCAATAAAGTGCAATACTAAAAATGACTCGATTAACCAAAAAAGACAAGATTGGAGAAACACACACACAAAATGAGACAAATAGAAATTAAATAATGACATGGCTTGAATACAAAATAGAGGTTGTTATATTAAATGTATGTGGTTTACCATTCCAATTAAAGGATTGTCAGATTGGATTTTTAAAAAACCCATATGCATATATATGTGTATATATATGTATGTATGTATGTATATATATATGTATATATATACTGTTGAGAGGAGTTATACTTTAATATAAAATTATAAATAGGTAAAAATAAAAGATTACAAAAAGATATCTCATGCAAACTCTAACCAAAACGAAGATGATTATATAGTTATATTAATGTCAGGCAAAGTAGACTTTAAGATCAAAGGTAATTTAACAGTTAAAGATATTTCATATTAATAAAGGAATCAATTCAATAAGAAAAAAATCATCCTAAATGTGTATGTTCCTAATAACATAGCTTCAAAATGTATAAAACAAGTTTCCAGAACTGAAAAATTATATAGACCATAATTCTTAGCCACATAACTACAGGTGTATTTGTAGAATACTGAATTCAACTGTGTAATATGCAATCTTTCCAAATGCACATTATAACATTAAGCAAAATGACTATAAAGCAATGGTCAACATGCTCCAAAGAAGTGAAATGCAGTGTATTATCTTTGATGATGGAGTTACATGAAAACTCAATGACAGAAAAATAAATAAAAATACCCAAATGTTTGCAAAGAAACTATTAAAATGGAGATTTTTAAATACTTTGAATGATAATAAAATATAACTGTGGGCAGTAGCTACAGGAGAGCTTTACAGGGAAGTAAATAGCTTTAAATGCATAGGTGAGAAAGAAAGAAAAATTGAAAATCACTGGTTGAAGTTTTTAATGTAAGCCAAAAAAAACCCCAAAAAGTAAATAATAAAAAGAGTAAATAATAGACATAAAATAGGTAAAATTATAAAGTTAAAAGTTGATTAGAAAAAATAAGTGAATAAACTTCTAGTAAGACTGAACAAGAAAAGAAAAAAAGAATAGAGGAAAAGCAAGGATAAAAATTATAATCACTACATATCTACAGAAATTAAAGGAATATGATGAAGCTATTATGCTAATAAATTAAAAAATATTTTAAGCTCCTGAATAGATAAAGTATACTCAGATTTACACAAGATGAATAGAAAACCTTAGCTCTACTAAAATACTAAAGAAATTTAAATTTTAAAACCATTCCACAGAATAAACTTTTAGATGGTTTAACTGATGAATTATTGCAAATATTAAGAAAGAAAGAATACCAGCATACCAGTACTACAAAAATCTTTCTGGAGAGTAAGATAAAGAAGAAACATTTCCAAAATCATTTTATGAGCATTAATAACTGATATCAAAACCTGACAAGATTGTAAGATTATTAGAAGGCCCTCATGTACAAATATGAAAACTCAATATAAAATACTAGCAAATAGAATCTAACAGCATATAAAAATGTCAGTACATTACAACTAAGTGGGATTTATTTCAGCATGCAAAGTTAGTTTAACATTCACAAATCATTAATTGAAATTCACTACATTAACACAATAAAGAAGAAAAAAACATCATCAGTCATATCAAGTTCCTACCATCCTTGGTAACGTTTTAGAATAATGGCCCGTAAAAAACATGTGAAATAGATTCTAAAAGTTTGTGCCCCTAGACTCATGCAGCTGAGATGCTGTTGTGAAGACCATATAAAGCCAGAGGACCTAGATTGGTAACCCCGGTTTGCAACCCAGGGGCCAGAGAAAAATGCCAAAATAATAAAAATGCACCTTCCTTCACTATTCTAAATACTTTGAAAGTTTATGACTCATCCAATCCTGACAACTTTATAATGCCTGTTCTATTATTATATC
The DNA here is from genome assembly GCA_004363575.1 of Solenodon paradoxus. NCBI lineage: Eukaryota > Metazoa > Chordata > Mammalia > Eulipotyphla > Solenodontidae > Solenodon > Solenodon paradoxus. Next base: position 173,816 of record RJWH01001485.1, on the reverse strand, counting down.
CATTTACCAATGATAAATTGAGAACTTAACAGAAGCCTACTCAAGGTCACACTTGAGGATGCAGAAAGCCAAAATTTAGCCTCAGAGTTCATGCTCTAATCACTTTATAATAATGCTCATGCAGCCAGCGCGGACTTTACCATGTCACATACACTCCTCATATATATTAACTCCTAACCACTTAGTCTCTCAAGTCACATACATATATTCCTAGCTAGATGGTACAACTTTTTATTTCCTTTATATTCTAGCTCCAAATATGGCCCCGTTCTTCTATACATAGAAATTGTGTTCAGACTTAGTCTGTATTCTTGTATGTTATTTCAAGTAATGCTTGTCATAGAATTTTTTTTTTCCTAGAACTGGAGCACTTCCTGAAAGAGAGGAAGATGAATCTGCTGAAGAAGATGAAGAAGAAGGTGAAGATGAAGAAAGTGAAGAAAGTGGTGGGGAGGAAGAAGAAGAAGAAACAGAAGAAGATGACAAAGAGAAACAGGAAAATGAATCTCACCAACAGGCAACAAGGAAAGAATATATTGCTGTTGGAGATTTTACTGCTCAACAAGTTGGGGATCTTACATTTAAGGTAGGTAGAAACAAGACTGAAATCTAATCTAAGAATAAATTTTCATACCTAACAGAATAAGAAAACTCTCTCTGTATTACATATTCTTAGTATTAATTTTCTGAGACTCAATCTGTTTAAATAAAATAATGGTTATGATTTATAGGCAGTAGTCATAGGACATTATTTTCAAATTACCTGGTAGTAAAATGGTAAAGGAGTAAATATTTTCTGGTTTTGAAAATAGCTTTAAAGTGGTTAGTTCCTGAATTAGGAGTAAAGTTTAATAATTTACTTTTGATTGTCATATATGAAAATTTACTCAGGTAAATTAGAATAGTGTACATAGCTCAGGATTGAAGAGAACACTTTATGTTGTTAGGTAACGGTTCTTACTGCTGACTTAGCTATGAAAGGGGCTGGCATCTATACCTGCATGGCTTGTGTATAAATGGCAGGTGGGACAGAAATATAATGTTGTGGTTTTTAAGTGGATTTGAAACTGTTTTGTGCTAGAGAAATGAGCCAAATAAATTTAACAAATATATGAATCTTGAGCCTTATATTTATTAAACCTTAAACTTCAATAACTTATTAATAACAAGATACTCAATAATATTATATAGCTAATTATATAAACTCATATTTTTCAAATATCAGACTATGTTCATATATATTTTTAAAATTTATTTAATATTTTAAAATATTTTTGTTTAAACATATGTTTATTTATTTAGTTGTTCACATTGGATGTTTTCCCAAGCCCCAGGTCGCAAACCTGGGTCCTTGAGATGTATGTGGACTCTGTTTGATGGTGTTACCCACTAGGCCACCAGGGCATGCCCAGACAATGTGTATTTTAAGAAAATCTGGTGGAGTAGCAGTTTGGTCAATCACCTCTTAAGGATGCAAACCAGAAACCCCGGGTGGAAACAACCAGTGGGACAAATAAAATGAAAAATAAATGAAGTGCTTCTTTCAAAAAAAGAAAGAAAGAAAATCTCTGCTTTTGAATATCTTCAGTGGTAAAATTTCTTTGTTTTTCAAATATGGATAATATTTTATAAATGGACAAATATTCAAATGTATCTGGGGAATTAGGTGGGTAATTATACAAGGTAAATAACTTTTTTGCTTCAAAATAGTTTTACCTTAATGGAATTTATTATTTCTGGAGATTTCTGTGCTCTTTCTGAAAGACATTTTCCCAAAGACAGATTCTAAAATTTTGAAATATTTTGCAAAATGATGAAATTTTGGATTAAATATGAGGCCCCTAAAATTACTGTGAAAAATTATTCCTGTTTGAATATATAGTTTGAATGTGTGTTAAATAGCCACAAGGAATGATTCATTTATAGTCACATGTGTAGTCATACAGGTTCAGGGTTAGGGTGGGGATGAAGCTTTTATTAGAATAAATAATGCATTAAAAAAAGACTGTACACCCCAGAAATCATTTTAAATATACTCATGATTATTGAATTTTATTTTAAAATTTTACTTTATTTTGCTTGAAGAAAGGGGAAATTCTTTGCATAATTGAAAAAAACCCGGATGGTTGGTGGATAGCTAAGAATGCCGAAGGAAACAAAGGTCTCATTCCCAGAACCTACTTGGAGGTTAGTCTTGGTCGTTTATTACTTCCTTTTCTCCTTCAAAACTTCAAAAAAAAAATTAATAAAACACTAAGCTATATTCTTCACTCAACTGACTAGTGAATGATTTGAAATATAGAATTTCCTCTAAAATAGTGGTGAACTTAACGTATTATATACAGATACGCGTTTACTATGATGTGCATCTGAAACATTTATCATGTTGTGATGAAATAGCCTTCAATAAAATTAACTTAAACTATATCTTATATGATCAAATATATTAAAATATTATTTAAAAATATCAAGATTTTTAAATGCTTTATTTTTTCATGCTGTCTTCAAATCACTGTACATTTTTTTACAGTATTGCAGTCAAGTCTAGACCATCTTTCCTGTTTTCCCATCTTTCCCACAGTATTCCATTCTCATTTAGATGGACATTTATGTTGTCCCAATCTATAATTACTATACGTTGCATTGCAAAGAAGCTAGCTTCTACTATGAATTAGAAAAGATCCCCCAGATAGTGGCTTCAATAAAGTGGAAGCATGTTTCTTTCGCACGTGGAGGCAGTATGGAGGTTGATAATCAAAGGATGGTAAGACCTCATCTAGTAATTAAATATGAGGCAGCTTTTCCTACAGTTATCTCTCTAACTTGAAGTGGCTGCTAAATCTTTTAAGGATTCTGAGCCACAAAGAATATTAAGGGCACAAGAGGTCACAGGCAGGAACTACAATCTTTTTAAGAAAATTTCCTGGACGCTACACCACAAACTTTCCATTTTAATTTTCTTGACCAGAATTTAATGTCTTAGCAACATTTAGCTACAAGGAAGTCTTGGAAACTGTAGTCTTATAACTGTCTCATTGCTAAAATCAGTACTTCTGTAAAAAAAGAAAAGGTGGAGACTAGGAAGGCAATTATCCATCTCTCTTGTACTCAGTCTGCACGTACATCTTTGTAGTCTTATTTGATTATTCTCCTTAGATATATTTTGAAATGCTTATTGCTGGTTCAAGGCATTTAAACCTTTATATTTTTTATTTACTTTGCAATTTGTTTTTCAGAAAAGTTGTGCCTATATGAACTCTTACCCCCAGCATCTGAGAGTACACATTTGCAGTGACAGCTATCATCAGTCTTTTTAATCTTGTCAATATGACAGTAAAAAAGGCTCATCACATTACACTGCTATGAGTTGAGCATCATTCCTTGTGCTTTATGAAATACCATTTCTATTTATTCTTTGTAAGTTGCCTTTTAGTTATTTGACCATTCCTCTAAGGGATTTAAAAAATCGTATTGATTTATAAGAGTCTTTGTAACATTTTAGTAATTAGGGTATTTATGATAGATAGTTTCTTTGTTGACTTTCAACCGAGTTTGTTTGTTTGTGTTGAAGAGAGGAAAGGAAGGAGAGGAAGAAACATTTTTTGAGGAAGGAAGAGGAGAAAGCACTTTTTATTTATTTGTTTATTTTTGTTGTTTCTCAGCCATGTTTATTTTTGAGGTAGCTAAATTTGTCAGTGTTTCTTTTTATGACTTTTGGTATCATAATTGGAAAGGGATTCCCCATCTCAAGATTATTCTAACATTTTTATAGTACTTTTATCTCTTCTTTTGTCTTATTTGAATAAATTCCACTTGGAATTTATTTAAATTAATCTAGCTCTCTACCTCTGTCCTTGTAATTTCTTTTTCAAACCTGAAGTTATCAACTATGTATTGAAATATTTTCCCCAGTACATTTCCATATACCCATCATGTACTAATTCTCATCCTCACTTGAATCTTTCTGACAGTATTTTTTATCAGCTGAGTTTTGCATTAAGTAAAATTCCTTCATATTCTAACATTTTTTTCAGCCCTATAATAAAGAAGAAGACCAAGAAGAGTCAAGTGAAGAAGACAGTGAAGAAGATGCAGAGGTGGGAGATGGGACAGCAGAGGGAGCAGAAGCTAAACAAAGGTAGGAAACTTAATTTTTTTTACTATTATAAATAACTAAAGAATCTTGAAATGGAGACAACTTGCTGTTTGAAAACTTTTTTATATTACTATTCGCTTAAAGATAATTGATTTTGTAATTATTTTAAATATATGACATTGTCCTATGTTAGTTCATCTAGACACTATTGTGATTTTAGAACTTACAGTTCTAGAGTCTGTTCTTTAATTAATGATGTTTCCTAATTGAGTGAATAGGCATAACCTGTCCATGCACTCACCTTGACCTGTGTCTCCTCAGAACTGATTCTCTTTGGAGTACTGTTCGGAAAGCTGTCTCAGAGGTTTGTATCTCCTCTCTGTTAATGATGTCTTCTTTTGTAACCTAATAATTTTGATAGAGTTCACATTATAACAGGATGAAACTAGAAGATACCATGGTATCTTAACCAGGGCAAATTATCGAATGTATAGAGCATAAGATATGTATTTCTGTTTGGGTGAGTCTATGTTCTGAGTACCATTTCAGAATAGATCTTTTCTGTAAGAAGAGTAGATCTGAAGGCTTAGAAATATTTCTCATTAATTATTCCTAAATTTTCTGTCATTTGGATAAAATGATGTTAAATTTCAGTTACTATTTGAAAAATTCTAGAAAGCTCAAAAAAGCAAGACATAATCCATAATCTTGTCATTCAAAAAAAAGGTGAAAAGTCTCCTCCTCCATAAGTAATCACCAGGAACAGATTTGTGAGTATCCTCCTTGCTCTTTTACCCTACTCATCACTTAATTGCTGTGTGTGTCTGTGTACACATACAGAAAAAAGCCATTAATTCCTCGGTTGGTATCAGTTTGCATAGTGACTCACCTACAGTACATTGCAGAGCAGATAGGAGTAGGGACATTTTGATGAGAGCTGCTCAAGAAGCAGCTGGTCTGGAGCATCTAGTTCTGCCCACAGGTCCTTGGGATACACCAGGATTAAGTACTGGCATTCCCATAGGAATTTGGGGTTAATTTGCTTATACTCTTCCACAAAATCTTGGCATTTGTATTTTCCTCTTTGGGAAAAAGTAGAAAAAACATAGTAATAGTGATAAAGTGTTTTATGAAGAAAGTGTTATAGAGTGAGGAAACACAAATGAAACCTGAGGTCAATTTTGTTTCACTGTCTTTAGCAGGTAAGCACTGTTGATATGTTAACGACGATGGGCGCCATCCCTGCAGGCTTCAGGCCCTCCACGCTCTGCCAGCTTCTGGAGGAAGGTAACAGATATTGGGTAGCTACCTTTGAGTTAAGCAGTCCATGTTTAACTTGTCTGTCAGAGCTAAAACAAGTTGTTGAAGGTGTTGACTCACAGCTGTTTGGTGCTCATCTATTTTTGTCTTTCCTCTGACTGTAGAGGAGGAATCTCTGATCCTATTAGAGGCCATTCTGTTTACCTGTACTCTGGATTCTAGCCCCTCTCCTTTATCCCAGAGATATGACTTTTACTTATCACACTGTCCTCTCTTCAGCCCAAACCCACCCGCTTCTCCCTCATCAGTAGTACTAACATGCCTAATATCACCCACCTTTTATGAATCAGCCCCTCCATTCTAGCTGTAGCTTTTTCCTTTTATTTTCTTCACAGCAAGAATTTTTCCAAGAAGTTATCTCCATTCGCCATTTCCATTTTCTTAATCTTCTTGTTTTTCCCTATCCTTCTCCTTAAGGACATTTGTCCATGAACTTATTGGAAAGAATAATAATTTGGGTGCGGGAGGCCCTCTGGTGTACCTTGAGTTGTTGAGTTGTCCATGGAAGGGCTGCTTTGAGGTTGCCTCTTCTGGGAAGACTCTTCCCAGTCCTTCCTGAATGCCCATATCTGTTTCATCCTTCTGATCTCAAGGTAAATTCTGTTGTCCTAAAGGTGCTCTCTTGAGTAATGTGAATTCCCCCTGTTCTCATCCACTTGAGCATCCTTTATAGGTCTCAGTCAGCATATAGTTATTTTGATTGTTCTCTTATCTACCTTTTGTTTGTTTGTTTCCCTCATCAGCTGTAAGCTAATGAGGGCAGGGGGCATATTTCTCTGATTCACATTTATTGTTCCAGATCCTAACAATACCTGGCACAGAGTAGGAAGTCAGCATGATTTTTCAAATAAATGAATTATTTTGTAGTAAGTATTCTTCATGACTAAAGTACGTGAAAACCGTACAAACTGCTTTTATGTTAAGTAGTAAAGTTAATTTTTGCATATGTTTTAAAAAGTCACCAAAAAGTGCTTATAGATTTCCTGGATTTTACAAAAATACTTGAATTGATCATCATCATCGAGCATGTTATTGACCTAAAAGTGTAAGATCTACCTTAAAACTGCCTTAAAGGCAGCTCTTATATGCTTGTATTTTTGTTTTCTACTGTTATTATGAGTAAATCTATATTGGCACATTTCTCTTAGAAAGCAAGTTCCCAGTAAGAGGCAGGGCATTTTGAAAGTATTTGTTCCCTAAATTTGTGGTATAACATCATAGATTTTGGTTTTGAATGTCATTCTTTTGTTTCTAAGACAATAAAAAAAAAATATATTTTCTAGGAAATCAGTTTCGAGCAAGTTACTTTTTGCAGCCAGAGCTTACTCCTTCACAGCTGGCCTTCAGAGACCTGATGTGGGATGCTAAAACCAGCACTGTAAGTATGGTTACTCTCAGTAAAATGATAACTTTTCCAGATGTTTTAATTATTGCAGGCACACAAGTACCATGTAACTTGTTTAATACAGTCTAGAAAACAAAATGTTTCTATATTATAACTTTGAAGCACTTATTGGTAGTTTCATAGCTAAGATAAAACTTGTCTCGTTTTATCTCGTTTCTCCTCTCCATTGTTCTCTTCTCCCATTGTTGCCAAGGAAATAACACTAGATCTCTAAATCATTCTTTGCATCAATTTCTTCATCAGTAAGAAGGGAGTTATAATAATACTTTCAACACAGAATTGTAAGATTTACATTTTATGTGGGAAAGGCTTATAATAGAGTTCCTGGCCCATAAGAACTCAGTAAATGTTAGGCAGTATTATTATTGGTGGTACTAGTCATAGTAACAATATTCTATTGGTAGTCATATAATTAAGTGGGAAAACGCTATTGGTAGTACTAATCATACCTTTTGGGGGAGAATTTAGAATTAAAAATCCTGGTGTTTCCAGTACTTGAAGTAGAAAATCTTCCAAATATTTAATTCTACTTTCCTACTTTTTAGCAGATAAAAACCCCATTAAAGCACATGAACCCCCTTCTCCATTTGTTCCCTCCCTCCCGCAGGCCCTCAAGGGAAGAATAAGAGGTCCCAGTGTGGTCATGTTTTGTATGTCTACATGTGGTTGGGAGGTGGCACAGAATCTAGTACCCTTTTTCCTCTCAACTCAAGCATCGCCTGGAATCATCCTGGCATTAATCTTTTATTGTAGCATGCCCTGGTGGCCTAGAAGATAAGTTGGCTGCCTCTGGTTGGTGCAGTCCACATACAACCAAAGGACCTGGGTTCAAGACCGAGGTTTGTGACCCGGGGCCAGGGGAAACAACCAAGATGAACAACTAAATAAAATAAATGAAAGGCTTCTTCTTCCTCTTTCTTGCTGCCAGCCTGCCTACTTTCCTTCATTTCTACCTGCACTTTTCCTTTAAAAAGATATAAAGGAATCTTCTATTGCAAATCAAGAAAGATGTCGTATTAGGTTTGTTAAGTGCATTAGCACTTGAATAAATGACATTTAATTTTATAAGCTTGTACTTAAAGTACTAAATACTCAGTTCCCATTTCTTAAATTGAAAAGGTTACAAGTTGTTAGATATTGTCCTACTTTTTACAAGGATATAAATTATTTAAGTAGAAAGGCTCATAACCATAAAGCAGAATGTTAAGAAGTGAAGATCTTAAATAAGAAACCAGAATGCCTGGTTACTTATTCATGTTCTGAACTGTGCATGTGATGTAGCTTGAATAATCACATTAAGTTGTCAGTGTATTCTCTCTGTTAAAATGCCAATGTAAGAAGCCATGGAGGTGCGCCCCTGTGGCTCAGGCATCTTAGGAGGCTAAAGTATGGGCCATGTAAAGCCCATGGCCCAGAGTTTGAGACCTGGGCCCCAGACAAATAAATGAATGAAAGAATAAATTTTAAAAAGCCAAGAAATGGTGTATATAAATACTTGGAAATTAAAACAAAGAGGAGCTAACTGGATAATATCAATTCCAGATAGCATTTGTTATTATGCTGTGGTGACCTTTCTGCACATACCACATTCTGTAGGAATGAATTACAAGAATGAACCTGTAATACACTGACCCCATGGTCATGTCATACATTCTACCCGATAGCACTGAATGTTCTTTTCACCACAACTTTTGTGGATTTACCCCCCAAATCTAAATATTTCAAATATGAATATTTATGGAGAATTTACCTAAAGTTTTTATCTAAATCAAACACTGTTAAAATTTTCTTGTGTGTCTATTATTAAGTCCCAGGAGAAAATTCCTCCACCCCTCTGGGTTCTTCTTGGTCTAATTAAGTAATCCAAGCAGCATCAGACAGATTAGCAGAGGAGAAAGATTAATTTGATAACATGCACTAGGAGAATTTCCATAGATTTTTGAAGAGTCTTCCCTCAGTCAGGGAGAACAGCCTTTAAGTCCTGAACTAAGGAATGAGGTAGGGGTCTGAGGTGTCAAGCAGAGAGGGAGGGGACTTTGCATGATCAGGAAGACATGACTTCATGTTTACTCTGCAACTAAAGATGGATTTGTCAGATAGAATATTTCCGTAGCTAATTCTACCCCTGGATAACACCTCCCAGTCTTCATTCTTCTAGAAAGGTAAGGCAGTGGCTATTAGGGGACGGGCAAGAACTTCTTAGCCTTTAGGACCTCAGCTGACCTCTGTTCAAAATAGTCTGCACAGCAGAAGGGGGCATGTGGAGATGACCAGCTCTGAGAAACTTGGAGGAGCCTGTTCTGAGCACCTTTAGTATATTTAAGTGTAAAATTTGTTCCTTTTATTCTTTTTATTTTATGTACATTTTCTTAAATGGTTAAAAAGATGTTTCAAAAATGTATTTGTCTTATAAATCATAAAATTGAACCTTTTTGTACCTAATTTTCTCTCAGATTAGGTCAAGACCAAGTCGTGTTTCATTGATTCTGACCCTCTGGAGCTGTAAAATGATTCCCCTTCCAGGAATGAGCATCCAGGTCCTCAGCAGACATGTACGCCTCTGTCTGTTTGATGGTAATAAGGTGAGCTTATATGAGGTGGAGAAGAGTTATTATGGTAAAGAGTGTTTAGGTAAGGTAAGTTTACACCAGGACAGAAAAGAATTTTGTTCATGACACATATTAAATATATACTGCATAGGGCCTCTCTGATTCTTTTTCTCTATCTCTCTCTTGTATACATACATATTTACATGTACACACATGTGTACATATACATACATGTATATGTATGCAAATATAGAAAATATGTGTATATACATGTATTTGTGTATGAATATATAAAAGAATATGTGGTAATGTGTAAACCGCACAGGTTCTGATGACATAGACTTAACTCTTGATTCTTTCACATACTAAATTGTGATGTTGGTACATCACAGTTAATTCCTTTATGCCTTATATTTTTCACCTTCAAAAAAGTACTGATGCCTGTCTTCTATATTGTATATAGTTCAGGTCTTAAATATACAGAGTGTTGCCTTTTTCACAAATGTACACACCCCAATAAAGATAGAGTCTTACCATCACCTTAAAAAGTTTTCCTTGTATCCTTTTCCACTTTATTCCTCCCTGATTGTATTAAATAACTCTTAGAAAGTTAATAGGTTTAAGAGCTACAGTTTAAATAGTGCCTAGATGGAAATTTATAACTATAATTGCATATACTAGGCAAGAAGTAGTATTTAAACTCTGATCTAAACTACAAATTCAAGAGACTAAAAAAGGAAGAGCGAGCAAACTGGAAAAAGTAGAATGAAGATTATAAATACTAAAGGGTATAAATTAATGAAACAATACACATTAACAAAATAGAAAATTTTTTTCTCTTAAAAATTAGTAAAATTGAGAGGTACTTAGTAAGATTGATCAAGAAATTTTAAAAAGAAATAAAACAAATAATCGCTATATGACATGAAAAAGGAGAAGTTGCCCTCATTGCAGATCCTACAGACATGAAAAGGACAATAAGGGATATCATAAACATCTGTATTTCCAGAAATTTGATAATGTAGATAAATAAATTCCTTGAAAACCATAATTTACTGAAATGGAACCAAGAAAAAATATAAAATTTCAATAACCTCTGTTAAGTTGAAACTATAATTAAAAATTTCCACGAAACTCTAGGTTCAGCTGAGTTCATGAGTGAATTCCTCCAAACGTTTAAGGAAGAAATAATACCAATAGTATGCAAACTTCCAAAGAATAGCTAAAGAGAAAATGATACTCAACTCAATTCATTTTATAAGGACAGGAAAAACATGGTATCAAAACATGAAAATCATTACAAGAAAGAAAAATGACAAGACCAGTATTCTTCATGAACATAAAATCCTAAACAAAATATTAACAAGTTGAATCTAGCAAAATATAAACAGGACAATATAGCATAACAATAGGCATTTATTCCAGGAATTCAGATGTATACACTTAGTAACCCAACACTAATCATTTGAAAATTGATTATTATAATTTGCCATATTAACATAACTAAAGAAGAAAAATTGCACGATCATCTCGATAAAGGACAAAAGCATTTGACAAACTTCAACACTTATTCATGTTTTTTTTTTAGTTCTCATTTTTTTTCCTTTTCTTTTTTTACTGAATCTGTATCAGAAGGTAGATGTTAGTTGAAGCTATTTTGATAATCACTTCACGACAGATGTAGTCAAGTCAACATGATATACATCTTAAATTTGTATAGTGATGTATATTTATATCAGTTATTTCTCAGTAAACTTAGAAAAATAATTCTCAAAAACTAGGAACAGAAGGGAACTCCTTCAAATTGATGAAGGACAACAAAAGATCACTCATGTTAGTATCATCATACTTAATGGTGAAATATTAAACACTTTCCCCCTTATGATCAGAATCAAGTCAAGGATGTCCAAGAAATAAAAAGATAGCTCAATTTTTTAAATGGGCAAAAGGCTTTAACTGAAATGAAAGCTGTCAGGAAGGAAAGATATGAGCCACTATCTTGAAGAGTTTTGTCTTTATCCTGAAAACATGGAACATGGTTGGAGCAAGTGATATGGTTTAGATTTATGTTTTGGAAAGAACTTTGACTCATCTCTGGAGCTAGATTATGGGGGGAGATGTTGCAGACCCAGAAAGCAAGGAAATGGGAGACAGGCTTTATCGGGAAGCAAGGTTTATTCTTTCTGCCTGCAGGGCTCAGCAAATTCACATCGAAAGGCTGAGCCCCAGTCGCACCGAGGCTCCATCTTTTGTACCTTCCAGTGAGTGCAGCACAACACACTTTTTCCATGCATGGTTACAAAGGATTCCATTGGTTACATTGCCTGTAGATTAGTGTACATGTCAAGTCCCTCCTCCTTGCTACATCACCTCTGTAGTATTTCAAACCCCTCCTATCACAGGCCAGAAGGGACTTGCCTAGACCATTTAGGGAGCTGTAGAGCAGCACGGTGTTCAAGGGCAGCCAGTGTCACCTTCACGAAAACATCTGGAGCTGTCTTCCTTAGTGTCAACTCTGGATGCACCATTTCTAGGCATGGATTGCTGGCAAATTACCTGACCTTGTCCTCTCACCTATCCTATCTTTTGCACATCCCTTAAGGTTGGTGGGAAGACCAAATGAGTCAACATAAACAGAACAGTATATACAGCGTAGTAAGTGTTCAGAGTATTGGGTAAGAGATTATAGTAATAGTTTAAATTAGGGAAGTAGAAGAGATTAGAACTATGGCTAGAGGGAATTTTTGGAAGGTAAATCAACACAATTCGGTGATGGATTGGATATAGAGTTGTGTGTCAAACATGACACTAGCTAGGTCTCTGACTGGGCTGACCATGTTTTCTTGAGACAAAATGGGACATTTGGATGGCAAAAACAGAATGGATTATACTCTGGCAACTAAGAGATTGGGATGAGGCAGAGCAATCCGAGCAGGAGCAGAGCAGCCAGGCCAGCCACAAGTAAGTACTATGTGATGGCAATTGGTGATTCATAGTAACATTGTGGTCTGGCGGAACTTCATACAAATGACTAGAGCTCATGTAAGGACTTTTGGCATCTTAGGCAAAAACCAAATTTGGTACCCCAATAGGCCCCACTCTAAATGCCCTGCCTAAACCACATGCCACTTTATCCCAGGGCCAGAAATGCCCAATAATCCTCACAGTGTCAGAGATAACCCACATAGTGCCAGAAATAACCGCATAATACTTACCTGCGCTTGACCGTGATGTGGTGGTCTGCTCCCTTGGAAACAGGCATGTACACAATGAGGGGAAACCTGCAGTTCCTGTTTCCTCACAGTGAGTGGGAACAACAGTAGCAGCCATAGCCTGCTACAGTCAGTGATGGCAGTCTGTCTTTAACATAGAGGAAAAGGGGCAGCTACTTTTGGGCCCCCTCAACAGAGGGGGGCAATTAAATTGCCTGGGGCAATTAAACTGCGCCTTTTACCCTGTGTTAAAGATGGCCCTGGTTTATTAAAAATAGGATAGACTTGACATTTATATTAAAACAATGAGATGATCTGGCAATATGTAAAAAGCGGTACTGTCTCATTTAAAATGGTACATATGGTCATCCTTTGATTTCCTCATCTGAATGAATAGTGGCAACATTCAATGAGTTAGGGAATACTGAAAGGGAATCAGGTTTTGAGGTGCTTTGGCAATGAGCTTTGCTCACACTGCATATACTTTTAACTCCCAGAATTAGGCCATTGCCTTTCTCTCATCTGAACTACAAGTGAATAAATGAACTTGTTTTATTATTTTGAGCCTCACTTCCACACACTGCACAATATCACTGCCATAAACGAGCCAGTAGGTGTCCTCACTGACCAAGAAGATGCTTTGCCTCCTTTTCCTTAGATCTAGTGTTTTTTTGCAGTACTTCTTCCTATTCTTATGTGTGAGAACATAAATCAAAGATTCAAATTTTGTTTTCAATAACATCAAAATAATAGAAGTTAATCACTATATAATATATACATTATATATTTGTATATACATCAAATTATAATAATTAAGTCCAATTTCCAAATTGAGATGTTATATATATATTTAATTGTTAATGCAAATACTCACACTGTTTACTTAGCAGTGCTTCCTTAGTAAATTTAAGCCTACTTACAAATAAAAAGCATTATCATTAAAACCATACATACATCGGTTTACCCTGGTAGAGTAGCAGTTATAATTTCTTACTAGCACGAAGACCTGTCTGGATTCGTTCTATCAGTTTCTCCATCATTTAATCAGGAAGTGCTATAAAGCTTGCTTTTTATTATTCATTTTAAATTATGGGTGTTCTTGGTGTGAAAAGAAAACAAATTACAGAACTGCACAAAGCAGGAAATGAAAGATTCCCATCCCTTCTGTGTGACCCAGCGTACCCACTGCCACTGTTGACCGTTTGGGGTGTGAAAATGGTCAAAGAGTTTTCTACTTGATTTCAAACAGGAAAGTCTCTTTTCAGGTTCTGAGCAACATTCATACTGTCAGAGCCACATGGCAACCTAAAAAGCCCAGAACCTGGACCTTTTCTCCCCAAGTAAGTAATCTGCAAATGAATAGAATGAAAATGAACTTCTACCTGTGAAGTGTTACACAATTAATGTCTACAATGAGGCTGTCACTGTGTATTCCTGAAATGAAAATTTATGTTTTGCCAGGTAGGAGTTTTTAGATTCTTTTAATGTTCTTTGAGACTTGGATAAAAAATTACTCATGTTTGTGAGTTATTGAAGTTATAATTCCTATGACTCACATCATTCAATAGATTTCAGGGTTTGGTTCTAGAAAATGACCTTTGATGAAAAAAATGAAAACAAAAAAGTAATATTTAGGAAGTGTGTTTTCAAAAGTAAAACCTCCCACTGTGCTAATGAGAGCTGCACTTTCTTCAGATAAGATCAAAGGTGGTGCCTATCGGGCTGAAGTGAGGTTAGGGGTTTCAAGCCACTGAGTCACTATTACAGAGATGCTGTGAAGATGAAGATGCTTTCATGTTCTGTTTATAATAATGATTATCTATGGTTTACTTTACTTTTTCCCTACCTCTAAAGTTTCATTCCTTTATTGTTACTTCCTTCCAACAACTAACTGCTTTGTGTCACTGCACTCTAATGACCCTTCACTAACCTTTCTCTTATTGCATCAAAAGATCACAAAGCCAGACAGCAGACAGAGAGAGGGTCAGCAAGATGGCACGGATGTAGAGGAGGTCCCACCACCACACTCTGCTGCTGTCTGGAGACATTTGTCTGTAACACAACTCCTCACAGTCCAATAGGATCTTCAGAGCACCCCAATGCTTATATTTTAGCACAGCTCTTCACAATTGCATCTCTGTGTATGTGAAATGTTTAGGGTAGAATTTTATAATGTTTTCCCAGATATTAAGCAAACTGGGGGATAATAATAAGTATGTGTTACTTTGTTGAATGACTTTAAGCATCTGTTAGCTGCAAGGCATTCCTTCTGGGTATTGTGGGAACTTACAGGTTAGTAGGGAAGAAATATATACATGTATAATAACAATATTCTCTATTTATGGAGATCTAACCATGTGCTGGGGGCACTGCATTATACTTTTATGTGCATTATATCATTTAATTGTTAGATTGAATGGGGAGGGTACATTTGATGGCTATCACACAGGCAGAATGTAATGGTTATGGGGCTCTGAGTGCTATGGAAGCACAGAGGAAGATGAAATTAATTCTGTCCTTAGGCTCAGGGGAGGTTTCATAGGGAGAGAAACTAGACCTTGAAGGATGAGTAGGATTTTATAGGCAAGAAAGATGGATGTGGTTTTCTAGGGAGAGGAAATGAAATGAACAAAAGGGAAGGGAAAGAAAATTTTGCAAAGCATGCATCAGGAAAGCCAAGCAAATGTGTATATGCAGTTTTTAATTTTGGTTCTGTTTAGAAGGAACAGTGTTAATCTAAATATCAGTATGTATGCAGACTCCCTGTTGTTATACCTCTGGAGGTCTAGGTATAGTACTTATTTCACATTAGATAAAGGTATTTCCCTTTAGCATAAAAACTGAATTGTTAAATCTCAGAACAGTGGTAATAGACAAGTCCGACCCGTCTGTTTTCATTTCTTTTATTCTGATTCAAAGCTATAAACATTCACATATGAGTAGAATTGAAACCTCACTCCTATTCATAATTGTATTAGTAACTTTCATTTCTTTATTGCTTCAGGTTACTGGCATCTTACCCTGCTTACTGGATGGTGATTGTTTCGTCAGATCCAATTCTTCATCTACAGATCTTGGAATATTATTTGAGCTTGGAATTTCTTATATTCGCAATGTATGTCAGTTGAAATGTAAAGTTTTCTAGTGTACCAGTTAAAAGGGACGTTTCGAAAGATATATCTATTTGCAAGTAAAATAATCGAGGTTTATAACGTGTAATCGAATTTTAATCTCTCGGAGTAATGAGAATGACGGTGTTTCTACTTTTATTTGTAGTGTGGCTTTTTCAGTGTTTCCAATAGAAGTGTGTTCGCTTACATTTGTAGCTTAAATTAACTCCAGTACTTTTAAAGAATGAAGATTTGAAAAGGATGGAACTTTGCAGAAGTGATAAAAGATGCTTAATGCCATTTCAGCACAGTACTGACCTCTGTCCTAGAGGATCGCAGCACACTTAATCTTGTGGCCCAGGTTTCTAATTAAGGGACCTGTCAGGGTGGTAATTTTTATAGAGAGAACACCAGAAACTTGGATTAATTTATATGTCTGTGATAGGAATTAAATGTCACCACATTCTAATCATACCTGTACTTTTGTCATGAGATAACCCAGAAAGTGAATTGTTTTCCATGTTAATAGTATTTTGTACCTTCTTTCATTTCTTTAAGGCAAATTCAGTCACGTGTTGTGGGTGGTTAGGACAGGAAAAGGAAATGGGTCCCCCGAGCAAGCCCCAGTGGCCTTTGACAATTGGCAGTGAAGATAAAGTTCTGAGCAAAAAGACCCTTAAATGATTTAATTTGTGCTTTCCATCTCTCAATAAAACAAAGCTTCATAATCTCACATAGTTTTGATAGGATTTGAGATCATTCCACAAACCACCTATGTCACCCAACAAACAGTAACCACTATTACCGTTCAGGTTTAAGGGATATTCAAGAGCAATTAGACAAGATCAGACTTTCACTTTAAATATTGCCTTTATCATCTGGTCTGTAAAGAAAATTGGACTCCACTGTGTTTCACTTTATTTTCTTGTGAAGAATTTTTTAGTTGTAAGGGTGAATACTTGTTTTGTTTGTTTTAAAACACTTGCATTGTGCTTATGAATTTGACAGTTTCAGACATTAAGTTTTATCTACCTTTTCATTTCCTAGTCAACCAGGGAAAGAGGAGAATTAAGTTGTGGCTGGGTGTTTCTTAAACTTTTTGATGCCAGTGGAATTCCTATTCCTACAAAGTAAGTTGACTATATGTTCCTAATGAATGAGTAATTTGTAGGAATTCATTGTTTACATTCTGATACCTCAGGTTTGCAGAGTGTATGCTCTGCTAGCATCTCAGTCACTTGTGGGGAGAGGACTTATAATGTTGGTTTTAATGTTTTTCGAGGTAGCACATGAGAACAGCAGGCAATGGTCTCCTCTTAGCGAGGAAGAAATGACGCATCTAAAAGAGGTATTTTAGAAGATTTGTGTACAGGTATTAGTTTCAGCAAAATCCGTATAATTGTAAGCAAGTTCCTTCATGTCTCAAAGTCTCAACTTCCCTCATCTTTAAAATGGGGTATTATAATTCCTACCCCAAAGGCTTATTGTGAGGACTGATTTAGGCAATACTGCCAATCTCCCTATGCCTCTTCTGAGTGGGCGTAGCCTCCCTTCCACAGAGGTGAAAGTCCAGATTCTACCAGTTCTCCTGAATCATCCCAGTGGAAGAGGGAGGGTATTTCATTCCCTTGGGTGGATGAAAAAGCTTCTTGTGATGTTTTTGTTTGTTTTTAATAACGTTCAAGGTTTTAGTTTTATTTGGAGAGACAAATGTGTCATCTATGCTATCTTTCTGAAAATGAAGTCACAGCCATTTTTTTAAATGAGGTGGAGGCATATTATATTTATAAAAGCAATTTGCAAGTAGTATATATATATATACTCTAACTCCACTTTTGTTCATGAAAACCATATTTGTGAACATATGTGGATAGGTCTATGTAAACTGTTCCCAGAGGTTTCCTCTGAGGAGCTGAACTGGGGAGGTGGTGAAATAGGATTCAAGGATCCTTTTCCCTTCTTTTCCTGTACTTACAGAGAATGTAACTTAAAAGGAAGCATGTGTTTGTTTTGAGATTAACTGTGTATGTGTATTTCTTTGCATTTGCATAGATAATGATACGGCAAGGGGTTTGCCAAACTAGAGGGGAAAGAATGGGGAGGGATTTTTCATTTTTTATTTATCATGTCTATGCTATTTGAACTTTTTACAGCTATCTGCATGTTACTTTTATATTTTAAAAATAATATAAATTCATAATAGCTTTATTCCAAATAATTCAAAACTTGAAAAAGTACATTTAAAAATGCATCATTAACTTGTCACTAATAGTCTTTAACACAAGGCATCAAAGTCAAAACACTTTAATGACACCAGTTAATCTTTTACATTTTAATGTGGAAAGATGTATTTTCTATGGTTCAGAATTTAAAAAGAGACTCTTTACTGAAATGCTGTCTCCCAGAGAAATCAACAGTTTTTATTTTCATTTACCAATGAGACGTAAATAAAATGTCTGTGAATGTATGCTAAAAAATGCTTCACCACTGACTCCCATGTTTCAAACTGTCCATAACATGTTATCATGATAGTTTATTATTCTTCTGTAGAACATATGAACTCTTCTTGAATGGGGGCACCCCTTATGAGAAAGGTGTTGAAGTGGACCCTTCAGTATCCAGAAGAGGTACAGCTCTTATGTGTGTGGTTTTCCTTCCTTTCCTTACAAATTAAACCAAGAGAAAATTCACCAGAGAAAACAGCTATATTTAAATAAGCATAGCATTCTACACATGAATTCACGTTTAAAAAATATGTCACTTGATCATAACCATTTTTATGTAAAAATCATAACCATTTTTATCTACGTGCTGTTTTCTTGGTAGCACATATGAGACTCTAATGTAGGAAGTCAGGACGCATGAGGACCCTGCATTCCTTCATTTCATTGAGCACTTAGCTGCTTCTTATGGCTCACAGAGAGTTAATAGAATAGGCTAATTCAGAGATCGTCAGTTGCTAGGTCAAAGGGTATAGAAATTTGAAGTCAGGATATGCCACCAAATTGACCCTCCAGAACCACTGAGAATCTTTTAATATGTTTATTGTCCAGACCCTGTGCTAGTTAATGGGAAAACGGAGAGTAAGATAGATACGGTCCTTACCTGTTGGAGCTCAGGGCCTGACAGGTTTGAAACTCTCACTTTGCTCCTCAAACATCCCTCTCTTTATGTCATGATTCAGGACACCCAGCACCTCCACTGCCCCAGCAATGGCAATCCCACCCTCTTAGAACAGGGAGAAGCTTGGGGTCTGGGAAGTAATTGTTCTACTTGGAGTCAGATATGCTTTTAAACTGCTTTTTATTCCTTATAATTGAGCACCAATAATGTCAAAACCTGTGACAGAGCAGCAGCTCTGGGGCCAGCTGGGTACCCGTAACGGCAGTCAGTAGGTATTAACATCGCATGTACCTCTTTATCAGCCTGTTAGGGTCTGCCTTTCATACAATTCAGTTCCATTGGCCCTGAAAAAAGCTTTGTTTTATTACACTCTGTCTCAAGCACTTTCATTTTGACTTTTTTTTTTAAGCACATGGGAGTGTTTTTCATCAGATGATGACAATGAGAAAGCAGCCTCAACTTCTGGTAAAACTGAGGTCTTTGAACAGAAGATCAAGAGACTTACTTAGGTAGGTGCCCATTTTTATCTGTCATGTGACATTGGAGTTTTACACCATCTCTGCTTTTGTCTTCTCATTTTTTGTTGATTGTTTTTTCCTCATTCATTCAGCTGCCAAAGATAAGTAGGAACATGGAATAATAATAAAGTTCAGATGAGCTTTTTATTTACTAGTTCGTTCAAATGATAAATATGGTCAGATATAGGGTAGATTATTTTGCTAAATGGCCTTTACTGATCCATGGTCCTCCCTTCAGGGAACTATTTCTTTAATGACAGATTTATTAAGGTATAATTTACGTATAATAACATTCACCTCTTAGTCTTCAATTCTTTGACTTGACAAACACATGTTTGTTGTGTAAATGCCATCACAATCAAGATAGAGAATATTTCCACCATATTAATATCTCCATCTCAGACCCCTTGCAGTCAGCTCCCCAGGCTCAGGCAACCACTCGTCTGTTTCTTTCCCAATAGCTCTGTCTTTTCTAGAGTGGCGTATAAGTGTGATCATTCACTCTTGAGTCTGACTTCTTTCACTTAGACAGTGCATTTGAGATTCATCCATGTCACTGCTTGCCTTTGCCATTTGTTCTTTTTTTTTTTCTGAGTAGTATTTCATCTGCTGGATATATCATATTATGTGTGTCCATTCACTCATTAATGGGCAGATGGGTTGTTTCTAAATTTGGCAAAGTGTAGCTAATGGTGATCTAAATTTTGGTATATAAGTTTTTTGTTTGTGGACATATATCTTCATTTCTCATGGGTAGAAATACTGAGGCATGAGATTGCTGTGTCATCTGGTGTTTAAATTGATAAGAAACAGCCAAACTGTTTTACAAAGGATTATGCCATTTTACACTCTTATGGACAGCATGTGAACGTTTTAATTATCGCATATTCTTTTTATTTTTTAATTGAGATAAAACGTTGATTTGCAAAATAATCTAACTTTAGATATGCAGATTTACTCTTGATCAAATATATAATGACACAAATGCCCACCACTAGATTTCTAGCAGTCATCCTCTACCAGTACCCAAAGGACCCTACCCTTTGCTTCCATGCCCCACTCCCTTCCCTAGGAACCTGGGAACCTCAGTTCTGGTCTCAAAGTCCAAGGGTTAGTTTCTGTTTTGTTTCATCTGTTCATTTGATTTGTTTCTTTATGTTCCACATATGAGTAAGATCATCTGTTATTTGTCTTTCTTCTTCTGACTTATTTCACTTAGCATAATCCCGTCCAGTATCATCCATATTGTTGCAATTGGCAATATTTCATCTCTTTATGGCTGTATAGTATTCCATACCACGTCTTCTTTATTTTTTCATCTGTCAATGGACACAGGTTTTTTGTGTTTCTTATCTATAGTAAGCAATGCTGCAGTAAGAATGAAGAGAAATATATCTCTATGAATTAAATGTTTTTGTTTTTTCTGTAATTATCCCATATTTTTGAGAATACTTGTATTATCTTTGTTTTGTTTTGTTTTGTCCCTTTTGGTAAGTGAGTAGTAGTTTTAATTTGCATTTTTTCAGGGAAACGTTACATGAATAGAATCCCAGATATATCCATTTCTAACTCAGTAAACTCTTGGACAAGTTCTTTAACCATCTTAACCAGGATCTTAATGCCTACTTCTTTAAAATGTACATAATCAAATGTCAGCCATAAAGCTGTATTGAGGCATAATGCAAAGAAAGCACTCAAAAAGTATTTAACTAGTATTTCTAGTACATGGGCCGCAGTAAATACATTAAGTGTTGGCTATAATTATTTATTATGGTTATGATAGGTAGATAGATAGATAGATAGATAGATAGATGCCAATATAATGCCAGGTCGATTGTGCCATGTGTCATAAAATTTGTCCAAATGAAGATGTATTATGTATCTGGTAAGATAAAAGGGAATTTGAAGTAGATTATGAAGAACTGGAGAGATGCACTCATGTAAAGATATGACGATGTAGGAGAGGGGAACTAGGGGTACAGGGGAAGAGTCTATCTTGGGAACAGAGATGGATGCAGTTTACCTTACCCCCACCCCCCGCCCCATGACCTGTCCATTGCTCACAGATTATCAAGAAGTAAGGCTATAAATGAAAACTTGGCATACTCCTCTGAATTTGCTTTTCTCATTCTAGATCATTCTCTTAGTTTAAATATCCCTGTTCTCTCTAATACTGAATTGTTTGTTATGATTATAATATTAAGAGTTAAATCTTTCCATAACCATTAATAATGTGTTTATGCACATTATTCACTTCCTTGGCTCCCCCCACCCTTACTCCCAGAAGTTCATAGAGTCTACAAATTCCCTTTTTTGGTCAGTCTTTCCTTGAAAAGTTGTTATTTTTTAAGATTAAAAAGAGAATCACAGTAGTCATTGTAAAAGAAAAGCTAAAAATCCTGTTTGGCTTCATTCTTCTTAGTTCTTATGCTTCCCACTACTCATCTCGTCTATAAGCCTCCAAACGTTCCAAAGCACTTCCAAGGATGTCTTTTAAGTATAATTTTTAATAGTATTTCTTTGGCCCCAAATACTGGTTTATGAGAGCTTTTTTTAAAAAAAATCTAGAGATCAGGTTCAAATGGGTGGTGCCGAGGTCAGACAGGCAGGTGCAATCTCCCAGAGCAGTGAATAGTTCTTCTGTGTGCAGGCTTCTTAAAGATGGCTCCTGGTTCTTGTTCCCCAGACCTTAAGAACTGAGGCTCTGTTTGATTACAGCACACAGTAGGCACCCAAAAAGGTTAGTTAAATAATTTTAAAGTAGAGCTCTTCCTACTAGTGTGAAAGTTTATTTCTAAGGAGCTCTGTCCTGCCTCCTGTTTTCCCTGGGCCCCTCCTTGCCTTGTGTTGATGTGTGCTCTTCTACTCTTCTAGAACCCACAGAGACTTGAGCGCTGTTGAAATTGCCACCCCACTTTGCATGAGCCAGAAACCAATCCTCTGGTAGTGTCAGATGTGCATTGGGGTAGCCCGTGCGTGTAGCCCTGGCTCAGGCCGACTCTCACAGAAGCCAGGCCCTGGCACTATGAAGCCAAGAGCCCCAGGCCTTGCTGCAGGGCCTGAGCCATGGAATGAGGGCTGTGCTATGTGTGCAAGCTGAGAGGCCAGGCACCAGCACAGGTGCTCTTGAGTCTGTACTCCCTAGAGGTGGAAACTAAGGCAAGAGAGATCCATCTCAGTCTCCTCTTCCCAGCCCAGCATCTTCACTGGATGAGAGAATTAGGCAAAGCCCATACCAATAGCCCTCCTCCTCCTCTCCTTCAAAAGTACATCCAACCTCCATGCCTACTCTCCCTTGTTTGAGAACTTCATCTGTGTTTAGCCAGTCTTCTCTGTTTAAAGGAAAAAGGCTCTTTCTATTACGGCAACTAACATCCAACAGTGGTGTCAAGGCCAAGGACCGAAAGCCCAATTAAGAGTTTGCACTAGTGCCCATTTTACCCAGTCCTTGCCAGTTGCCCTCTGACCCAGATGGCCATTTTAAGTGTGTATATTTTTTCCTGTGTCAGGAGACCTGTCAAAATGCAAATTAATCAGCATGGTTTTACCTCCTTTACCAAAGAAACAGCACAAGAATCCTGCCCAGGAGCCTTCTTTTGTGGTAACAGTTGTGATCACGGTGACCCTCTCAGCATGAGACAAAGGAGGGAGCAGCCAGATCCTTCAGTTTGACCAAGACTTGCCTTTTCTACTTTTGGAGCTGTTTTCCAAAAGGGGTCTAACTTGATGCGATTTGGTCAAGCCCCTAATCAGGGAAACCCCTGAACTTAGACCCAAATTCCCAGTTCTTGTTTGTGTTCTGAATATAAAGAAACATCTATAGAAATGTGTGTAAACTGTGTGTGTAAAAATTTGCTATAAATTGATTTCCCTTTGCCTTTTTGATGCATTACATTTTTTTCTCTTTTACTTCCTTTGTATTGTTGCTAAAAATGAATGAGGTAATAGTGCTACTTGTCTGGGGCTTGTTACATTTATTGCATCTCTCCTACTAGAGCTGGCTTATCTGAGAGGTCAGGAAAAGGTGTATTTTTACTTCTTCAGCTCAGCTAAGCTTCAGTAATTCAGAACTTTTTTGTCATCTTGAGTTTGGAAAAATCAGAGGATTTCCCTAAAGAAATGAATAAGGAACGAGCAGCATTGCCTCATGTAGGGAGGTACCTAAAGGAAAGGAGTGCCACGCTGTCGGGTAACAAAGTGCCCAAGTGCAGGCTAGCAGGGTGCCTGCCAACAGAGAGAGGGCCGTCTGTGAGAGAAAGATAGGGGGAAATGGAAGGAAGGAAGGTTCCACCCCTTCCCCTAGCAAAATCAGTGGCTGTTCTTCATGAGCTCGCAGGTGGGGCATGCAGCTGAAACACTGCCTGTGTGAGCCATAGACCAGGCGTCAGGGTGTGGAACAGCTCTTGGATATCACAGCATGAACACTGAGAAGGCCTGAGGTGACATCAAGGCAGCCTAAATGGTCTCCCCAAGCCATTCTTTGAAATCTAGGCTAGATATGTACGAGATCAGAATTTAGCTGGGCCAAGAAGGATGGTTTCTGACTTTGTATACCAAATACTGCATATGAATCTAAGTGTAGTAAGAGAACCTGTCTTGCATTTTTGGATGTTTTTAGAAATGCAGGGGTTATGGAGTGGTCAAGGATATTTACCTAAATTCCTTGAAACTAATTAATCACAGGGATTCATTGCTCCTATACCATAAGAGGAGTCACATTTATTCTGTTCTCCAAGATACTGGAAGCCTGTGATTAATTTTTTCTTCTAAAATTCTCATCCTAGATATTAAAATGAGGGATTAATTTATGAAAGTTTAAGTCTCTTAACTTGTGGTAGTTTTTCTTATCTTAAAGTCATCTTCCTCTTTGATAGTTTTATTTGCAAGGTTTTAGAGGTTTCCTACTGGTTATTTTTCATACTTCATGACAGTTCATGTATTTCTAAAAATTACTCTCAGAATGATTCAGATATTTTTTCTGAAGTTAAATTAGCCCTGATATATGCTCTATATTCCTAGTAAGTATTTAGTGTGACATGTGATAATTTTAGAGCACTCACATGACACTATTTCCAGATTATTACTTTGAAATCTCAATGTTGAAATTTTGTTTCCATTTTTCATTCCTAATTATTTACTTCTTTTCAGTAGTATTGTAGATGCAATTGTTTGTGTTTCTTTACAAATTATTTATTATTAGTGTATAGAAATATAACTGCTTTTTGTATGTTGATTTTTATATCCTGAAAATTTGCTGAATTTATTGGTTCTAGTACGTTGTGTTTGTTTTGTTTGTTTTTTTGTTGGAATCTTCAGGTTTCTAGATAATGATCGTGTTGTTGGTTAATAGAGATAATTTTATTTCTTCTTTTCTAATTTAGATGCCTTTTATTTTTTTCTTCACTATTACTCTCTGACTACACACTCCAGTAACATGTTGAATAAAAGAGTTAAAAACAAACAATTTTGTCTTGTTCCTGACCTTAGAGGAAAAGCTTTAGACTTCACCACTAAATAGATGTCCATTGTGGGATTTTCGTCTATGGACTTTACCATGCTGGGTAGTTTCCTTTTATTCCTGGTTTGATGAGTGTATTTATTATGAAAAATGTTAAATTTTGTCCAATGATTTCTGAACATCACTTAAGAAGATCATATGGGTTTTATTTTTTTTATTCATTCTGTTACTGAAGTATCCTACATGATTGATTTTATTACTGTTGAGCCATCCTTGCTTTCCAGGAATAAATCCCACTTGTATGTAGCATACTTTTTAAAGTGCTGTTGAATTTTGTTTGCTAATACTTTGTGGAAGGTTTTTACATCAGTATTCATCAGGTTTATTGATCTGTAGTTTTTCTGCAGTATCTTTGTCTGACTTTAGTATAAACGCTGGCCTTATAGAACGAGTTGGGGAAAGTTGCCACTTTTTCAATTTTGGGGGGAAATTTTGAGAAGGATTGATTTCTCTAGTGAAGCTTTCATATCCAGGGCTTCTCTTTGTTGGTAGATTTTTGATTACTGATTCAATGTTCTTATAACTAGTCTTATTAGACTTTATATTTCTAGGAATTCGTTCATTGTAGCTAGATTACCCAATTTTTTTTCTTAAAGTTGTTCATGATACTCTCTATAATTCTTTTTTATTTCTGTAAGATCAGAAGTAATGTCCTCATTTTCATTTCTGAATTTAGTAATTTGAGTTTTCTGTCTTTTTTTCTCAGCCCAGCTACCTAAAAGTTTTTCAGTTTGGTGAACTTTTCAGAGTCAAATTTTGATTCTATTCATTTGCTCTGTTCTTCTATTCTATTTCATTTATCTCTGCCCTATTTTTTATTATTTCCCTCCTTCTAACTTTGGGTTTAGTTTGTTCGTTTTCTAGTTTCTTATGTTGTAAAGTTAGATTTTGACTTGAGATCCTTCTTAATTTTTAATATAAGCATTTATAGCTATCCATTTGCCCCTTAACAGTGCTTTCACTATGTCCCATAATTTTTGGTATGTTTTTATTCATCTCTTAAGTATTTTCTAATTTTCCTTGTAGTTTCTTCTTTGATCTATTGACTATTTAAAAGTAATTGTTGAATCCCCACAAATTTCTGTATTTTCCCGGTTTTCTTTCTACTGTTGATTTCTAATTTCATTTCATCATGATTAGAAAAGGTACTTTGTATTATTTCATTCTTTTAAATGTATTAAGACTTGTGGCCTAACACATGGTCTATCCTGGAGAATGTTGCATGTGGACTTGAGAAAAATGTGTATTCTGTTTTTTTTAGACAGAGTGTTCTGTAAAGTCTGTTAGTTACAATTGTTCTATAGCATTGTTTAGGTCTTATGTTGACTTATTGACATTCTGTCTGATTACTTTATTCCTTATTGTATATCAATTTCAATCTTCAATTTTATTAATGTTTGCTTAATATATTTAGGGGGTTTAATGTTTGGGGAGTGTGTGTGTGTGTGTGTATGTATATATATATATATATATATATATATATATATATATACATATATATGTCATTATATCTTCTTGGTGAATTGACCCTTTATCATTATATAAAATTATTCTTTGTCACTTGTAATGTGTTTTTTAGCTTAGTCTATTTTGTCTGATATTAATATAGCCTTGCTCTCCTTTGTTTACTATTTGTCTGGAATATATAATCCATCCTTTTATTTTCAACCTATAAGTGTCTCTAGATCTAAAGTGACTCTTATAGATAGAACATAGTTGGATCTTGTTTGTTTGTCCTTCTACCAATGTATGTCTTTTGATTAGGGAATGTAATCAATTTGTATTTAAAGTAATTTCTGATAGCAAAGGACTTTATTGCTATTTTGTTATTTGTTCTCTGTATGTCTTAATAAGTATTTTTGTCCCTTATTTCCTCCCTTACTGCCTTGGTATTTCATTGATTTTTGTAGTAATATATTTTGATACCCGTTTGTGTATTTGTTATAGATATTTTTCTTTGTGGTGCCCTGGGATTATATATAACATCTTTAATTTATAGCAATCTATTTCATTATTTTTAAATGCTTTTATTGTAGTAACTTTGATTTTACACATTTAAATAAACTCGTACATATAGGTTCCCTATATATGCAGTTTCTCTGTTCCTCATATATGTCAACACACCCTATCCTCCACCACATCACTACCACGTGCCCCACTGCCCCCACAATCCCATTACCTATTGGTAACCTCAGTTCTATTGCAAGTGTCCAAGGTTTGGTTTGGTTTCATCTGTCCCTTTGTGTTGCCTAGTCACATTCCACCTATGAGTGAGGTCATTTAGCATCTTTCTTCTTTTGACTTATTTCACTCAGCATAATCCCTTCTAGTTCCATCCATGTTGATTCAAATGATAGGATTTCATCTCTAAGGGCCGTGTAGTATTCCTCTGTGTATATATACCATGCCTTCTTTATCTATTAATTTGATGTTGGATACCTACGTGGTTTCCAGTTCTTAGCTATTGTGAATAGGACTGCAGTAAACACGAGTGTATATAAGTCTCTGTGAATTAGTGCTTTTGTATCTTTTGGGTAAACACCCAGAGGTGGGATGGCAGGATCACGTGGAATTTCCATATTCAATCTTCATACTGTATACCAATCTATTTTAAATTGATACCAACCTAACCTCAATATTGATTTTTTTTCTGTTTTGCACCCTTACTGTATACTCTACATTGCATTAAGCATACCATACTTCATTTTAATTCTTTTAGTAGCCTTCTAAAATGTAGGTTTTACTGTCTACATTCTACAAGTGAGGAAACCAAAACACAAGGAGAATAATTAACTAATCCAAATCAACAAAGCTAGCAAGTAGCAAAGTCAGAATTTACTCCAGCTCAGCCAGACCCTCCCTGTGTGCCACCCAACACTGTGAGCTGTCTGAACTCATATTTCCTCTGCATTCATCATCTCAAGGAGGGTGACCGGATGACCTTGTTAAAACTTGTAGATGACTAGTCTCTTTCTTTCCAAAGCAATTGATGACTTTTGTGTTTCATTTGACATTTAGCGTGGGTGGTACATATACTAATGGAATTAAAGGAATGGCACAAAGAATTGAGACTTTACTTTTTTTAGACTTGAAAGCATAAAAATAAAAGTATAAGGTATCTGAAGTTTAATGTGGCCAACTCAGTGGAAAATTTCCTCAAATTGTTGTTTCTCTTATAATGAAACAAAACGTGTAATTATTCACTTTAAAAAAACACTTTAGACTGGAATAGAAAGAACTGCTTAATGGATATTTTTTCTTCTTTAATAGTCTATTGCCAGAAACACTAATTGGAAGTATGTGCTCCATTCATTTGTTGATATTTTACCGCCAAATTCTTGGAGATGTGCTCCTGAAAGAGAGGGTGAGCATGCAAAGTGCTGGTAAGGGACCTTTCACAACTTACATATAATCATAGTTTCCTAGAATGTTTCTGAATACTCTGTTTTTAGTATGTGTTTTGTATACACATTTTTGGGGGAAGAGCCCAAATAACTGGCTCTTAATACACAAAGTTTAATTATCAATGGATTAGAGTGAAGTTACTCAGAATTATTGACTTCATTTGCACCTGGCTCGGAAAGTGGGTAGACTCTGCATTCGAGAGTTCTGACCACAGACTAAATCTAGCAATATCTAAAGGATTTTTCTTTACTGAGGACACAAGATTGTAGAATTTATTGCCCTTGTCATTTCATAAGGGTCCTTCCTGGTCTCCTTCTTGCATAGGTCTTTCAGATGCCATTATTCTCTTGTGTAATATTCATTTTCTCCTACGTAGTATTTAAGTAGGTGACCAGAGTCCCCAAACTACTGACTGCTTCCAGTTTCATCCACCACTGTCCAGTGACTCCAGATATCAGAGTGGGGACCTTCGCTGAGCACAGGTGGACTGGTGCCACCCTCAACAGCCACCCGAGCCTTCTTTCCCCTGGTGCTTCTGGTTTCTTCTCAGCCTTCCAAGAGCAAGGGTGTCTCCTAATTGAAAGATTCCTTTTGCCACACTACAGTTATGTCTTAAGAAGGAAAGAGCATTTGGGGGTTGGGACATAGAACAAAAATTTCTACTTTTATTCTGTTCAGAGCCACTTTGTTCCCACTCTGAAAGTTCTGCTGGATATAAGATTCATAACTCCCTGGGGTATGGATATAGGGGCAGATGGAGGTGAAGCAGATGGCTTTGAACTCTCCTAGAGCTTAATGTGGAGTGTGTTAAAATCATGTGGCACAATCATTTTAATCTGAATGAATGTTTTAATCCTTATTACAGTAACATACATTGGGGAAAGTTTCTAGAAAATCTTTTTTTTTTCTTTTGTATTTTAGATTTGATTAGTAATCCCGTGCTGGCCACCTTCCCCAAGCTCTTGGAGCAGCCCGACTTGATGGATGCACTCAGGGTGAGTAACTCCGCCATGGAAGCCTGGCGGGCTCTGGAAGAGGGTAGACACCACTGTTCGAGATCTGACACCTGCTCTCAGGTTGTTTTTTTTTTTTCCTATTTGGATAATGTCTCCCAATCCCTTTCCATTGTCTTGTTAACTTGGTCTCATTCTTTCCTTTCTGATACAAATGTTACTTACCCAGGCCTGTCTTCTTTGACCCATTAAGCAAATAGGGTGCCTATTATGTACACTATTGCAACCTCTTGCCTGTCATTTGTTCTCAAATTAAGATGACCACTGATAGGATTTATAAGATAAATCAACTGAGTTTTCAGGGGAAAGTTAGGACATGCATATTTTTAATTTCGCTTGACAAATACTGTCTGCTATATGAAATGGTAACTGGCTTTTGGGTTGAATCCTGTGAACTCTCCCATTTCAGCCACCTTTTAATTTCAAAAATGGCAATTTTGTAAAGTTCAGCTTAATATATCAGGGCTAACAAGTATTAGAAGACCTGTATGCTTACAAGACACATGCTCAGGTCACCTGACAAGGACCATAGAGGAATTTTATCCAGGTACAAGATTTAAAGAAGGCAGCAAATGAGCATCCAGAACCTGTTTTCATTAAAGAGGTCGTAGGTGAAATGGACCTAGTAAAAGGCTGGGGGCCGCATCAGATTTTGAAATATTGAGATGAGGGTGAAAGACTGTATGTATAGAAGAATCAGCATGAGAAAAAAAATTTTTGAAGGAAAGGTGCATAAAGGGCAGTAGGCAGGCAGTTATTCAGTTATTTAGTTATTTAGTTATTCATCTTAGCTGTTCTCCCCAACCTGGGAGGCAATCCTGGGTCCTTGGGGTCTATGTGACCTTCACTTTGGCCAGAGCCAGCTGATCAAACCATTATTCCACCAGGGTGTGCGCCAGCATGAGAAAGTATGTTGAGGCAGACAGGAGTAGAGAATGTTCTTGAGGAAAGCAAGTGATCCAGTTTGGCATGTTTGATGCCATCCGTAGATGGACAAATCAGTCTGAATGTCATGTAGGGTTTTGCTTTAGGAAGTCTGAGCACAGAGAGGCAGAAAGGCACACGTGCAGGCGGAGGGGGGCTCTTTTAGGAGGGGCTTCTGTTAATAAGGAAGGGGTCACACGGGCTGTCAGTCGTGGAAGGAGGAAGTCCTCATGCACAAAACTTTTTTTCAGACTTTAAAACTAATTCCACATTCTGGTTTGTCTGGACTGAGTGTTGTCCACATAGCAATGAAGTTTTCAGCAAAAAAAAAGACTCAAGAAAAACATGGCCCATGATTATCAGAATTTCACATAAACTCATTTGGCACTTTACCTACATTGTCTCTTTCTTCCCTATATAGTCATTATGTTTAATTACAGTAAGGTTGGGGAAGTATGGCAAAGAGTTATGAATATCCCAACTAATATAATATTTCTATTTAATTTTCAGAGTTCCTGGGCTGAGAAAGAAAGCACATTAAAAAGGTCTGAGAAGGTAATAGGATTTTCCATGCTGAACTTCACATTTGTGGTGCTCAGCGTTTGCTCTCACCTGCACGCTCTGCTAATGCCTAGGCGGACCGTATTTCCTTGAGACACACACGGGACTGGACTTTTGGGTCCCCCTTAACAGACTGGGCCCAGGGTAATCAATGCAACTGCCCCTTCTGCCCTGTGTTACAGGTGGTCCAGATTTATTAAAAATGAGGCAGAACTGATGGCTGGGAAATATGAAAGCAAACGGTCTGTCCCATTTAAAAACAGATGTATAGTCAACCTAATAATGCCTCTTTTTTGGCTCATGTAGTTATTCATAATTCCACTTCCACAATTAAACTCTGTCATTACAGTTGAAAAGGCACATTTCAAGAAGGGTTTGAGAGATGTAATGTAAAAAGAAGCACTTGATAAAAGAGAATAATTTTAGATCATTGAGTTTTATTTAATTGGGGGAAATTTTTAACCCAAAGTCTCTCAGTTGGCTATCAGATTTCTTTTGTTTTAAAAAGATTTCTCTAGCTCTCCAAATACATATTAGGTAAAGAGAAGAAAAAAGAAAACTGGCCAATAATGTTATAAGCCAAAGTGCACTGGAAAATGCCCGGCTCGTGCTTACTTTGCTGTGGAAGTCTGCTCATTGCCAAACAGAACTTACAGTAGCCAGCCAGGATTGGCTTGATGCTTTAATCCAGACTGATAAACTCATTCTGGAAAGGGCCACGTAGTAAATATATTTTTGACTTCATGGGTCATAGATCTCTGTCACAACCAATCATCTCTGCCATTGTCACCCCAAAGCAACTACAGACAGTATGTAAAATAGCTGGATACAGCTGTGTTTCTGTAAAACTTTATTTATAAAAAGACGTGTGGGCTACATTTGGCCAATGTCCAGCTTTTAGACTTCTAATCTAAAATGTTACTTATCTACAGAAACAAGGAAGAATAAACAAAGTAATGACCCTAACTTGGAAAAAATGTGTAGTATCCTTATGTGGGCTTCCAATTTACCATTTACACTTGACCTTCGCTAAATTTGGCAGGTTTGATGCTATTCTACAGTGGGCAGGTGCTGGGCCTCAGGCCTGTAGAAATTGCCTCTTACTTAGATAGTGTGCTTAGAGGAGCAAACTATAGTCAAACTCTTCTGTGTGTGGGTATCTTCACCAGCAGATGTCTGTGCTCTCTGGAATTCCCACCCCAGCTCGTGAATGTCAGGGCTTGACTGATAGTGTTTATATTACATTACTCTTGTTGTCTGGGGAGAGTTTGACAACAGTTTTTACTCCTTGGATTTCCTTTCTCTGATTTCATGTAGAGTGCATGCCTGCCACTTTCTTATAAAACACTTGACTATGACCTCTGATACGCGATAATCATGCTGTGTTTTAGTTACCTGTACCTGAAACACACCCTTGTCACCAGAATTAGACTCAGCACTCTGAATGTGTAAGTTTCCATAGAGGAGTTTAGGAGACACTGGTTTCAAGGAGCCACTCACAGGCCCTCAGGAGTGCGCCGTGTCTACTGCCTAGTGACTCTTCCTTGCCGCCTCCTCGGAGAACCCTTTCCTGACGGACCGCCAGTTCAGAGCCCCTGACTGGTCAGGGTCTAACAGCATTCTCCAGCCCGCCCTTAGGCGACGTTCAGTTAATGGAGTACTTAGCTTCTAACACTCAGAAACGATCTAGACCCATGCACAGTTATGCGTGGTGGTGCTGTTTTCCCAGAGAGACAAAGAGTTCCTGAAGGCTGTGTTCCTCCTGGTGTACCACGACTGCGTGATCCCTCTTCTCCATTCCACGTTCCTGCCTCCGTTCAGGTGGGCAGAGGAGGAGACCGAGGCCACGCGCTGGAAAGTTATCGCTGACTTCCTTAAGCAAAACCAAGAAAATGGAGGCTCCCTGCAAGCTCTGCTGTCCCCAGATGGAGTCCATGAGCCTTTTGACATTTCAGAGCAGACCTATGACTTTTTGGGTGAAATAAGGAAAAATGCAGCCTGAGGGGGGTGGCCCTGACCTGCAGCTTCCCACTGTGAGTCTGTAGGACCCGCCATACTTGAGTAAAATGCCAGAGCCAAAGCCAGTGACACATTATAACTTAGTTTGCTCTTTTTATTTGCAGACCACATTTTGTAAGACCTATTTACCTAATAATTGTTGAATATGTTTTTGAACAATAAAACAAATTTATAAGGACTACTGTTTTATCTGAAATTAAGGACAGTTTTTCAAAATCCAACTAACTTAAGTTGACTGTGTCTATAATTTGTATAGAAGCAAGATTTTATCAAAAGCTAAATTTAAGATTGTTAAAATGTCATCCATATTATGGGAGAAAATATTTGAAAATCACATATCTGATAAGAGTCTAGTGTCCAGAATAGATAAATGTATGATTATTGCTAATAAAGTTTATGTTACGAAGTGAGGGGAAATCAGAGTTTTCTATTTGAGAAAGTTATGTCATTAATCAATTTCATTTCATATTTTAATGAGATTTATCCTAGCTAAATATAAAAGTAGGATGTAGTTTTGACCTTTTCAGATCCACATAATAAATGCTCTCTAA
The DNA here is from genome assembly GCA_004363575.1 of Solenodon paradoxus. NCBI lineage: Eukaryota > Metazoa > Chordata > Mammalia > Eulipotyphla > Solenodontidae > Solenodon > Solenodon paradoxus. The sequence continues at coordinate 140,492 of RJWH01001485.1, read as the reverse complement.
AAAAAACAAAACTTTGAGGCTTCAGGAATGAGTTAACACACACCTATGTCAGGTAACAGTGTTGCTGTGTTTCAAGTGAGCATGTGACTGCCAGTGACTCGTCACAGGTTCCCCTGCTCGTAATAACAGTGCCTACTGTGGGTGTTCCCCATTAACTGGATTAATCCTCATAACTCATAGACGGTAGGTACACAGTTTTTTCTTTTATTACTACAAAAGAAACAGGTCAGTCAGTTTCAGTCATTTGCCTAAGATCAAAGCTATGTATCAAGTAAAGATTTTTCTACAATTCTCTGTAACCTAAGATGGTCCCCTCATTGGTGTAAACCTTTAGGAATTGGATGTGAAACTGAAATGGAGAAGGTTGAAGAAAAACATCAGTTTGCCCGCGTACAAACCGAGATTTTTTTTGGTGCCGTGCTCCCCTGAAAGAAGCATCTGTTTTCTGAGCCCCGTCATCGTAGGAAGTCCCCGCGCCACATGGTGGTTGATTCGCTTACTCTCAGCCCTTCACCTGAACCTAGCCTGGGCCTTCATCGCAGAGATGAACATGGTCTGAAAAGGTCCCCAGCCAAAAATGTGACGAGAGAACTTGGCCTTGGAAAAGATTCACTATCTTTCCAGGACAGTTCTGGAGATTCCCGCCCTTAGTTTCCCTCTGTCTTCTGTGACATTGGAAGCTGTGTCCAGATATCATTCATTTGCACATCCCTTTCTCTTTTGCTGGGACCCTGGCCCTCTCCAGCGCCTCTTGGTGGGAGAGAGTCTTTGCCTTTTCAGATGGAGGTGGTGAGAGCGCGTACAGGGACTTCCCCACCATGTCACTGACTGCCTTCTCATAGGCCCCCGAGTCCTGTTTGGAGGAAGACGAAAACGTCACTCCCCATTGTGAAGGTCATTTTTCCATCGTATCTTTAATTCGCAAGTTCCATCTTTTAATTTTTTAAAATTATTTAGCATATTAGCATTAAACCATGGGTGGGGCATTTTGAATTAACAAAATATTGCTGGTGAATTCTTTCAGTTAAGGAAGTGAGAGCCCTTTTTAGACTGTTTTTCAGACTCACTTGAAATGTGTCATGACTGACAAATGTGGGCAACTTCATAGTTTCTGACACATGAGAAAAAACTATGGGGACACGACAGAAGACAGTTTCAGTATGATTAGGCCACAAAGTGAGACAAAGAGGCAGTTCATCTAAATGGAGGGGACAGTTCCTCAGAGGTGAGGGCCTCTGCCCTGAAGAGACTCCACATTCTTTCTTCGGTTAGCGGAATATTCTTTTTTTAAAACAATGAAAACTCTCTGGCTTTTTAAATGCTACTTTTTAGCTTCCAGAACAGGAAGAGGTTGTCAGGGAACCAAAAACATCCTGGAAATGAGTCCTGGGGTGTCTGTGTTAAGGAGCCTGGCTTGGCAACACACTGAATTCAGCATGAGAGCCTGGGGGACGGGGAGCAGGGTAGGCCGGGCCTTTGCCAGGTGATCACACTCATGTCTGTCTGTGAAGCCAGGGGACTCCCCACATCAAACTGCTAGTGGGGCAGGACTCTCCTAACCTCCCAACCTCTTACAGTTGACTGAGTGTCACAGCCATCAGGTCTACTGGAGGTGAAAAGTGTCCTGGTCCCCTCATCTGGGTGGTTGGGTTGAAGGATGAGGGATGGGCACGTACTAAAGAGCAGATACTATCTGTCTTCAGTGGCTTTCTGGTCTAATGCGTGAGGCCAGAACAACTCATAAGGAATTGGTTGAAGCATATACAACATACAAACAGAACAGGTCTGACTTGCCAATCCAGTAGCATCTGGGAAACCAATCGGATGAACAAAGGCAGGAGCTAGAAGTGTCATCTGCTGGCTGAGGACGTGGTCAGCTTGCAGCTCTGTAGGGTAGCCTCTGCCATGGGCTGGCCCTGCTTCCTCACTGTGAAGCCTTCCAATCTGGGAGATTTTCTCAGGGCGTGGAGGTGCTCAGAGATCATTGTGTTCTGTTTCCTCAAAACAGAATCAGTGACAGAAACCTACTGGAGGCACCATGCCTCTGAGTTTTCACTTGTCCATTTACTCCCTGTGAATTTGCTGAGCACCTACTATGTTCCAGGCACATTCGGCTTTGAGGACACAGTGGGAGAAGCCATGACATGACCCTTGTTCTAACTTCCAATGCATGGGGTCGACAGTAATCGTACAAAATAGCCACAAGGGAAGGATACAGGTTGCTTAGAAGAGCCTGTCACTGAGTCTTTTTATTGTTGCCATTGCACTGAATTCTAACACCCTGTGACTCAGGGTGTTAATATCCCTGTGACAGCCACAAGGAGCAATTCATATAGGTCTTCCTTTCAATCAGTACTTGCCCCCTCTACACTCCACCATCGACACTGGGGTCCAACTAGATTCAGATCCATTTTTTGGATGAATCCCTATATGAACCCCACCACGCACAAGCTGAAGCACAGGGACACATGGACTTGACAACCTAGTCCCCTGCACCATCCATACTTGCTGTCTAACTTCTGATATTTAGACACAGTAACCAAATGCATTTGGACAGGGAGGGACAGATAGAGCAATAGTAAGGAGCTGTGCCAACTTGGGTAGGAAAGGGAAGCCCAGGGCTGTGTGACCTGTGATGACTGACACTGAATGAGGGCATCAGGTCTGCGTGCAGCAATATAAAACGGAAATCATTAATGGAATACAGCTCACACTCAGGACTTTGGTAGTGTGACTATTGTTTAGTCCAGATCCCGTCCTCCGGAGACTGACTGAACCTTAACCTGCTCACTTGTATCTGACTGCCAGCAAATATTAACTATTGGAGAACTTTGTCCTTTCGAAGAGGCCGCTTCGGTGGATCACAAGAAAGGCCCCACACTCTCTGGTCCCTTCTTTGAGTAGGTATCTCTGTACAACCAAACATTCTCTCTAGAGTCTCTCTAGAGTCTTCCTGGAAGCTGTCCTTTGACCTTGAAGTCTTCTGTCCCTGCCTAGACCCCACAGAAACCCAGGAGCCAGACTCAGTTCTTCCTGACCATCACAAGCAGCATTAAACACAACTGCTCCTAACCTGGGCCTGTTCGTGTATATGTTTTGCCTCCCCTATTTGAGTCAAAGTGACCTTGACTTGTAGAGATGTTAACTGCTGTGCCTGAATCAGTAGGTGAGAGCAGTAGGACCTATGGGTCCCTATAGCATAAAGGCGGTGGGCAAGTGAAATTGATGTCCTGAGACCAATGTCTACATGGGTGTGCATGGAGGCTTCCCCACAACAATAAGAAATTCTTGGACACCCCAAGAGATGTGAGAATTCAACCTAAGTCCCCTGACAGACCTTCATTTTCCACTTCAGATGCCAGTCACAAGACCAGGCTTCTGAAAGTCTGGTTATAAATCTGAGGGTTCCATAACCTCCTCTTTGGGTTCTATTAATTTACTAGAGTGGCTCAAAGAACTCAGGAAACCCATTTACTCAGCAGATCATTGATTCATTACAAAGGCTGTAACTCAGGAATAGCCAGAGGAGATACACAGGCCAAAGTATGGGGAAAGAGTGAGGGTTTCCATGTTCCTTCCAGGTGACACACTCTTCAAATCTCCACGTGCTCACCAACCTGGAAGCTCTCTGAAGCCCCTCCTTTTGTTTCATTATGGAGGCTTCATTACATAGACAGTATGATTCCTCATTGGCGACTGGCATTTGAACTCAATCTCCAGCCCCTTATCCCCTTGGGGGTCTGGGACTGAGACTGGCAGTTCCAACCCTCTAACCACAGAATTGGTTCTCCTGGCAACCAGCCCCCATCCTTAGGTACTTCCAAAAGTCACCTCATTCTCATAATCAGAGACACTTATTACTTTCAACACTTAGGAAATTCTATGACTTTTGGGAGCTATGAGACAGGATCTGTGGACAAAGATCAAATATGTATGAGAAATACACGTTTGGTCATCTGAATGACCAAACATATATTTCCTTTTTTAAGGAAAGTTTCAGGCAGCATTGAAGGCAAACAGAGGAATAGAGGCAGGGAGAAAGAGAGGGGAGGAAGCAGCATTTTATTTATTTCATGTAATTCATTTTGGTGGTTCTCACTGACCCCAGGATGTATGTGGATTGTGTCCTGTCACTCACCAGGGCATGCCAAAATATATATTTCTTATGCCTCACAACATCACAGCTAGGCTTCCTTTCTCTTGTGAACATCTGGTGCTTTTGCTGCCCAACATCCATATACTTCTCTCCAGGACGCTTCACTCCTAGCCCCTCCGGAGGAGCCCTCCCCTATACCACACACGCATACGCATGCACGCACGCACGTATGCACACAGTGGGCTCTGACTGGCTCAAGCAGATCAGCATATCCCATTCTCTTGGTCACAGTGATTAGATTGGGAGTCAATAGAGAACAAAGCCCCCACGATTTACTCATCAGAGCTCTCTCCTCCCCTGTTCAGTGGGAGAGGTGAGACGGGGAGCCACTGCAGGCTGCCGCAATTCTGCTAGCAGAAAGGGAACATTTAGAGTCTGGGTATATGGGAGTGGCACTGGGTGAGGTTAAGAATGAATCCAACCACAATGACAGTCAGGTAGAGTTCAAAAATTAGAAATCTAGGTCCTTGGTAGGCATTGTTCGAGTCCCTGGATCAGGTCTCACCCGAAGCAAACATTCCCTCTGAAATTCTCACCTATCTGAGGTAATACATTTCCTTCATTGTTAAAGTCAGTTGGAGTGGGTGCTTCCGATCTGCAACGGAAAGTATCCTAATGGATACAACTGTATATTCTTTTCTTCAGTATCTCTGGTTTTCTTCTGTTCTGCCCCTCATTTTTCAGGCAAGCAATAAATCTCTTATGAAAATTGTATGATGTAATTTATTGGTGGGGAAGGAGTTTAGGGGAAAAGAGTTTTAAAAAGTCAAGTTATCTCTAAAGTCTTTTTAAGGTCAGTCATTCAAAAACATGTGTTTAAGGGCTTCCATGTGCCAGGCAGTATTCAAAATAAACAAAATGACTATACTCCTGAAACATTATCTTAGGGAAGGGTAAGGAGACACACAATATGACAATGAGTTAATAAACAAGAAAAATATTAGGTGGTGTTATGCAAGGAATCAAAACAAGCTGGTATAGTTTCGGTTCTAGACATGGATAATCCACCTCTCCTCCCACTGAATGCAGCTAACAGCCTTGGACAGAATGCATTGAACAACTCTTTGATGACTCTAAAAAGTAAGGAGAAGTAAGAAGATTTGGGAAGGAAACCAGAATTGACAATATTACCAAACAGGTTATGAGTTTCCCATTTTCTTTCCTCTGGTAACTCAAAGACAATAGTTGTTGGAATTGAGACATTAACACAGCAATTACAATTATGTTCTAAGAAGCAAGGGTAAATCCTCTTGAAATAAATAGAAAGATGGACAGTCTTATAAGAGAAATAGATGATGCAAAAAAAGAACCAACATGAAGCTTTATAAATAAAAAATATAATAACCGAATTTTTAAAAATCACTGAATGGACTCAATAACAGACTGCAGATGTCAGAGTCAGCAAACTTAAAGATTGCTCAATAGATCAAATCAGTATAAATAAATCAACATTAAGTTGTCCAACTAAACAACAGAAAGTAAATAGATTGAAAATAAAAAAAATCCTTGGGCACCTATGGGGCTGGATCCAAAGGTCTAGCATTTACATCATCAGAATCAGTAGGAAATGAAAAGCATAGTGTAAAAATTCTTTTTTGAAATAATGACTGAAAAGTTTAAAGAAGCTCAAGATAAGCTCAGGGAAATCCATGCCCTGTCACATCATAACCAAATTACTAACACTAAAGATGAAGAAAAAAATCTTGTAAGTAGCCAGAGAAGAATAATACATTAAGTATAGAGAACAGCGTTTTAATGACTGAATGTCTCATCAAAAACCAGAGACCAGAAGACAATAGAACAGTTAAGTGCTAAGAATAAAATAGATTTTTAACCCAAAATTCTATATTCTGAAAAATTTCCTTTAGGAATGAAGGTGAAACAAAGACATTCTCAGAAGAAGAAAAGAATTCAATGTCAACAGGCTTACTCTAAATGAAATGCTAAAGTAGGGTCTTCAGAGAGAAGGCAAATGATACCAGGGAGAAGTTTGGCCCATTAGAGATTAAGTAACAGCAACAGAAATGGTACATATCTGAATAAACAAAATAGATTATTTCCTTCCTAAATTCTTTAAAATACATGTGATGGCTGAGAACAAAAGTCATACATTGTCTGACGAATGTTTAGTTTATGTTCATGTAATAGTATGATAATTACAGCATAAGAGCAGGAGGGCAAAGGGACATATTCTACCTTCTACTTGAAGCGGCAAAATAACTGTAGTTACTGAAACGTTAGCGATGTATATTGTAACTCCCACAGCAGCTTCTGAACAAATAATAGAGACATAGTCAAAAACTCAATAGATGAATACTAAAAATGTTCCAAAAATCCAAAAGAATACAGGAAAGAGGAAACAAACAAACAAACAAAAAAGAGCGAACAAAAATAAAGAAAACAAAATGGTAGACACAAATCCAAATATATCAATAATTACATTAAATGTAAACAGTAAACAATTAAAGAAAATTTCAGAATCCTCTTTTTTAAAAAAGAGAGAGCCACTCGATCATAACCACACCAAAAATATTATGGAGTGACACAGGTAGAAGTTAAAGTAGAAAAATATATACAATGCAAACAAGTATATCATAATATACATGCAAAATTAATTGAAATCAGCAGTACTTGCATATGTTATTGGTGGGACTATGAATATTTTACCACTTTGGAAAATAACTTGATGATATCTGTGAAAAGCGCATACCACAGAATCCACAATTCCACTCCTAATCTCAATTCAAATGCATGTCTAGAATGTTTGGAGTGTGTTTTTATTGCTATGATCAGTAACACTGCTAGCAATGTCCTTGCCTATAAATCCACACTGGAAAAAAATACAACGTCCACAAGCAATAGAATAGAGTATAGTACATGGTTGCAAGGCAATACCAGGCAGCTGAGCGTGACGTGCACAACACATGATATGGAGCCTCACAGATATGATGTTGAGTGAAAGAAGCCAGTCTACAAAGGAATCCATTCAAAATCAGGCAAGACTCACCTATGAGGTTCAACGTCATGAGAGCAGATGTTTGGAAGCGAAGCAGAGAGACGCAATTGGGAGGAATCTGTCAATGTTCTATTTCTCGCTCAGGGTGGTGGCTTCTTCGTCTGTATATTTTGTGTGCCTTTTCTCTAAGTGCCCCATGAATCAACAGAAACAATTTTGAAATAATTTTAAAAAATCAGAATGGAAATATGAATAGAGGAAGTGCCGGTTTTGCTCTGGAAAGGAAAGAGAGACAAGAAGTGATCTCAGGGATTAGAATTAGGTCAACAAGTACCCATTCAGAATTTGCCATATGCTAGAACTCAGTGAGATGTTTTTAGACACATCCTCTCATTTAACCTGCCCCAACTAACAAGTGAGAAGATGCAGGTAGTCAGTGTGGTAATCAACAGCTCCAAGTACTAGCTGAGTGGTTTTCAGGCTTAACTCTAATTCTAAATTCCATGAGGAAGGAATCAGCAGCCCTCTCCAGAGGAGTCAAGATGACCCTTCTTTGGGGCCTGGCACTCCCCAATACCTCACAGGCGGAGGAGCCCTCTTACCTTGTCTTCAAGTGCATGCAAACCACAGCCTCAGAGATGCATTGACTGCACTAGAAGGCTAGACATTCTCGCCGCTCTGACTTCTGTCCCTGCTAGGACCTGACTGCCTGTTGTGCATTATGAATCCCATTGTTTTCTTAGAAATAGTCTAAGTCAAGTGGATTTTACTTGGTCATATGTAATGAAACATTACTTGGTTAATTCTAAAATATGTTAAATTTTTAATAACCTTGTTGTATCACCTCTTCATGTCTTAATATAATAAGTGCCTCAGAAGTTGGAGCTTGCTCAGGTCCTGCCACCTTCTATTATTACTGTCGTTTCACAGATGAGACAGTGGCCCGAGAAAGGTTTTCCTTCTTGCTTCCCCTAAATTGTTCCCATTATGCCATGTATCAAGGATATCCTACAGCCCATAAGAGTGGCAGAGGGCTTATCTGCAACATTTAGGAGGGGTGGCCAGAGGGGACCTGATGACAGGTGGGATTAGGGCCTGATTTCCATCCTCCATCTCCTCAGGCCTGGAGAAGTGCTCCACCAGGCGGGCCTGAGGGTTACCTTTGTGCCCTTTGCCTCTCCTAGCAATGTCCTGGCTGTGGCTTCATTTGGGCAAACTCCCGGCGCTACCCTGGCTCTCTAACAACAATCAAAGACCCAGCAGGCTGCTCCACCCGCCCAGGTCCAGGAGCCAACCACTTTTGCTAATGAACAGACACTGGCCTTCTGTTACAGGACCTCTAATTACCCCCACAAACCCCTTCACACCAGGGAGTGGCTTCCCAACTGGCCTGTGTGGGCAAGGCTGAGGCCCTGGGGACCAGGGAGAAGGGACCCCAACCCCACTCTGGAGCCTTTCTGCAAGACAGTGGGTTTTAAGGTAGAGAGGAAAGGGGCTCCCATCTCCAGGACAGTCTTTAGAGTGAATGTTTCTGCTGGCGACAGGCTGCTGGGTTTCAGCCTGAGTAACCAGCCCCCATGCTGGGCCAGAAGCCGCAGGGCCGGAGGCAGGAAGGAACTGCTCAGCCCCAAGCCTGGCTCCCTCCCAGGGTTCCCTCAGCTCTGGCTGGGGATGGGGACAAGGGACAGGGAAGGGAGCAGGGCTCAGGTTTGTATAGCACCCAGCTAGCAGGTCCTTTCAGGTGCCTGTTGGGGTGGATTTCTCCCTGACAGGGAAAAAGAAGAGAGGAGGATAGTAAAGAGGGGCGCAGAGAAGGAAGAGCCCTTGCCAGAGCTAGAAAGGAGGGCTGCTCTTCTCCCTCTGGTTTGAAACTGAGTAGCCCTCCAGGAAAGAAGAAGGAGGGAGCCAGGCAGCAGGGAGAGACATATAGGGCCCAGCATTGTCCCTGATCAGCTCTATGACCTTGGTTTGACCTTACAGATTCCTAGTATCTAGTCTGGAAAAAGGCAAAAGACACTAGCAGAGCTATGGGGATCATGAGGGTCTTCTGCAGATCCCTTGGCTCAAAAGTAAGTCCCCAATAATGGGTAGATGTGGTGGCAAACAGCCTTAGCCCAAGAGTCTTGGCACTGGTTAGAGGGTTGGTGGCTGCAGCTGACCTGCCTTGGAGTGACAGGCAGCAGGATGCAAACATTCCTGAATAGGCAGAGTCCGGAACATTCCCCCTGCTTCTGTGTGCCCAGGGGCTCTGCCATGGCCCTTCGAAGGCCATCAGATAGACGCACAACTGCATTTCACCGAGGATACTTTTGGCTGGAGCCAGTGGAAGGACCTGCTCAGCTGGAACATTCATTTCCCTCCCAGGCGACGTACGATGGGTGTGTCGGGCAGGAGGTGATATTTGAAGGGCTGCCGGCGCTGCTGCGGAGCCGAGGGCGCCAGGCAGCGGGTGAGAGCATGGCCTCCCGGGACGCGCCGCCCGCCACCACCTACGCTCCTCCCGACGTGCCCTCGGGGGTCGCGCTCTTCCTAACCAGCCCCTACGCCTTCTTTCTGCCGGAGCTGGTGAGTGCGGCCAGCGGGCCACCGCCGCAGGGAGGGAGGGAGAGGGCAGGGGTCGGGGAGCGGGGACCTGCGCAGCGAGGGGCTCGCGTCTCCCCGGCTGGGCTCGGAGCCGGCCAGCTCCCGGGTGCCTCTGCCAGCTCCCCTCTGCGAGTGATTTGCCTCCTTCCAAAAGCGCACCACGGGTGGCCTGGTGATACCAGCGGTGGGGGAAACGCTGCTAAAATACCCTGGATCCTCAGGAAGGTGTTAGAAAGGGACTTGTAATAATACGGTTGTCTCCAACGACTTTTCCCCCCCTTCTTTTCTAATGTTTAAAATCGGGATTCTATCTTTCCTTCTGAGAGGAGGTCTGCTAGTATTTCTTTGTATGTCCCCTGACTTTGAACTTTGACTTGTGTGGACTCCCCACCGCAGATTTATGACATCTGCATAAAGCAGACCTGTGAGCCGCCCTGTTGGCAAAGGAGAGCCTCACTTTCTGGACTGACTATGCAGACCCTCATCCCACTCCCTGCGGGGCAGCTAGCCCATTCCAGGGTGCAGAGCTGTGTGCCACAGAATTCTCTGAGCCATTTGTCACCACCCCCTTTTCACTGACAGGGACAGTGACAGCTGGTGAACAGTTCAGGGCAGAGGAGTTTGGGGAACATCTCCTGAAAGATCTGGCTGTGGGTGATGTTTTCTTACAGCTCGGAATGTGGCAGTGAGGGCCCCCAGGAATGGAGACTAGGAATAGAAAGTGATTCCAACTTCCAGTTGGACCTGACCAGCCGTCTCAGTCTCAGCCTGGAAGGCAGGGCCTATTGAATGACCCTTTGGCAAACTGGTTAAAGGGCCCATTGACGGCAACTCAAAAGGGAAACAAGGCAGGGCTAGCCCAGCACTTGGGTGACTGCCGCTGAAACCTCACCCAAGAGACAGGTTTCTGTCAGACCCAGGCCTGGGGGCACAGTGTGGGCATTCTGCCCTGCTGACGACATCTTGGTGCTCCAATGAGTTCTAGTGCCGGGGTGTGTCCTTCATCTCAGGACAACCACAGGCAATGCCGGGATCTTGTCTGACTTCATCACTTTTTGTTGAGCACACGCTTCGTATCAGTCATACGAGCCACTGGTGAAAAAAGCCACAGCGTTTCCAGGCTCCTTGTCCACTAGAGAGACTCCTGAGCACTTAGACACCAGTCCGACAAGCAGGAGAGGCCATCTGACCTCATCAAGTCGGGAATGTGTCCAGGCCAGTCAGCGAGGAGACTGGAGTGAGACTTGAAAGGACAGACTGGATTTCCAGCCTAGGGACAGGCGGGGGAAAGTCAAGAGCCCAGGAGAGAGGAAAGCCTAGAGGACTGGAACTTCTGGAATCAGGAAAACAATCATCTCGTGCCTGCACCAATGATGTTGGACCCCTGTAAATGGACCCCTCTGGAAACCCCAGAGGAGTAAGGTGCATGGTTATGCCAGGCTCTAGGGTTTGAAGTATCTTAGGAGATGGGATATTGCCATTGATTTAGTTTAGTCATGTTTTAACAAATAATTTTAGGTGTATAGGAAAACTGCAACACTAGTTTAATGAGTTCCCATTCTCTTTACTCAGATTTCCTTCATGTCCACACCTTAGTGCAGCTATCAAAATCAGGAAATTAGCACTGATATCATACTATCAACTGTTCTGTAAACAGCATTCAAAGTATGCTGATTTCCCACCAGTGCCTTTTTTTCTGGCCTGGGGCCCAGTCTAGGATTCCACCTTGCATTTGCTTGTCACATCTCCTTCTGCTTCTTTAGTCTGGGGCATGTCCTCAGTCTTTGTCTTGACACTGTTAGGGAGTACAGATCAGTTATTTGGGACAATGCAACCTCGTGTGACATTTCTCATCACAACTCTATTTGTAATTCACAAGTAATCCTTATTCCTTGTTGAAAACTTTGAAAATTCAGAAAAAAATATATAATTCATTTACACAAGCATCTCTTCACACATTTAATGGGTTTACTCTGTACTTGCTGTTCTATGCCTGCTGTTTCCTTAAATGAGCAAGGCTCCCACAGGCAGGCTCAAGTGTGCTTTATCTCTGGTGAGGGGCGGGGAGGTAAATGGAGGAGGGGGATATCAAGCTGGATGGGTGATTCAGATCCATTGAGCAGAAGAGATGCTGGGCTGGAGAGGGAGTGCAGAATTCACTTAGTAGAGGTGCTTCTCCTGGGTCCTCTGCCCACTGCTACATACTGCAGTTGATGAACGAGCACCAGGTCTTGGGGTCCCAGTAGATTCTCACTCTTGGGACAAAGAGCATCATGAACAGCCATACATTTTTCTAAGGACATGAACACAGAGATTGGAATCCAATGCCGTCTTGATGAGAGTGGCCCAGCGGACATAGGTGGTGTCAGTGTACCAGGTACCTGTTGTCAAGTCTGCAGAGTAGGCCCTGTGTCGAAGACCTTCCCAGGGGAATGAGGAGCCAAGAAAACTAGGAGAACAAAGTTAAACAAGGACTTGCGTGTGGTGTGAGCTCCTCCCCTTGGCTCCAGGAGGCCTGTGCCACACCTGCAGCCCTAGGCTCTTTTGCATTAATGAAGTGACAGACTAGGGTGGCACAGACTCCAGGGGAATCTGCATGTTCCTTACCAGCTCTGCTCCCCCACAGTCTGCTCTTATAGATCTTTGCCTAAGTTGCTTTATTTTGGAGTCTTTGCCGTTACAATCACGTTTTAAAGCTTTTCATTTTGCAGTTATGTTGAGTCATAGGAAGTTGAAGAGGTGGTTCAGAGAGATCTACCATACCCTTCATCCAGCTTCTTCCAGGACTTAATGCCTTTCAAACTCTAGTACAGCATCCAAACCAGAAACTGACATGGGTAACATATGTCGATACCTCCATGTCATCTTCTTAGACGTCACCACCACCAGTCAAGATACAGAGGTGCTCCTGCATCACAAAGATCTCCCTCGTGTTTCCCTGGCAGAGTCTCCCCCAATTACCCTGTCCCCCTTCACCCCTCCCGAATCCCTGGAAGCCGTTAATTCCGTGTCTATAACTATGTTCTTAAGAAAGGGATATAAGCAAGTGGAATCACATGGTGTGTGGACTTTTGAGATTGACTTCTGCCTCTCAGTGTGATGCCCTTGAGATCCACCCAAGTTGTGCGTCTCACTAGATCATTCCTTCTTGTTGCCAAGTTGTTTTTCCACGGAATGAATGTGCCAGTTTGTTTAACCACTCGCCTGTTGAGAAACTTTTTGGTTGTTTACAGTTTTTAACAAGGCTGCTAGAAACGTCCGTGTGCAGGCTTTGGGGTGGACATAGTTTCACTTCTCTGGGAAAGCGTGATCGCTTGTATAATAAATGTTGGCTTGGTTTTTTTATCACTAAGAAACTGACAATCTATTTTATAGAGTGACTGCCATTTTATATTCCCACCACCAGCAGATAAAACCCTTGAGATCTTAGGCTTAAAATTCATATTTTATTCAGTTTATGGCTGAATTCAGGTCTTTCATTTGAAAGCAACATTCATTTCAAAACATGTCTGATTGCAAGGAATCTCTGAATCATTTTCTTTTAAGGAGAGACTAGACGTCCTTTATTCCCTCTCTTCTTTATACAGTGAGTGTGGGTATCTGCTGGTGCAGCTCTGGGTGGGGCCGGGGGACCAGGTGGCTCACAGCCCAGCCTCTAGAGCGGTGGTGGCATGGGAGGGCAGGGGTGACCAGTGACAAGCTGAATTCCTGAGCAGTATGAGTGGATGCATCTGATTTTTTTCAAACTGAGACCTGACCCAGGTAGCTATGATTCGGGCAGTGCTTTATGAGTAAGAGAAAGTCTTGTAACTTTTAACCGTTTCACTAGTTAACATCTTCGTTAGTTGTTGACTAATAAAAAGGAAACTGTTAAGATTTCTAGAAAGTCAGTCAATTGAAAATGGAGATGATACAAACTCTCGGATGTTTGATGTTCTTCGCTTCTTAACACACTGGCACAGTGGTCAGAAGGAAAACCTCTCACGCCCCTAGGAGCTCATTTCAAGGTTTTCCTGTTGGGAAGTTCATCTTTATGTCTTACCCAAATCTCCAGTTTCTCTCAACCTCAGCTTGCTTCTTCTTGGGCTTCTGGATGCTGTAAAAACTTTCAGTGAGTTTGGAATCTTACTGGCAGAGGGGACCCCAGGAGCTGCTGGGGTGACAGCGTGGACTGAAGTTGGTGGAGAAGAGGAGGTAGGGCTCATCTTCAGCCAGGTTTACTTTATCTTTGTTGCTTGTCCCTCCGTTCACTCCTCCTCGCCACCAAGCACCCTCACCTTTGCTACAGAAGGCGGAACCAGCAAGCTCTGTGCCCAGGTGCCCTTTAGTCCCCTCAGAAAAATGTCCAAGGACACCCCCTTGGAGACATGCAACTTGAAGAGAGAACAGGGGAAAGGGAAGGGAAATCATGGGGCTAGGGAAGAGCAAGACCTGGGAGAGAAACGAGCAGACGACTCTTGATGTGCTGTTCCCATGAGAGTCTTCACTGCCTGGGACTTGGCTCCCTGGCAGCAAGTCCAGTCCTTATTCTAGAAGTCCTCCGTGGGTCAGGTTCCTGAACTACTCTGGGCCTCAGCACTGGAAGGAATAACAGTAGTCTCATATGACAACTCTGGGCTTTCAATAAAGACTCCCATAGGACGTGTCAGCATATTGTAGCTGTTCTAGAAATGTCAGCTCATATTACTGTATTGTTGCTGGTCATCTGGATCTCTTACTGGACAGAAGCTTTGTGAGCACATTCTAATAGTGAACCAACAAGTATTCACTGAGATGCTGCTGCTCTCCCCACTGCTTTGCTCTCAGGAGGATACAGGAACAAGAAGACAGTAGTAAAGGGGTGAGGTAGGTCATGGACTCTGTCTTGAAGGAATGATGCAGGAACGTGTGGTGGGCACCCCAAGAAAAAAATTGTGTAAAAAGTCAGGGGTGCACAATCACAAAGGCTCCCAGAGGCAGGGTAGCTGCCAGCACAGGCTTCCTTGATGGGAGGACTTGATATCCTGGCAGAGTTTGGATTGAGAGGTGAGGCATTTGCTTGCCCAGGCTAGGACTCTCTGGGGTGAAAGGAAAAAGGAAGGCTCCCCTAACTTAAATCTTACGTATTCACTCAAATATTTATTGAGCACCTGTTCTATGCCGAGCACAGACTATAAAGATGAGGAAGACAGACATGGCATCTGACACCCAATGGGCAGGTGGAGATGTGCCTGTCAGGGCAGGAGGGACAGGAACCACAGTGGGTGCCATGCGTGGAGGGGGTTCGCTGCCGGCAGACCTCGTTTTCTCACACTTTTACTGTGCTTTGAAGAGTGTGCATTTTTACAAATTTAACGTTTGTGGTAACCCTGCCTCAGGCAAGTCTGTTGGCACCATATTTTCCAACAGCTCACCTGTGTCTCTCCGTCACATTTAATTAAGGTCTTGCATTGTTTTGTTTATGCAATGTCATCGCACACCTAGTATGTTAGAGTATAAACCTAACTTCAGATGCACCGGGAAATCAAAGAGTTCGTGTGCTCTTTTCATGGTGATATTTGCTTTATTTTGGTGGTTTGGAACAAGACCTCATTATCGTCAAGGTGTGCCTGTGGAGGGCATTGGGGCAGCGGTTGAAGGCTGACAGAGCAGAATGGAGATGCGGGTGTGCCAGACGATGATAGGCCCACGAGGGCGCTGCACCCACACCCAGACTCAGACGGGGTGGCCAGTGCTCAGACCTCAGAGGAAGTCCTGCCCAGCTGGTGCCTGGGTCTTTGAGGAGGGGGGTGCTATGAAGCATTGGCCACCCCAGATGAGGTGGACACAGAGGCCTTGGGGTTGGGACCAACACAAGTCCCTACTCTTCCCTTCCCACTCCAGTCCCCTCAGGTCTTGCCAAAATCAAGTAAGAATCCAGTTCCAAAAGCGCCAGGAATCATGGTTCTCAGAGCTCCAGTTCATGTCACAGAGGCACATGGAAGGCTGGGCTTGAGCTGAGAGGCCCTGGAAACTAACCAGCAGAGTCCACACCCACACTCACCTCTGCCCCATCCGGACTTGCAGTCCTGTGCGTTTCCTGACTACCTGGCTAAATCCTGAGCAACCTTCCCTGACTAGTGGCCTCTCTGAGTTCAAAGATGAGAAACCACATCAGCTGCTGGAAAGTCAGCCCCCTGGGAGAATTTCACTTAACAGGTGCTCTTTAAAAAAAACAAAAAAACAACCAAAACCCAGCATTCTTGCAGAGGAAGTGGGGAGAGGCCCAGTGCATTCTGACCTGCTGGACCTCGGGAGCCCTAGATAAGAAGTCGCTCTGATAAGAAGTGCCCTGACTGTAGCCAGCGCCTTTCCAGGAGCTTCTGCCTGGAGAACCTTCTCCTGGGGCAAGGCAGATCTGCAGAAGATGGAAGGCAGAAGACCGGGAAGGTGTCAGAGTGCTGTCCAGACTGCCAAATGGTAGGAAGAGACCAGGGAAAGGAGGGTGGCAGGGCCCAGCCAGGTCTCCTGGCCTTTACCCCTCTCCCCTCTGGGCCCCGTTCCTCACCAGCCCTTCTTTGATCCAGCCCTTCCCTGCCAGCCAATCCTGATCTTTGTCTGTCACCACCTTTTATTTTTCACACACTGCAGTCAGCGTCTCTATTTTATTTAGTTGTTCATCTTGATTGTTCCTACCAGCCCTGGGCCACGAACCTGGGACCCTGGGATGTGTGTGAACTGCGCCAAACCCCTACTCCATCTGCCCTGTCTTCCAGGGCATGTCCAGTGTATTTCTATTTGAAAGTACCTGATGTGATATATAACATTGATTCCTCAACATGGAACTCAGCCAACAGCACTCTCACTATAACATGTATAACATTCCTCTGTCAGGCATCACAGCCTCCTTGTGCTTAGGTAGCACTTGAGCACAGCTCTGGAGAGTTATTTACAACAGTGAAATCACCAACAAAAGCTCACACATGTGCAAGATTTGGCACCGCGCAGACCTGGGAAGGACCCTGCTGACAGCAGGAGAGTCGAAACAGGAAGGCGAGTGCCACCTGGCCCCACCTTGACTGGCAACCAGTGCATTAGGCAACCCAGTTGCTTGCTGGTTCCACAACTCTAGGAAAGACCACAAAAATCCTTCAAAATCTGGAGTCACAAATAAATGTTAGCGACTAGGTGACTTTGCAAATATAGAGTCTGAGAAATGAGGCTAAATGGCACTTTTGATGTTAAAATCACATTCCACCAAGTTGCTAGAACATCATTTACTCGGTTAGGTACAGTACAAATACGCAGTACAAAATCCAGCACAAATATCCTGGATGTTTCTAACTTTCCTGCTATAATGCCTCAGTAAATAACTTGTTGCAGAGACAATTGTTTCCTTGTAAATAATTTCTCTGGGAAAAATTCCCCAGTGGGACTCATGGTGGGAGTGTGGGCACAGAGGGGATGCAGTGGTGACTTTCTGACAACCACTCATCCCTGGGCTGGGGACACACACTTGACCTCGTCCTCGCCAATGAGGTATCGGGGGAAGCCTTCTAGGAATTCCTGAGAAAGGTTTCTTCCTGCCTAAGGAGACCCAGGACAAGACAGACCCCATGCTTATCTGGCCATTGCTGTCTCTGATTTTAGGCCTGGAGCTCTGAAATGGGAGAGGGTTGGTGGAAAGAGCAGGACCCTGGTGACACAAATGCACTGCTGAAGGGTCAACCTGGAAGCAGAGCCAGTGAGCTCCGGGCTTCCCCGGACATCAGAAAGCCCACTGTCCTTCTGTTCAGGCCAATCTGAGTCAGTGACAACCCTGTCAAGGCACCGAGGATCACGGGATGCCGTCTGCTCGGGTAGCCCACATGCCTCACCCCTATCAGAACACCCCAGTGACTCCAGGCCAAACTCTGGCCACAGCAGAGGCTGCCCAAGCAGAGGCCTATGCCCTCCTCCCCCAGCCCTCCTGCTCTGTGCCAGTGTCCCTGCACCTCCTTCAGTACCCTGGCGCTGGGGCTTCCAAGTGTGCACTGAGACCCTATTGTGAGTGGTTTCCAGAATCTTTTGTTTCAATTACACACACACGTCCCCAGTTGCTACAAAAAATATTTTTTCTGTGTATTACAGTCAGTGTATGGAAACCCTTGCTCTAGAAAGCCTTCTTCCTAGAGTCAAGGGTCTCTGCCCATGCTGGTGTGTGCCCCTTTCCAGCCCTTTCCTTCACAGCACTGTCCCAGTGGGTGGAGACACTCCCCAGTGGGAACTCACAGCCATGGCTGCTGCAGCAGGAGCGCCGTCTGGGGCCCCGGAGGCTTCAGTGGGGCCTGGCTGGGAAGTGGAGCTGAAGAGTAGAAGGGAAAGCATGCTGAGAGGAAACGTGGGGACTAGTGGTAGGAGCCCTGGAGTGTCCCCTATTTGTGGTGACTGGAGCTCAGTGTAAATGGCCAGGACCTTTCACTTGCATATTCCTAGTTTGGGGAGCCAGCTAAGCTGCCTAGGGAGCCAGGCACTCCTGGGGGGTCCTTCCCAGCTGCAGGCCCTCTTGGGGCCATTTCAGGAACCCCGTGCCCCGTGGGTGCTGTTTACAGCCCATGAGGCGGGTCCGTTGCTGGGACCTAGAGGTTACAAAACATTGTGGATAGGTACTGCCACCTCCTTCATCTAGGAGAGGACAAAGTGAGAGGCCCAGGGACTTCACAATGTTACTCACGGGGTGTGGCAGGCCTAGACTGAAGTCCAGGACCCCAAATAACTGGAAGGTGTGTGCTCCATCATTCAAGCCAGGACACTTCCAAAGGCTGAGTCACTATATCCTGACTAACAGAATGAGGGTTTTCTCTCTGTGGCTTTAAGGTTAGCAGGAAATTGCCAGGCCAGTCCCTTTGGAGGGCCCGTGTCTTATCCGGTCCACTCCAGGAACAATAGTGCTGGCCAGCTCCATCCACCACCACTCCCCGCAGAAAGAGTCTTATAAGGAGCCCTTGGTACCCACAAATGCTCTTGAATTGGGCTGGCCAAAAGCCAAGGAAAGTCAGCGCTTACCTTGGGGTGTGTGCCTGGGAGGGGCAGGATGCCCGGGCGAGGGAGGGGCTGGTGAGTCAGAGCCAGCTTCCCCTGCCTTCCTCCCCTCCTGCCAGAGGTTACCTCCCCTGGGACCGCACCCACCCATTCAGACCCCAGCCCGGCTACTACCCTGCTTTTTATTAACTAAAGAGCATAGACGTACAATGTAACAAAATGGAATAAGAAAAGCTTTCTTACCATCTAAAGTCTACAAGCTTTCTCCTTCTGTCTCAAAAAAATCACTAAGCATCTTTGGTCTTAGTCTGAGTTAAGATGCACTTAAACGGAACGCAATGTATTGTTGAGAGACAGCGCTAACACATGTCTTGTTCTGGATACTCTCATGACTGAAGTAAGCGCTCATGAACATATTTGTCTATTGGTGGGAGTTTTCTCTTACAAGTGACTGCTGTCTAAGCGATAGCCCAGACTATTTCATTATGTCACTTTGCCATGCGTTACCCAGTGTTAAATTCTTTCATTTTTAGGTATATGCTTCAGAACAATGTGTATTTCATGTCAGAATTCTCTACATTGCTTCTTAGGAAGCTCTTCTTACCTAGATTTTCAACTTTGCTATATCTATTGACAACTGTTATTATGTTTTATGTTTCATTAACTGTGAAAATATCACATTTTGGAATATCAATTTATTCTTATACTTTTTTCTTATACTCTTCTATCTACATTCTGGATGTTAGTACTAACTACATATCTGTTTTATGCTTCTAAATGACCCCAAATATGCTAATAAGTGAAAAAAAGGAGGCCATGTACACACACACACATGCACATACGCGCACACACGCACAAGCATTTTGTGGGCTTTTTTTTTTAACTTGTTTACCTTAGAAAAGTTAGATGATGCAGAGAACATGTGCATCCCATGCCTCACATGGTCTGGTGCACAGGCCTCCCCTCCCTGTTCTCTCCTGCTTTGGCTAATGTCCCTTTATGTGTCCCCAGAAAGTTGCCAGATGAGCCCAGGAGCCAGACTCAGGGTAGTTCCCAACTTCCTCCTTCCCCCAGGAACCCACAGACATTTCGTGACTAGTGTCTGTGTTCCTATGAGCAGCCCCTGGAAGGCAGGGACCAAGCGCGCCTCTCGGCGACTCCCTCCCTCGTGGCCACTCTGTCTCTCTCTATTGCCTCCTCTCTGACCCTGAGCTCTGGCCTCTGTCCTATGGTCTTGATGTCCCCGGTGAGTGCACGGAGCCTGGCACAAAGCAGATCCTTGGTACCTCTGTTGACCCACTTGAGAAAGGAAGCAGGAGGAGGTTGCTGGATTCTGCTCATTAACTGCTCCATCTTGTCCTCCTGAGCCTGATTACCAAGTAGGTGACACCACCTAACATCTTCTAGTCCTGTCACTGTGGCCCAGTCACAGACTAGCATTTCTGCCAGGAACCCAGACTGACCAGAGACAAACCCATTTGTTTCATCCCCACCCAGTTCTGTTCTATCACCTCCCAGGCACCAGATAGTCTCCCAGTCGGAGCATCTTCCCTCAGAGAGCAGGTGAGGGTGGGGGGTGCTTCCTGGGAGGATTTTCCCAGTTCCCACCTCCTCCCCATCCCTACCCCACGTCCTTCGCCATCCTGTAGCCCCTCATCACCCATCCGTGCGTATGCTAGGACGACACATGAAAGTGCTATAAGGACAGCGTTCACACAAACACCACCCTGTCCATACTCACGCTGCATCACTTGGACGGAGTCCAGATGGGCGTGTGTTTTAGGGGTGTGTGGAAGGTGTTGTGAGCATGATGGAGGCAGAAAGGCAAAGCTTAGTCAAGCTGTGGGCTGAGCTGGGCTTCTCTGAAAGTCAACTACTCTGCAGCCCCAAGCTGTGACATTTGACTTGGGGAACCTGAGGGCCCCAGTCTGGACCCACCTGGTACCTTCTAGGTATAGCTTAAGGCTAGAGAGTAGGGTCCTGTGGGATGTGGGTACGGCTGATGGCTGCAACAGGATCTGACCCTGCGTGGACCCCAAGCACCTCTCCTTTAAAAAAAAAAGAAAGAAATATACTGAAAACAAAGTTATGCATTGATCAGTTGATGAAATATTATGACTAGAGGCTCACAGGAATCTAACCCTGTGTTTTTCCTAGGAGCAATACTACTATATTTACTTCTTTTTTTTTTTTTTTTTTTAAAGATAAAGTGAGGCAGGAATGAAGGCTAGTCGGCAGGCAAACAGGAAGAGAGAGGAGGAAGAAACATTTTCTATATTTTATTAGTTGTTCATCTCGATTGTTACCCCTGGCCCCTGGATGCAAACCCAGGTTCTTGGGATGTATGTGGATTTCATCCAGTGACCTTATCCACTAGGCCACCAGGATGCGCCTGTATTTACTAATCTAGTATTTGCATCAATATTATAGAAATACCACAAGTAAGAAGAATCAACTATCCTGTTAAGCAGCAAACAGAATACAAATTGTATGTTCACCATGATTTATAACTTTATGAAAATATGTATGCATAAGAACTAGGTCTGGAAAAATTATCAAAAATGTCTTTTAACATTATTTTTACAATCAATTCTATTCTTAAGGTTAAAAAAATAACTCAAATGATTCCTGCCTTGCAGTTTCTGTTTGAACTATTGAAATTGCTCTGGAGTTTAGTCATTTCCACTGGGCAACCCCAGCTCCAGAGGGACACCTGCTCCAGTCACAGTGGCGTGAGCACTGAGTGTGTGCCTGCATCACTGGGACGTTCAGGGCATTTTGCATGAGAACTGCCTGGTGGGCTCTGAGCATTGTCCCAGGATGGGCCTCGTCTTCTTTGCTCTTTTTAAAGCATGTGGCCTAAAAGCAGATTTATACACCCAAGTGCGTAGCAGTACTACTCATAATAGTCAAAAAGTGGAAGCAATCCAAGTGTCTCTCTATAGATCAGTGAATAAACACAATCTGGAGCAAACTTATCATGGATGCTATTCCAGCCTTAAAGAATAATGAGCTTCTGACACACACTTCTGCGTAGATGAAACTTGAGGACTTCGTATTAGAAGATAAGCCAGATACAAAACTAAATATTCTATGATTCCACTCATGTGCGGTACCTAGTAATCAAATTCAAAGAGTCAAAAGAATGTTGGTTTCTGGGGCCTGGGGAGACAGGGGAGTGGGGAGTAATTGTTTAATGGGTGTGAGTTTTCGCCCTGCAAGATGAAAAGCGCTCTGGAGCTAGACGGTGGTGAGAGCTGCACGGCGCGCCTGCCCTCAGCCACTGAACAGTACACTTAAAAAGAAGTTAAGATGGAAATCTTTCCTGTATATTTAACCACACTTTTCAAAAGGGAGGTTTACAATGGCCAAGAGACCCTGGACTTAACCAACATCAACCGTGGACTCCTGAATATTAGGGACAATAGTTTTCTTTACCTGGAAGCATCATGATGTCAGAGGGTTCTTTAAGGAGTCCCAGTCCCGCTGTGTGCAAGGCCAGAGTGCATCCTTCATGGAGCTCCTGGCCATCAGAGGGACAAGAAGCCCCCAATGCACTTGGCACCACTGACCTGGGCCTCACCATTTTGGCTTGGGCTCTTCCCCAGAGGCTTTGTGGTCAGTCTGTGCTCACCCAAGTCCAGGGAGGGGAGGAGAGGCAAAGCTCTTGTGAACATTAAGACAGGCAATGACAAAAGGAATGCAGTGTTGGTGTAGAGTGAGACTGGCCATGCTGAAATACCGCCCAGCTATGCAGACAAACCTGCCGGGGGGTATCGCCCAGGTGCCCCTCCCTGGTTCTCAGCCCCTGGTCAGCCCCACCCCATCCCACTCCTCCTGGCCCCACCAGGAGCCCAGGCCATGCAGACCTGAGACCCTGCGTTTTTAGGCTCCTCCTCCACCCTTCACATGGGGTCATCACACGGGCAGTGGGCAGTGTCCGTCTTCAGAGCCACTGCTCAGAATGTGAAGTATGAGAAGTACCCCTTGCGGGAGCCCCTGCCCCTGCCCACGGCCCCTCAGCTGCCAGCTGCTCTATGCAGAGGGACGGCTCCTCCCCAAAGGAAAGGTGATTCTGTTCTTGTCTCCCCCATTCAAAAGTCCTTACTGAGTCTCCCTCGTCTAGCACGGTGTCTTTCTTCTTTCTTTTTAAGTTTAAATATTGGCATTTTGGGATTAATTGAAACATTCAAAACCCTCTCCCAGAACCAAGCAGGGAGGCCAGGGCCCTGGATGGTTCCTTGGCTCTCACTCCAGAATATTCTGCGCATCCACAAACACAGGCACAGAAACACAAGCACACACATACTCTTCTTTTTCTACATAAATCAGAGCAGGCCAGGTACAATGGTCGGTGGCTTATTACATTCTTAAGGTTTGCTCCCTTTGGGTATAAAAAGAGTTTTTTCATTCTTTTTAAAAGCTGCCATGTACTCCACTGTCAAACATTTTGCTTTAATTAGTTCCCACTGGGTGGAGATTTAGGTGATCTCCTGTCTTTTCTATAACTAGCAAGGCTGGTGGTACATTTGTCATTCTGTTCATGGACATTATCTGTAGGACAAATTCCCCAAAGTGAAATTACTGCTTTGAACAGCATATACCTTGAATGCTTTAACTGATGAGTCGATGGCACCATTATTTAACCTGGAGATGGTAATAACTCAACCTGGGGGCTGCAGGAGGGCTTTGAGGGGCCATGAGTCCCCAGATTTGTAGGCAAAAATTGTGTGTCCCTATGTATATTTTTAGGTGACTTCAGCTTCTATTGTCCCCTAAACGTTACCTCACTACCCAGCTGATGGGTCTCCCTGCCCTTCCAGAAGTAAACTTCCCACCCCTAAAGGAAGACCAGCTTTAGGAATTCCTTGCTCTAGGTCTTTCTCAGGGAGCAGCTCCCCCCATCATTTGTGCCAAACAAGTGTGGTGAACACAAGTTACCCAGCATTCTCTGTGCCATTCAGAGACTCGAATATTCTCATGAAAGAGAGGGCTCAGTATGATTCCACCTGCCCTGCTTGGTGGAGAGGCCACAGAAGCACAGAGTTAAGTGATGGCCCAAAGGCAGAGTGGGAAGAAGGTAGCCACATGCACTGCAGTGGGGGAACTTGGAGAGAGAGAGGGACTCTGGGGTCCTCAGGCCTGGCTGCTTCATCTGGGGACTTGGGACAATGCAGCCTCCCTGACCAGGCAGTCGGAATCTCTGGAGGAGGACCCAGACTTTGGAGGGCTTCCCCCAAATCCCCAGGTGGTTCCCAAGTAGCAGGACCCAGAGAGCTGCTCTGAGGATAGGACTCAGGTATCCTTGTGTTTTAGAAGCTTTTCACCCCTACACCACAGCTTAGATTGACTCCACTTTTCTGTTATTCAGTTTTTAGGATAATAAGTATTGGTGATATAGTGGGAGCACAGCTGCCTACTAAAATGGTATGCATCCTTCAAAGAGTGGCCAAAATAAATAAATAAATAAACCTATATAATGTTATGATGTAATGTGCCTTTGATAAGTTAGCTTAATTTTTTAAGTGACAGAAAAGGGCTCTGTCAAAGTATCATTTTCAACTCATTGACTTCATTGTAGTTGTAGTTTAACTCAGCTGTTATCCTCATCTGAAGCTCAGATTGTTCTGTCTTTGGCAAGCAGAAGCCTTCTGGATCCTTCTGATGGAACTCAAGGAACCTTTGAAAGTTTTCTCACTATCTAGTGTCCAGGCCCAGTTCAGAATCATCCATTTTCCTAATTGCAACCTGGGCTCTGTTACTCCCGCTCCTAGATACTCATCCTTTTTGCCAGTTTTTTGAAACACGAGGGGCACAATCTCTGTGTTCCAGAGAATAAGTCATCAAACATATTGTGAAGTTCCATGCCATCTTAAAATAACACTTCAAGTTTCAGTTCAACCTTTGGGAAATGCATAGTTGAGTAGTCTGTGTTTGTTCATGAGGAAAAGACTGCCAAAACTGTATTTGAAATACTCTTGATCAAAATATCTGACTATAATAAAATATTCTTCCACTTTGAGGCCCAGCCCCAAATGCCTAAAATAGCTCCTGCTCTTGGGAAATACTAAATGGGATTAAAATGATAGAGTCATTTAGGTTGCCAAGGAAAATTGGAAAACTAAATATTAGTTGGTTTTTAAGTGAAGACAAAGCCTGGAGATTGCCCTATTTCTACAGAATCCACTTAGCCTGTTTGAGACAGAAACCAGATAACAAATTCTATCACGTTTAACTCACCTGGAGTTTGTTCTTGGCCCCAGTCCCTTCAACTGTTCAGAAGGCAAAGAGTGTGTAAATAAGAAGTAAATAGCCTTCCTCCTTGTGACACTGATTATGCAATACTAGGGTCATTCTGAGAGATTCCCATGCAATTTGAGTAGATACCCAAAGTCTCAGAGGCCCTTGCCCTGAGTGTGAAATCTGCTTATAAGGGGAGACCCCCAGGGTCCCACCCCATGTCAGTGTGACCTCAGCCTCTGTGCCAATATGGCACCACTCATAGACTATGGTGAGAAGTGAAGATATGAAAATGATGTGCCTGTGACCGTGTTTGTCCAGGGCTGCCTCTGATGGCAGGAGGGGCACAAGGGCCCCTTTGCAGGGGTTGACAGGTGGGTCCTCCTGGTCCTGGTGCAGGTGAGCTGGCAATGAGTGGCAGCAGGTATCAAGTGGCAGCTCTCTGATGTTAGAAAGCCAAAGGGAATTCGAACTATTATGCAGACTAAATGAGCTTGTCCAAGCAAATGTATTTTATAAACTGTTAAGCACCTGATAATGTGAGGAGGTGGTGGTGATATATACATGGCACCCGCCCCCCAACTGCTTTGCTCCAGTCCCCTTGCTGGGCATCAGGAACACCATGGTGAGCAGCACAGGCCATTCTCGGCCCTCAGAGGTCTAATGTGAACATACAGTTTCACAAGTCCGAGTGCCGTTTGGAGTCCCGAATGCACTTCCCTCCATTAGCTAGTACTGTTCGGGGCTGACTGTGTGCCAGCATTTTTATGCATTTGCCATGGCCTGGCCTGGCAAGCCCAGCCCTCAGACTAAGCCTGGCACCTCCCTGCAGCATTAGCAGTCCGTGCCTCTGGGACCAACATATAAGAGTTCAGGGTTGGGAGCAGGCTGAGGGAGGACAGCAGATCCTTCTCCGTGACACCCCTCCTCAGGACAGGACAGCCTCCACTCACTCACAGGCAGTCCCAGGCCCAGCCTAAGACTTCCAGAATTCACTTAGATCTTCATTGTTAAAGTCTGGGAAAAATGCTACCTGAGCTGATTTTCTTTTAAAGGAAAAATGCAGGCAGGAATAAAGCTGGGTAGGCAGGCAGGAAGGAAGACAGAAGAAAAACATTTATTTTTTATTTAATTGTTCATCTTGGCTGCTCCCCAAAACCCTGGGTCTCGAACCTGGGTCCTTAGGATGTATGTAGACTATAGCCAGTGGGCTTATACGAGAGGCTATACTCACAGGTCACACCTCTGACCTGATGTTTTAAGAAACAGCTAGACTTCTACAGATACTGTCCAGCCCTCCAGAAACTTAGGAGTCTCTGCCTTTATTCAACTTCCTGGTCTATTCTGGCTTCTCACTTCCTGTTCCCTTTCTCTTCTTAAGAGTCCTGAATGTTCCGTAAGTTCAAAAGTGCTTTTCCTCTCCATGACAATGGCAGTGGACCTCATGAGGGATGAGGTGGCATATCTATACATTACTTTTTTGCAAGATGAGAACTGCTAGTCCCCAAAGCCAGAGTTATGTTATGAAAAACAGAAGGTGGAAGTTGCATATTTTTTTAGCCCAGCTAAATAGAAGTAAGTGTAACCGTTTAGTCCAGAGACTTTTTTTGCTTTTTAAAGGAAAGGTGCAAGCAGGAATGAAGGTGAGTAGACAAGCAGGAAGAAAGAGATAGGAAGAAGAAATATTTTATTTTATCTTATTTTAGTTGTTCACACTGGTTATTCCCCTCTCCCAGACCCGAACTCAAACCTAGGGGTATGTGGCCTTGTGCTCCTTTGGAGGTGATTGACCTAACTGCTACTCCTTCAGGGCACACCAGTCCAGAGATCTTAATAGCATCTTTCAGAAGTGACCTACTCCTCAGTCTTAATTCACTAAACATAGGAAGAAAAAATGAATAGGAATGAAAATGAACAGAAACTATAGCAGCAGAATCAGACTGCTAAGACTAGAATAAATGGAATTGTCAGATATCAAATATAAAATGAATACAATAAAAATTAATAAAAAGATACCCACATTTAAATACAGTCTATTGCTATCACACAAAATGCAGAACACTGAAAACAGAGGAGACCCTAAAAGTAACCAGATACCAAAGACAGGTTCCTATAAAAGAGGAATAGTTCAACAACAGTTGTTTCTCAGTAGCAACAAAGGCAGCCAGACTTGGAATGGAATAACATGGAGAGATGTAGAACACAGTGGGAAAATATCTTAGGAGTTCTCAGAGAAAGGAATTGTCAGAGGGAAAAAAAGGGACATCGTCTGACAACTCTATGACTATTACCTACAACTACTACTGGCTACTGCCAACTGATCTTTCCTAAGGTAACTACTAATGATTGTACTTCAGGAAGAGAAAACAATCCCAGAAGGAATATCTGAGTTAAAAGAATAGCTTTGTGACTGAGCATAGCAAAAGATTTCTTATTTTTGACTAGAAAGGTACAAGCTAAAAAGGAAAAGATCAACATATGCAGTTACATTAAAATGAAGAACTCAGTTCATCCAAAGAAAGCAAGGTGTATGAGAAATGTCCTGGCAATATAAAGCTGCAATATTTATAACAGTCTGAAAGAGCCACGCTATTAGAAATATTTTCTATGGATCAGTAAGTAAAGGATAAATTTATAAGAAATAAATGATCAATAAAAATAACAAGTTTCACAGAAGAGAAAAATGTACAAAATAAATAAAAATTAACTCAACTTCAATTATATTCTACAGTAATCTACAATCTTATTAAAATCTAAGAGGATATATGGAGAATCCTAAAAAATCTACAAATTAACAACCACCGTCCCCGCCCCGTCAAAATGCCCTCCATAAACTAAGAAGTGAATTTAACAAATTGGATGATACAATGATGACACACAAAATATCAATCATGTTTATATATACTAGCAAATGGAAAATGAAATTTAAAAAAGAAAATAGTATTTACAATAGACCCCCCAAAATTAAATATTTAAATATAAGAAAATGTGCCTAGCACCTGTATGCTAAAAATACAAAACTATGACAAAAAGAAGTCTAAAAACCTTTTCATAATTGGAAACGTATACCATGTTCATGGATTAGACGACTCAACGCAGTAAAGATGACAGTTGTCTCCAAACTGACCTATAGACTTAACACAATCAAAATCCTAGCAAGTAGATAATGTAGGTGTTAGCAAACTGATTCTAAAATAAATGGTAGAAAAGCGATGAAATTCAGGAAGGGGAGAAGCCATCTTCTGAGATGGGCAGACATGTGTCACCTATACTGTGGCTCTTTTGATTACTGTTGCTTTTTAGAAAGTTTTAAAACCCGGTAGTGTGATTCCTCCAGACCATAAACCCAAGAGCCATCCTTGACCCACCTTCTCTATCACCCCAATTCTCCAGTGATCTCATAATCCAACAAGTTCTTTTTCAAAATTATTTTATTACTTTGCAAAAAAACAGGCAAATGCCTGTGTGCTCTCTCTGCAGTATGACAAATAAAGCATTATCATTATCTTTGGAATCCTCCACACATCCATTCCCAAGTCCATAACACACACTCTCTCTCCCTCTCTCAGAAAAAAACAAAACCAAACATTTCCAGCTGGTGCTGGGAGGATAAGTTCTGAAGGAAATTGGAAGTGGCTATGCGTTCCTATGTTGTATCTGTGGGATTGGAGGAGCTTAAACGGCAAGACCAGGACTGGAGTGAGGCAAGTTAGATGCCCAGGGTGTGAAAGGTAATGCAGCACTCGCTGGGGGTCATGCAAGTGTAAGAACTTCGCCTGCAGAGAGGATGTCCAAGGAGATGCTCAGGGGCAAGTGGATGTGGCGGCCGAGACAGAGAGTGAAGATGGGGGCCTGGGATTGCCACCCTGAGTGCTGCTCGACAGCGAAAATTTAACAGCAGTGAGGAGGGGCAAACCAGAGGAGGCTCACAGGAGCACCCTAAGGAGTCCTCCGGAAGGAGAGGAACTGAGGAAGTCTGAGACGAACAATAGAACCACTTGATGCTCTTGTTGACCTTCCTCCAAACCTCTAATTGGAAATGTGGACATTTAGTTCCTCCCTGGTCTCACCATGTAAGCCCAGCCCCAAAGAAAGCAAAGGCAGAGCCCGTAGACAGGGAAAAGGTCTGGTTTCTCCAAGAGGAGTATAAATAGTTGGATAGAGTTGAGAAGCGATTAAGCTGGGACTATAAAGCTCAGTTGGGAACAGACTACAGGGGATCAGAGACTATATATATATGTATGTATGTATGTATATTCCAAATCAAATGCCCATAGGACCAGGCAGTGGGGGAAGGGAACCCAGAGAAGGAGATTATTATTCTACAGTGAAAGTGAACCACCAAGAGCCACAGGAGGTGGGGTTGGGGGAGGGGAACATAGGCCATTGCTGTAAAGGACTCCAGATCATTTTTAGAGATGGTCACAGCTTGTTTTAGCCTACTCTGGCCTGGGTAATGGGTTCATTATGGCCAAAGCTATGAGTTTCTCAATAAAGTTCTAAAATAGGAATATTTGTGTGAAATACTTTGCTTCAAATGGCATCTTATTCAAAAGTGTTCGTTATGTTTTTAAAAAGGAAGGTGCAGGCAGGAAGAAGGCAAGTAGGCAGACAGATAGGAAGACAGGGAGGAAGAAGCATTTAATCTATTTTTTATTCTTTCCTTGTTCATCTTGGTTGCTGCCAACCTCCTGCCCCCACCTCCCAGTGGACCCTGGCAGCCAGAGGCAGAGAACTTATCCACTACTAGCTAGACACATCTCAAAAGTGTCTTTAAAATTGTGTTGGCCACAATCATTTGAACCAAGAAGGCATCTACAGGTCAAATTTGGCTAAGTCCTTCCATTGGCAACTTCTCTTGATTTAGCTAATAATAGGACCTGAGTTGAGTTGACTAAAATGCATGGGGCCAGGCTTCCCGAGAGAGGAAGAAGAGACATTTCTATTTTCATTTTTATTTAGTTGTTCATGCTGGTTGTCCCCCACCTTCCTCCACCTGGACTTGAACCCCAGGGTGTGTGGCCTGTGCTCCTTCAGAGGCGATTACCCAACCACTACTCCACCAGGGTGTGCCCCTGTTTCCCTCCTGATCTCACCTAACTTCACCTGAAGACCTGTTAACCAGGGACAGAGAAGAGAGATGCTTTTGCAAAGGGAAACATGTACCATATGAAGTAATAAAGCCTTTTCTATTTTTTTTTCTCTTACAGGTATTTGGGTGCTGGGTCTGGATTCTGGTGGCTGCCACCCAGGTAGCAAGCCCATTGCTACAAGGATGGGTGATGTATGTTTCCCTCACTTCATTTCTCATCTCCCTGATGTTCCTGTTGTCTTACTTGTTGGGATTTTACAAAAGATACGATTCCTGGAAAGTCCTGGTAAGAACCAGTGAGCATGACTTGGGCCCTCAGACTCCTCCCCAACTTAGAGGAGACCCCTAGACTTTCTATTTTAATGTGTTTGCTATTAAGCTAAAATGAAAGCACTCCGTCAGAGCAAATCTCTCATTGCATTTTCTTCCTGTTTCCTTCCTTGTTAGGAATGTACACATTCTGTATATTCCAGCATCAGACACGTCTGGATGCATTTCCTCCTCATTTTATTTATGATAAAGTCCCTCGAGTGCTAGTAGGAAACAAATCATCCTAATCTTAAGGTCCTCCCACAACCATGATGTCCATTTTTTCACATTCTCAAAAACGTTACACAAATGGATACCTATGTGTGTACATATACATATATCTTTTAGTCACATGGAGTCAATCATTTAATATTATATAATTTCCTTTTTCATGTTGTCACACCATCTTAATGACCATTTAAAATGTTCTCTATTGAACCATTTGCATACATACAAAATTAGGGAGGGCTGTATGAGAACCAGAACCCAGATTCCAGCATTATGGAGATTTAACCACATTTGCTTCATCAAACCTTTTCTCTCCCTGAAGAATTTTAAAGTAAATCTCAAGCATATTGGTTCCATTCTACATCATTTCATATGCCTCCAAAATACATGCTAGCTTTCTTCTATTATTCCACATATTACATCGCTAACTATAAATTCCTGGTCTCACCGAACCCCCGCATCTCCTTTGAATCAGGATCCTCACAGGGCCCCGCATGGCACTTGGTACTATGAGTCTTAATCACGAGTGACTGTCCCTGCCAGTGACTTGTCGAAGAAATCGGGTTGGCCATCCGGTAGAAGGGCCCACATTTTGGATGTGTCTGTTTTGCTTCTTTGTGTAATTTCGTTTGCTCCTCTAGTCCCCAGCTTTTCTGTAAACTGGAAGTTAACACTAATGATGGGTTAAACCCTTTTATCAAGAACACATCATAAATGGCTTCAAGTCACATAGACATGGTGACTGATGGTCACACACAGCTATCGACGTGACAGCCTTAACCCATCAGCTTTTCCTCCTATGATTACATCTCATATTGAGTTGTCCTGAATTGAAGACTTCATTAGGTGTGACAAAATGCCAATTTGCCTCATGCCATTTCTTCTAGAACCACTGGTCACTTCCAGTGACAACCACTTTAAGTTGTTGCTTGCTATTTTGTTGAGTTGAAGAATTATGCAGAGAGGTTAGCACAGGGGGTCAAACACTGAAATATGGAATCACATTAGCCTGACTCAACCAGCTATACCATGAGTTAACTAAGCCTCAGTTTCCTCCTCTGCAAATTGGGAACCATAATAGTAGCAGCCTGATGAAATTAGCTGTAAAGATGAAATGAAACAGCTCATGATATTGTTAGCATAGTGGCTGGCACGTAGTGGGTCCTCCTAATGCTAATGGCTAAGAACCTTTGATGTGGAGTCCATGTGGCCTGAATTCAAAGCCTGGTTCTGCCATGTATTCACTGACCTTAACCTTGATCTTCCATTTCCTCAAAGTGGTTCTAACATAATAAATAGCATTGACCTCATGGGTGAGATTGGCTAAATGAGGTAAGAGAGAAAGGGGCTTTGCCTGGAGCCTGAAAAGACAAGCACTCAATAAACAGGAATATGAGCTAGCGTTGGTATTATGATTGCTATTTATTAATTCACCATTGCTTATTACGTAGATAATGGATATCCCATCATCACCCCCCCTAAAAGGCAGAGGGATTTGGGGAGCAGCCTCGTCTGGGTCTCTCGCTTCCCAGGGGCAGAGTCAGAGAGGAAAGTGCGCACAGGGGATGCGGTCACACTGCTTTGCCTTCCAGGACAGCCTGTACCACGGGACCACCGGCATCCTGTACATGAGCGCAGCTGTCTTGCAAGCGCACGCCACCATCGTCTCTGAGGAACAGAACGTGGGCACGTACTACCTCAACACTGCAGCCTCGGTGAGCGCTGGCAGGACACACAGCCCCTGCGGATTCTGCCTGCGGGAGGCTCCCCTCTGTCCCTGAAGAACAGACACCCTGAGCCCCAGGCTGAAGGAGCCTTGGTGGCTGGGCGGAGGGTGTTTGTGTGTGTGCGGTGTGTAAATGTGTGTGTAAATATGTGTGCCCTTGACACAGAGAGCTCTTGAGCTCACAATGCAGCTGACCCAAGTTCAGGTGTCACCTCCATTTCTCTTTTTCCTTGGTCTTGCTCCCTCTTGCATCGACTGCACTGCCCACAGAAGCATGCTTTTGCAAAACAGATTAGAACACGTTGCTCCTTCTGTTGGAAATCCGCCGAGGGTTCCCGCTGCTTGTGGAAGGGAGTTCAAGTTCTTCAGCGTGGCTACACTGTTCCCGTGTCCTTGGATTTCTATGTTCCTTTTATTGAGACAGAAGTCTACAGGAGTAGCAAATTGGCTCAAGAACCCACAGCAAGGTGGTCCAGGCCAACCGCTGGGCGGCAGGAGGAGACCGCAGCCGCCGGGCTCTGCCTCCCAGGGCCTGAGCCGCCGCGCCTCGCTTTGTGGAATGGCGCCCTCGCGTGGCAGGTCGCTTACAGCTGTAGACCCCGCGGGAGCGGCCTAACCTGCTTTAGTCCCACCTTGAAAACGTCCAGGGAAGGGCTCTAAGGAGGGCGGAGGGGCAGGGTGAGGCTGGGGGTATCTGGTCTAGTCACCGTGGCCAGATAGCTGGAGTGTCCTCAGCCTGGGACTCCCGCAGGGATCGGTGGCCAGAAAAGGGGCGCAGCACGGTGCTCACCCTGGCGTAAGAATGGGGTACTGGGCAAGTACTGTGACCCAATCTGTGGCCACAAGCTATTTCCACTGTGTCTCAAGCTGGTCTGCTGTCTTTGCCTCCCCATCAAGTCTTTTCAACTTCTTCAAACTTGCAGGCCCAGTAATGGCTCCCAGGCCCTCAATGGCCTGGTCCAACGCCACCCTGACCTTCTCTCTCCGCCTACGCACCCTCGGTCAGCTGCTCCGGCCACACTGGCCTCCTGCTGCCCCTGCACGCCTGGAACATGCTCTCCCCTCGGGGCCTTGGAAGGATGTCCTGGCTCCAGGAGCAGGGCAGTGACCTCACCTCCTCCCTGTGATTCTCACCTGCCACTTTCTCAGTGAAGTCTTCCCTGTAACCCCACCCCTGCTTTCTTCTCTCCTAGGCTCTTACCCACTCTAAGCTGCTGCTCTACTGGTTTATCTTGCTTATGACCTGCTTTTGTCACTAAAATGTAAGCTCCGTGAGGACACAATTTTTTTAAATGTTTGCTCACTCTTAAAGCCACTGATGTTCTTGAAGTCTATAGAGCAAGTGCTAGAGAGATATTTGTTGAATGAATGAATGAAAGAATAATGCAGAGTGTGAGCGGGCAGCGGAACCCTGGAGGTTAGAATAGTCGCCTGGGCCTGGGAGGACCATGGCCTCTCATCTGAGAAACAGAGACCCCATGATGAGAGTAATGTGACCATGTTTTTCTCCTGGGAACAGAATAGACAGAAGTGGACACGCTGAGGCCATAAAAGTCCTAGAGAGGGATGACAGAGGTTGAGAGGAGAGAGAAGTAAATGTACCAAGAGATGGTGGGACAATCTCCCCAGACGACATTGGGGACAGCTGTGGACTTGGCAGTGGGGGAAGGGAGGATCTAGAGGGATGGCAGGCTTCTGGTGAGACGAGGGCCCTGGAACCCACTGAGCTTGTGAGACTTGTTTCATTTGGGCCATTGAGAGTGTGAGGGGTCCCTGCAGAGCTGACACACAGGTGGTGCTCAGAACAGAGTTCTGCTCCAGTGAGTAAAACTGTGGAAGATGTGACAGCAAAGACAGTGACGGAGGCATATGTGAGGGTGTGTGTAGGAGGAGCAGGGGCTAAGCCAGAGGACGGAATGAGTGAGAGGGCCAGGGGAAAATGGAGACAGGTAGAGGAGGACACGCCTGCAGATGCACAGTCCTCTGCATGGGATGTGACCTCAGGACAGGGGCAGAAAGTTTCATGGAGGATGGAAGAGTTGGCCAGGGCTTGCTGCTCAGGTCATGGAGGGTGGGGTCAGAACTTGTGGCTTCCCAGGCTACAAGGGCTGAGGATCCCTTAAGGGGGACAAAAGTCAGCGCTGACCATCCTTAACAGAGTAACTGTCCCATCTCTTTCCAGTTCTTCGCCTTCA
The DNA here is from genome assembly GCA_004363575.1 of Solenodon paradoxus. NCBI lineage: Eukaryota > Metazoa > Chordata > Mammalia > Eulipotyphla > Solenodontidae > Solenodon > Solenodon paradoxus. The sequence continues at coordinate 106,028 of RJWH01001485.1, read as the reverse complement.
TCACCACCCTGCTCTACATCCTCCATGCCTTCAGCATCTATTACCACTGAGTGTCAGGGAACCCAAGGGAGAAACGCTCTTTCAAACCTGGATGACTGGCTTCCCAGCGGAGTTTCAAGCAGTGGCCGTCCACATCAGAAACAGAGCATCAGAAACATCCACTGGATTCACAACCCATCTTTTCAGACGGAGTGACGAAATCACACTCTAACATACCTGTTGAGACTTTTTATGTCATGATCACGAATATGAAAAAGCTGTTATTTTATTTTGTCTGGGAACGTAGCTCTCTCTTGGGATCATCTGACAATAAACCCAGCTCCTCTAGAGCAATAATGCCCGAAACCCTCACCATGGGGAGTCCCAGACTGACCAACGTCACACCTGTCTGGGGATCTGCCTCAGCTGTCAGATTCCCATTAGTAGGTTTATGGGAACATTCAAGCTTGTTTTCTTAAAACTGAGATGGTGCTGTCAAAGCCTTCAGATCAAAGGTGACCCGTAGACTTTGCTCCTGTCTGGTGGCTCTGCTCTGCTCGACTTCGCGGCAGCCGTGCAAACCCGATCCCCAGCCCCCAATGTCCCCCCGCATTCCACCCCGTCCCAAACCTCAGCTTTCACATCCAAGGCCAATTGGCATCAAATCACCTTCAAGGGCAGATTGTGAGGAAAACAGGTAATTGACCACAAGTGTTACGTAGAAAGATTGGGGGTACGGGGAGGGAAGGGTGTGGCCCCCTTCTCCATAAGTCAGGACTCTCAGAAAACTTCATGGTTACAGGACCTCTGTGTCAGGCTTCCAAGAATCCAACACCTCATCCCTCAGAAAAGACCTTTGATGAAGGAGGCAGGATTCTCCACTCAGCTCCTGTCACATCATGGGGGACACCTCAGCAGGCCGTGAAAGACCCTTGTCCCAGGGGCCCTTCTCTTCCTGTGACCCACTCCCCTTGCATCCCTGAGTGGTGCCCACTGGGTGGGGCCTGAGACCACTCGCCCAGCCTGGTGCAGCGAGGGGCTCACCTGGGTTGGCCAGGCAAAGGCACTGGTGGGCCAATCTCAAAGGGAAGGCTGGCACTGTTCACACAGAAAGGTAGAATCCAGGGGCTTAATTTCAAAATGTTTTTCCAAAGAAATCTGTGCTGTCAGCTCTGTCCACCGTGTTTGGGTTGTAGCCCCTTGTCCTCGCCTCTGCGCGGTCTCCTGACCCTGTCCAGCAGGGTGCAGTGCTATAACTATGTGTGCCTTCTGCTGTTCTGAAATGAAATAAATTATTACCTACAAGGGACTTGACTTAGCTGACTCTAGGGCTCACAGGTCTGTCTCCACTTTCCTGCTCCTGGGGGAGGGGGAGGGGAGGGAGAGGGTCCAGGGAGTGACTGCAGAGCAAGCTGCCATCACTGACCGCCCACTTTCTAACTGCCCCCTAGTTGAGAGCCATCATTCATCTCTCACCTCCCTGCCTGGCAGCTGTCTGGGATGGTCACTGTTGAACATTTCCTGAGCAGCCTCATCCAAATAAAAGTCGTTTGTATAGTAACAGTATTGAGTTGATGACTTTCGTGACATCAGCAGATAGACCTGGCTGGCGTTTCACAGGTGCTGAAAGCAGTTTCACCCAGAGTGCCCATGGTCCAGCCCCCAGCCGTGGCTTCCCCATCAGCCACAGGGAAGGCTGAGTTTGCCTCCAGGGCTCAGGGCTTGTGGTGTCATTTCCGATTCAATAAGGAAAGTTTGGGTGCAAGTTCCAGAAACTGTACTCACGCAGCTCAAGCAAAGTTGGGGGCGCACTGGCTGAGCCTGGGAGGTGAAGAGGACTCAGAAGGTGAGGAGCAAACCCCTTGCCTGGCCTTCTGCCTCACGTTCTCCTTTCTTCTTCTTGGGGTGCTGCCCTTCTCTCCTGTACTGCAAGGGCCCTATCTCTGGTAGACACTCAGGCCCAGGGCTGAGCCCAGGCCCCAAATTCTCCTGTAGCTGCTGAACTTCCCAGTTTCTTGTCACCTTCCTATCTGAGGGCAGGGGTGGCTCCTCTCTCTTTAGGGCCTGTCCCAGGCTCCTAGCTTCTGTAAGGAAGATCCCGAAGTGCCCCACACACCTCAGAGGCCCCCAGCACGAGCACATCCCATGTGCTGAAGCACAGACATCATTAGTATTTCTTGTCTCACTGTTCTACACCCCACTTTTCCCCGGGCCTCCACTGTACTCATGTCCTAGACTCCAGATTGGCTTTGCAGAGAGCTCAGACTAAGACATGCCACAACCATGCGCTGGCACCGATGGTCAGGGCAGCTGCTGTGGCCTGCTCGGCCCTGGGGCTGCATCCAAGCACGTGGTGGGGGTCCCATTCTCTCTTCCTGGGAGCGTGAAGGCCCTGACCCTCCTGTCTACATGAAAAACTCTTGTGTATCTTGCAGGACATCTCCTTCAGTTTTCCCCTCCCCAACGCTCTCTGGAAATAAGTCACTGCCTCCCCCTGCTGCCCTGCGCTGGGCGTGTGCAGCGATCCATGGCACCGCCCCACGGGCTGTGTGCGTCTCCTCCACTAGACTAGGAGGTTCCAAGGGCAGGGCTCTGGCTTGCTGGTGTTTTTATTATCTTTGCCCTTCCGTGCCCTCGCTGGCCTGAGTGCTCTGGCCCTGGTGACAGGGCGAGGACTTGCAGAGGCCACAAGCACCCTAAGGGGACTGATGACAAACTGGCTTCTCTTGAACACTTGCAACCCTCCTCACCTGCAACCCACAGTCTGACACCCTTGGAACAAAGAGGAAGGGATGCAGCTGTTCTCATCCCTGTACTTACCTGTGGCCATCAGCTCCTGTCACCTGGAATCTCCACCATGAGCAGAGCCCACCTGCCCCGCCAGCTCTGGAGCACCCAGCTGGCCGGTGGCATCACAGTCCACCTCGGTTCTAGGCCCCGCACACAGGAACACTAACAAAGTAGGATATGAAGTGCCTCCTAGAACTAGGTTGTCAGAGAGCTCTTCTGGGGGGACCACTAAAACAACACCTCCAAAACCTGAGAGGCATGTGGGGCCATGATGTGACTGGGCAGGAAGGCTGGTGGTGGGCTGTGAAGGTCGTCTGAGGAAGTCTCTTTCTGGTGCCTTGGTTTCTCTACACAGAGACCCACTCACCTGTAGGAAGAGGCGTATGCAAGTGGCAACTGTCTGAGGGCCCTGAACTGGGGCTTGGTGGAGGGTAGAAGGCATGTGCAGAGAAGCATACCATTGCCTCTTTCTGGCCTTCTGACCTCAAGTGAAGCATGTCATTGTTTTAGGACTCACATTTCTTTCTCTTTTTTTAAAGGAAAGATGCAGGCAACCGTGAAGGTGACTAGGCAGGCAGGAAGAGAGGAAGAAGAAGCAATTTTTATTTATCTTATTTAGTTGTTCACCTTGGTTGCTCCTTCCACCCTGCCCCAATCTCAGCCACAGGACATGAATCTGGGTCCTTGGGATGTATGCGGACTATGTCTGGCTGGAGATGACAGACCCAACTGCTATTCCACCAGGCACATCAGACTCACATTTCTTATACATAAATTGGGACGCATGGGCTTCCCTGAACTATAATAAAAATAAACAACTAACTAAATAAAAATGCCTCTTCCTCTCCTTCTTCCTTCGTCCCTCCCTTTCTCCTTCCCTTCCTTCCTCTATTAAAAAAAAAAAAAAAAAAAAGACTCCTTTAAAGGGAAAATAATCCAGAAGCCGGATAAGGCTGCAAACTGGCTGGGAGTTCAGTTCAGCACAAAGGGTTCCCCTAGGTGGCGTCTGGGTTCCCTCAAATGCAGGAGAGGTCCTTCAAGAGGATGAGGGTGTCAGAGCTGGACTTGCAGGGAGTGCCCCCAGGCCCAGTCTTGGGGGGGTCTTGCAGGGAAGGCTTCAGCTGATGCAGAGGTGTTTCCTGCCCTAAGAAGTTTGTCCACTGCCTCACACGGGGGAAACTGACACCAGGGACAGACATGCCTTTACACAGTTTGCATATTAGGTTGGGCTGAAGGAAAAAGGGGTAGGTGCCACATGGACACCCCACTCTGGTAAGCCCCTGGCCCAAGCCATGGGGAAAGTCTGCTCTGCTAGGAAGAGAAAAGAAGGACTCCTGTCTGATGCTCTTCCTGGCCACTCACCACCCTCTCCATGCCTTTCTGCTAGCTCAAGTTTACCTGGTGGCCTCAGCCTCCTGAGCCCTGGTGAGGCTGTGTTGGGCAGTAGCTGTGCTGTGAAGGTAACGGAGGTTCCTGGGCAGCTGAGGGAGGGAGGGGTGAGGAGCTGCGTCACAGGGTCATAGGAGAATTGTAACTGCCACTACATTGTTTAAAACAAAAATAATCAAACAAAAACTCCCCTTTTTCTATCAGCTTTTCTATTCTGCTTTTCTAATATATGCCCAGGTTTCTATAAGCTTCCAGAAGCTTCCTGACAACCCCAGCTTCCCCTCCAGTGTCCCTGCATAGCTGTGTTAGTACAGGTGTTTTAGGTCTCTGGCCCTGTTATTTGTCCACACCCATTGCTGAAATTCTGCAGCTGGATTCAAGGGAGGGGGCGCCCCAACATGCACTGGCACCCGCCCTCTTGGGAACCTGCCTTCTTTTTGTCTGTTTCTTCTTTGTGGGGTGAGGGACATGCAAAGTGATGGTGGGACAACTGGTATCTACATGCAAAATAATGAAGTCAGAACCTTCCTACACAAAGATACAAAATCACCTCAGATCAAGGACTTGAATATCAGAGCTTAAGCAACTAAAGTCTCAGAAGAAAATGTACTAGCAAAGGTTCAAATGTTTATGGCCTTGGATTAGGCAAAGGTTTCTTAGATCTGACACCAACAAAACTTGATAAAAAATTTAAATGTATATTCTTCACAGGACAGTATTTTCAAAAAAACTAACAGTAATATTTATTATTTCTTTTGCTCACAATGCTGTATTTAGTTTTGGATATTGAAATGGCATGTCAGTCTATATTTGACACCACACCCACCACCGGAGTTCCAATGTCATTCACCGCCACCTCGTCCCTCTTTCCTTCCTCCCCCAACTCTGTAGTAACCATCGTCCTGTGCCCTGCCAATTCTGCCAGGATTTATATGTTCATTTGCTTCATTTCATTATACTCCTCTTCTTTAAAGGACCATATAAAGGACAGTATTAAAAGTATGAAATGACAAGTCAGAATGGCAGAAATTATTTGCAAGTTATGTATCTGACATATACTAGAATATACAATTCAGTAATAGAAAGACAAAGTCCCATTAAAACGTGAACAAAGGATCTGAAATTTTTAAAAGGCATACTAATGGCCAAAACACACATGCAAAGGTGTTTGAACCCCATCATCACTAAGGAAATGCGAATTAAATCCATACATCTATCGGAATGGCCAAAGTTTTAAATAATGACAACAGCAAAAGCTGACAAGGATGCCGGTGCTGCTGGGAATGACAAACGGTTTAGTCGTCAGTAAAACTAGGCATGCGGCCACCACACAATCCAGTCACTGCACCCCTGGGGACTGATCCCAGAGAATGACACCTGATATTCACAGAAGTTTTATGTGTCATATCCCCAAACTGGAAACGACCCAGGGGGCCTTCGACGGGTGCCACTCAGCAATTAACAGGAATCAGCTATGGACAAGACACAGCATCTTGGGTGAGTCGCCAGATGATTTACTGCATTAATCCCCAAATACAGTATGCTTCCACTGAAGTAAAATTCTTGAAATGACGCGTTACAGAAATGGAGAGCCCATTAGTGGGCCAGGGTGGAGGAGGGAAGCGTGACTCTAAAAAGGCGCTGAGGGACCTGCGTGGTGGTGATGTTCTGTATCTTGACTGAGGTGGATACACAAATGTGCAGAGACGGGAAAACTGTAGAGAACTAATCGCACATGCGCACACGCACACTCACACATGTCCAGTCAAACTGAACAGGCCTGAGCGGGTGAGTGGATGATCAGTGCTGGTTTCCCGGCTGTGATGTGCACGGTGATTTTGTCAGCTGCTATTATTGAGCCTAGGCAAAGAGTACACAGGAGCTATTATTTATCACAGCTGCGAGGGACTCTACGGGGATCTCAAACCAGGTTTAAGTGCCCTGGCTCAGGAGACAGGGGACCTGGTTCTGACTGTGGCTACTTCCTCAAGTCACTGTGTGACTCTGGATGGGTCACTTCCTCCTGCTTCTGTTTCCCTTGGGTGTCCTTATCCGGAAGACAAAGGCTTACACATCCCAAAGGTGTCTTCCAGTGTAGACAGGCTGGAAGCCTTGTCGCGGGGCTGGTGTGGCCTCTGGCCCCAGGTGAGAGGCTCCTCAGGTGTGGGGAACAGATAGGCCCCTAAGATCATGCCCTGCTCCAGGGGCCAGGCACGGCACAGGATGTGAGGGGCCAGGACCCCGGAGTCCTGGCCTGAGGGCTCTCTTGCCACTGCAGGCTCGGCACCATGCTGGCCAAGGACCAGGCACTACACGTGTAAACACGCCTGCTCCCTGTGGGAGACAGATCACTGCCACAAGCTGCAAAGCGGAGTGTGAGGTGGCAGCTGCAGTGTCTGCAGCTCCCAGAGCTGAGGCTGGGAGTGTGTTCGGCTGCCTGAGTCACCCAGAGCCCAGCTTGGAAAACAGACACCATGCCAGGCATTTCACAGGCAGGGGATTCATCAGGGAAGGGGTTACTAATGGTTTGAAGGACCTAAGAAGTAAAAAGGGGAATGAGAACTAACCCAAAGATTAATAACGGCAGGAAGTTTGTTCTACCCTGAGGGGAGGTTCCAGATTCCCTACAAGGTAGGTATGACAACACCTCCCCCAGACCCGTTTCTGAGCAGCCACCTAGAAGGCAGTGTAGCACTTACTAAATTTTTTTAAAGGAGAGGTGCAGGCAGGAATGAAGGTGAGCAGAGACAGGCAGGCGGGAAGTGAGAGGAGGAAGAAGCACTTGGGTCCTTGGGATGTATGTGAACCGCGCTCAGCCAGAGGCCACAGACTTAACCGCTACTCCTCCAGGGCATGCCAGTGTGGCAAGAGAGGAAAGCAGTTTCTCCTGCAGGCCAGGATAAGCCGGCAATAATGTCTAGTGAGGAGGAGGTGCTCAGTATATATTCGTGGAATGAAAGTATGAGTGAAGACAATGAAGGAGGTTTAGAGTTGCCTGGATTGTAGGGCACCCCATGCCTGAGCTGGAGCAGCTTCACTGTGACGCACCGAGGCCAGAGCTCCCCATCTCATGCGTGCAAGCGCACAGGCTGCAGCAGTGCTGAAGTGCGGCCTGATCCTGAGAGGGGTCCCAGTCACCTGCACCTGTTATAATACACAGTCTTGATTCATTTTTTTCTTTTTTTTCTCTTTCTCAGCAAATGGGCAGGTAGATATGAAGGTGAGCAGGCAAGCAGGCAGGAAGAGAGAGGAGGAAGGATAATTTTTATTTATTTTATTTAGTTGTACATCTTGGTTGTTCCCCCCAGCCCCGGATGCGAACCCGAGTCCTTGGGGTGCATGTGAAATGCATTGGCCGGTTAGGCGGCAGAGCTAACTTCTACTCCACCAGGACATGCCATGTCCTGACCCAGTTTTGAGACCCTGGTTAGAGGCTGAGCAGCTGTCCTTCTTGAGAAGATTAGACCCACTGTCCAACCATGTCCCATATTGGGCTGTCACACTCGGGAACATATGTGCCCGTCCTAATGACCCAAGGCCAGGTAGCAGACAATCAGGGACAGTCCCAAGCTGTCCTTTAAACTGCCCTTCTGGGAGCTCATGAAATTATTCAGCTTAGTCACCCACGGGGCACCCTGGAAATGAAGCTAGCCCCCCGCACTTGCACACACCAGCTTCCCCTACAGCTCCAGCGGCCTGTTCCCCTGTTGCGGGTACAAGCCCCCCCGTGGCCCTGCCTGGCAGTTTGCTCTTCTTTGGAGCTGTGAATACAGAGTCTGCCTTTCATCTCTGAGAGTGTCTTTGTGCTGTGTCCTCCATCAAAGGAACCTTTACAGCTTACCAAACAATTGGTGCTGTGAGCAGGATGGCGTGGCCGTGACTGCTCTTGGACGGCTTTGTTGGGTGACTGCTCTTGGTTTATTAATTGGTCCCAGACCACGGCAAGAGGGTCTTGGGACAGAACACGAGCTTACATGTTAGCCTTGCTGCCTGCTGCTGTGTCTTCAAGTGGTTGCCACTCTCTCCTTGCTCAAATTCCTCAGCCTGGGAATATTCCACTTGAATGGTGCTTACTGGTTAAACTCGAGGACTTCAGACAAGCCCAGGGGACCCAACGTAGGGCAACAGGCAGGAGGGGTCACCTGAGCAGCGCTTTGCCGGGGTGGGCATTTCCATGTGTTTCTAGAACAACGAGTGTTTTGTGGAGGCCCATTCCAGGGACTCACCACTGTCATGTGGAGGCAGATTCTGGTTTGTCTGTGGGCTTCAGGCAGCCCAGTGGAGGAAGGTGTTGGTTGCGCTGTGGTAGAGAAATGGTCCAAATCCTCCAAATGAGCCACTGTTTCGACCAAGCAAGGCAGATGCTAAGGCCAGCATGCCAGCCACCAAGTGTGGCTCAGCTGGCTTCGCCTTCACCAACCAAGCCAACATCTGAGGCAAAATTTCCCTAATGAATGCTAGATTGTAGGGCCTGTCTGCAGACCAGTGCTGGAGCATCCACTCAGTCACCTGCACTTTAATTAGCAAACAACTTGACATCCCATTAACAGCCCAGATGAGACCATTTGACCGAAACCTATCTGCAGTGGATTCCCTCTCATCATTCATTTGGGCAAAGCCTTGAGTTGTTGACTGTTAGATTTCGTCACCCTTGAAGAGGGCTTGAATTGTGCCCATTTCGGATGTGTTGATCCAATTACAATATCACAGATGGCAGCCTTACATTTGCAAACTGCATCCACAAAAGCCCTTGATTTAAAAAATATTCATAAAGTAAGTCCCTAGACTCAAAGTTACTTTCAGATTTTACAAGCAACTCAGCCTCATAATACCATAGAGCTACAAAAACATGACCCACATCAATCCAAGCAGATTTCCCCTTAAAAAGTTACTACATGTGCATCCTTGTGGAAGAGCTGCTGGGCGCAGTCCATGTACATCCCAAGGATCCAACTTCACATACTAGGGCCAGAGGTAGCAATCATGATGAACAACTGAATAAAAGGAAGTTTTCTCTCTTTTTCTGCCTGCCTACCTACTCACCCTCATTCCCGCCTGCACCTTTCATTTAAAAAAAAGAAAAGAAAAAAGAAAGTTACTCAAATCCCATATCCCAGTCCAAGAGTTTATTATTTGCCTTGGAAACAAAGACTATCACCCCAGTGACAGACTGGACCCAGGCTATACATATATATAGCTTTTCTTCCTTTGATATTAGGGGATTCTATTATGTTTCCTGGGTTTGCTTTACCATGATTTTTCTATTTTCCTTGCTCTCTGCCAAAGCATACACCCTTTTACCCATGCCTAAGGGGAGCTCTTGTAGTCATTCTTACTGTCTATGCACCTGGATCGTGCACCCCACACCCCCTTCCCTTGGTTACGACTGCCATCAGCCTTCCCATTCACTCATTTACATACTCATTCACTCACTCACTGTTTATCAGACACATATGCTCTAGGCAGTGACACTTAAAAATAGAAAGATGACTTAAATGCTCTTTCCTTGAATAGCTCTGGGCCTGTTCCAGGGGAATAAAAAAATTCTATAGGACAGATGCTACAGGAATAAAGAGGGGCCCAGGAAGGAGTTGCCCTAACAGTACAGGAAGGAGAGGTAGTTGGGGTCAAACATGTGGGTACTTGGGGTTGATGGCCCCAGTGGATGAGAGGGCAGAAGGGAATGCACAGACACAGGGAAGGTCAGGAAGGTCCGGGTCACTGCACAAGGGCCTGTGAGCAACATCAGACATTAGTTCTAGGGCAGAATGAATGGGCATTGACCATACAAGGAAAACTCATAGTGACCATCATACTTACTGCTGAATATCAGAAAACACTCCCTCTAAGGTCAGGAAGAAGGCAAAAATGCCCACTTTTATCATTTCTATTCATCATAGCACTGGAAGTTGTAGCCAGAACATTTCAGCAAAAGATATAAAAAGACACCCAAATTAGAAAGAAGCAAAATTATCTCTGTTCACAGAAAACATGGTCCTATATGTAGAAAACCCTAAAGACTCCACACACACACACAAAAGGCCTCAGAATAAATGAATTCAGCAAATTAGTAGAACACAAGGTAAATAGTAGAATTCAGTTGCATTTCTACACACAATGAACAATATGAAAATAAAATTGCAAAAATAATTTTACTTACAATAGCACCAAAAGAATAAAATAAAATACATAGGAGTTAACCAAGAAGGTGAAAGACTTACACAATGAAAACTACAGAACAGAGCTAAAAGAAACTAAAGGAGACATAAATGGAAACACATCCCATGTTCATGGATTAGAAGACTTACTATTATTAAAATGCCAAAAGGATCTAAGATTAAATTCAATTCTTATCAAAATTCCTTCTTTTTGGCAGAAATAGAAAATGCATCCTAAAATTCATGCAAAATCTCAAAGGACTCCAAATAGTCCAAACAATCTTGAAAAAGACTGGAAAACTCACATCTCCTGATTTCAAAATTTACTACAAAACTACAATAATCAAAGAAAAGTGTCATTAGCGTAAAGATACACATATAGAACAACAGAATAGAGAGCCAAGACATAAATGCTTACATACATGTTCAATTTTTGACAAGAGTGCCAAGACCATTCATGGAGTAAGGAAAAATATTTTTGACATGGATATATATTGGGCAAAAGACTGAATTTGGACCCTTACCTATTCTGTATACAAAAATTAACACCAAATGAATCAAGGACCAAAATTTAAGAACTAAAACTATAAAGCAGTAGGACAAAAGTTTCATGATAGCAGAGTTGGCCATGACTAGGACACCCAAAGCACAAGTAACAGAAGAAAACATAGGTAAATTTAACTTCAGAAAAGTTAAAAAATTTTGTGCATGCCAAGGTAATATCAGCTGAGCAAAAACGCAATCAACAAAATGAAATTATTGGCAGTTCATATGCCTGTTACTAGATTCATATCCAGATATAGAGAGAATGCCTGAAATTCAACAACATAAAACCATATTAAAAAATGAGCAAAGGGCTTGAATAGATGTTTCTCCAATGATATACAATATACAATGTGATCAATAAACACAAGGAAGATGGCTAACATCATTAGTCATTAGGAAAATACAAGTGAAGATTATGAGAGACAACTTCACATCCCTTAGAATGACTACTATTAATAAATCAGAAACTAAGTATGTGGAGAAATTGAAATCCTTATGCCATATTGGTAGGAATATAAATGATTCAGTCATTAGGAAAACAATATGGTGTGTCCCTCATAAAAATTAACATTAGAACTACTATATGAGTGAACAATTTGACCTCTGGATATGACGAACACAGGACCTTCCAGAGGTATTTGTTCATCCATGTTCATAGTAGTGTTATTCACAATAGCTCCAAGTCTCCCTCAATGCATGAATGGATAAGCAAAATATATACATGCAGTGGAATACATTCTTCCTTAAAAAGCAGGGGAAGATGCCAGGTGTGACCTTGTCTATGTATGATGTGATACTAGTTGATGGCACAGTGGGAGAAATGGCAGAGGAACATAGAGGAAGAGAGTCCACCAAGGCTGGGTATCTCTGGGGTTGAGAGATTTTATTTGCTGATTAAAATTCTAGGTTACGCCCTGGTGGTTTAGCAGTTAAGCCCGCTGCCTCTGGCCTGCGCAGTCCACATACAGTCCACCCCACAACCTGGGGTGAGGTGTGGTGGGGCAGGGACAGCCAAGATAAACAACTATATAAAGTAAATTAAATTCTTGTTCCTCCTCTCTTCCTGTCTGCCTGTCTCAGCTTGCCTTCATTCCTGCCTGCACCTTTCCTTTAAAAAAAAAATTCTGATAACTTTACGAATTGGTTTTCATTCCCTAGCATTATAAGGTCATGATCTTAGCATTAGGCAGTGGGGACACTCACACAGTGTCATTCTTTGGTTAATTCTCATTTGCCAATTATGGGGTTGGCTCTCACTACCTTCTCATCTTCTGAGTCAGAAGTCATGGTCGGTGGCTTCTGTGGTCACCAGAACAGAAACTTCCACTTGCTGAAAAAAAAAGAAGGGACATAAATAGCCTCAGGCCCAGGAGGTGTTGGCAAGGAAATGAAGCAGGTATGTAAATGAGAGCCAGAATGTTCTCTAGTGGAGTCTGCCTCCCAGTAGGACAAAAAAACTTCTGAGAGCTAGTGAGTGAAAGGACACACATATGTGACAGTGCTGAATCCCAGGGGACTCTTGTGAGCCTTCATTAATACCAGCTTCCACATCTTGAAGTTAACCCAATAGCAGACACCGCAAAGGGCACTGAACACACACCATCTCATTCATTTCACAAATAGCCCAGTAAGAGGGTGATTACGACTGCCCTTTTGTAGACCAGGAAACCAAGGAAAGGACGTCAAATAATTTGTCTGAAGCTGCACAGTGAGCAAAGAGCAGAAGGGAGATTTTTAACCCCAGTCCTACACTCACTCACTGAAATCTGGGGGTTCTCCAAAGCCTCTCTAAAATGTCTGTTGGGTATTCAACCAGACCGAGGAAGAGGCGATGACGTGATACAGCTAGGGACGCTGCCCTAATCTCATAGCACAGCTATCTATGTAGAAGGCGATAAGAAGAAGAGAAAAGCAGTAAGAAAAGTTCAAAATGCCAGATGCCTGAATGCTCAGCCCCTTCTCACAGGAAGGAGCTCCCAGGCAGGAGGGCCGTGACAACTGGACAGCCTGCGTGAGCCCAAGCAAGAAAACAGTGCAGGGCATCTGTCAGCCAGGGCCTCCGGGTGCCAGCAGCCTTCCTCCTTGTCCCTCCAGAGGCAGGGACATCTGTGCAACCACCTCTGTGCAGTCACACCTCTGGCCTGTATCTTAGATGTCGGAGTCGCTGTGGATAGTAGGGGGACAGTGATGCTTCCAGAAGTGAGGAGTTCTGAGAGCACGGTCTTCCGCCCCCAGCTCTGCAGCACGGCAAAATGAAGGCACCACCACACATCAGCAAGCTGGCGCCAACATGTGCTGTCCCTTGATGGATTTTCTAGTGACAAGCTCTATATTTGTATCCATTAAAGAAAAAGTGACATCTCTCTTCTCTTCCACCTCAGTCCCACCTCCCCCGTACTCACTAATCTCATCCCTAGACCCCTGTGAAAGTGTGGCTTCTGTCTTCCCAGTACTTATTTATCTATGCATTTACAAACATATTATCTGAAAGGGAAAAAAATGGATTATGCTTTAAATTTGGGCCTGCAACTTCCTCTTTTTGCATCTCAAGTCTTCATTCCTCCAAAAGATGCTCTCCTGGCCATCCTCCCGTCCATGTCCCTTTTCCCCTGGCATGGTACCTCATGGTGTAGACACAGATTTGTGCATCTGGGTACTTGTCTTCTGCTCAGTAGATGTGGTCACAAGGCCTTCTTGAGAATGGGTTGTCCTTTTCCACAGGAGAAGCAGCTGATCAGATTCAGGAGGAAGTGGGAGGCATGTCGTGTCTCGGAGAAGCTGGTAATGCCAGGATTCTGGACTCTGATATTTAAGAGGTCCAGGGGAATGAAGAGTCTGAAAGGCAATGGGGTCTGGGAAGTGACAGCTTGGGGAAATGGTGGGGTCTAGGGGTCTGAAGTCTGGGAGGTGATGGACTTGCGAAGAGATGATTTGGGAGGTAATGTAGAGGTGATAGGATCTGAATCATCTCCAGTGATGATTGCATCATCTGGGTCTGCAGTTAGGCGTGCTCCCTAAACCAGCCGGCCTGGTCAGTTGAGGGTCCAGTCCTCATCCCCACAGGCTGTGGTCGCTATCCGGCCTCTGTGGCAGGGCTATTTCCTAAGCATCTCTGAACACACCTCTCAGAGCCCCTTCTGTCATCCAGATGAGGCAGAGGCTGGTCCACGCCCCTCCTTCCAAGGGCTTGGCTCCTCTGAGTCACAGATCACTAAGCTCTCCTTCCCTTCTTTAGGCCTCACAGCTGGAAAAACGGGTCTATTTGTCCTGACAAGAATCAATTCACCCAAAGGATATACGTTTTGTGTCCTACGTGGCAAGTTTAGAGAACCAGTGAAACAGCCCTTGTGGAGTCTGAGGGTCCTTCAGCTTTCCAGAAGCCTGCCTTTCCCCTCCCTTCACCTCTCCTTGATTCCCTGTCTCCCACTGCCTTTCCCTTTTGTTTTTTCAGCAAACTCTCACTGCCTCTCCCACATACCAGGCACTGTACAGAGCACTGGACACCGAGAGTTCAATGAGAAGTTCCTGCTACCCTTCCTAAAACGGTTCCATTTTTCTTCTGTACCAAGTTTCCTGTGCTGCTTGATTAAAGATTTATGGTTTCACTGTGTCTCTGATCTCATGCTGTTCTAGCTCTCCAGGGTCCTGCACAACTCAGAGACTTCTGGGCGGGTCACCAGACCCCTCTTTCATTCTGGCCAAGCATTCCAAGGACTGAAGAAACATGGACACTTGCTGGATTTGTCTCCCGCCCTACCCCCAGAGGAGAACGCACATTGACCTTGGCTGGGGTCCTAATGGCCTCCACCCTGGTGTGCAGCATGTGCAATGGCCTCACCCCGCTATCAAGGCTCCTACACACACCTCCTTTTCCAGGCAACTCAGGCAGCTTGGGTCTGCCACTCGGAGAGTGCACCTAAATGAATGACAAGTCACTATGTGGAAATAGAAGCTCAAAGAGGTAGCATATTTGCCTAGAAGATAAGCAAGAGACAGTGCTCAGAGACAAAAAGTCGCCTTGACTTGGAAGAATCAGAAGGCCTTAGTATAATTTTCCTTTCTATGTCTTCTAAGCATGCATATCTTTTTCCCAGCAGAAGAAAAGATAGCAAGAGAGGGCCCACTGGCATGGTAGGTGGGAGATAAAAGTTTCCCTTCCTCTCTCAATGATTGGTTGTCATAGTGGTTGTCATAGAATTTGGTTCCTTGTCATTCATGAGAAGCCAGTACCCATGGGAGGGCCTTTGAGGAAGCCCCAGGTGGCAGAATGAGTTGGAGAGTGAGTCTTGGGGGCTAAGCACTGCAGGATGCATCTGCCGAAATCTGGCATCCAACGGTTGCTTTGAGTCCAGGAAGCATGGGGTAAGGCAAGGCTACCCAAAGGCTATTGCAAGTGCAATCTCCAAAGAAGGTGCCTAACACTGGCACAGCCCGGCCCAGCCCCAGCCCCAGCCCTGCTGAGATGGCACTCAGGGACCCCCTGGCCAGCCCTGCTCTGTGGGGCCGGTGTTTCAGGCAACCTGGGCCAAATCCCCAGTGCAACTCAGCTGGGCAGATCAGAAGCTCTCAAGTCAGTCTGGGGCAGAAAATGAGTGGATTATCCTCAGGGTGGAACAGGCAAAATGACTAAGCTTGATGTGTGTTTTACACCCTTTTAATTTTGCTTTTCTTCTGAGCCCAGCCTATCTCAGGCCTTCCCAGCTCTGCAGAACCAGCCTGCTACCCTCGGAAATCAAAGGCTTCCTGCCTCCACCACAAATCCTTGCTGCTCCCTTGGCCCGACCCACCCTTTCTTGCTCTTCACACTCCTCCTCTTCTAGAACTCTCTGCCTTGGACTATTTCCTTCTGCCTTGGATTCCCATGGATGTCTGTGTTCTAGTTCTTCCTCCTTAAAGTGCCTCTGACACTTACGATGAATTTCCTTATTTACATTTGCACCCTTCAGTGTGGGGAATAGTCTGTTCCACCAGCTCATCAAAGGACAGCTCTCTGGTGGGCACCACCACCTCTGCTTTTCAAGTGTATAGAATGTATGCAGCAGAGAGACCCTGGGCACAGTCTGCCTTCTGAAAGTAGGAGGCCCGACTGCCCTCCACATGGCCTGGGTGCTTCCCTCCCCACTCTGAACCTGTCCAGAGGGGTGATGCTGGAAGGCTCTGTGGATTCAATGAGCTCATATGGGTGAAATGCCTATGGTAGTGCTGGGCACTTAGTAGCCCCTCAGCAATGCTGATTCCCTTTGACTTCTTAGAGCCAAAGCAGCTGTGACTGTTATTAATCCATTCACCCAGCAGGTGCCCTCATTGCTTCATTCCTAGGTGGAAATCTAGGACTGTGGGTGACTGTTGAAAAAATAAAATCCTTTGGTGCTGGCTCAGGGCAGCCCTTTGAACTTGGGCCTTCACCCAGCTGCCCCCTCCATGAGCAGGGATGATGACCCCCAACTCTGTGCTCCCAGTCAGTGGAGAAAAGGTCCAGAGCCTTGTCAGCCTGATAGAGATGACTCAGGAAACAAGTACCCAGTGGCATTCTTGAGAAGACTGGGTTTGGTTGACTGCCAATGTTCTCCATGGTGCATGACATGTGATTGGCAATTGTTCATCTTAAGTACGGTCCTCGTCACAGTGTGCATTTTTAGAGACACAGCATCATTCAGGTTCAGGATGAGTTCCTTTCACTCACCAGCTCTGTGGCCATGAGCAGTCACTTTGTGAGTTCCATTAATAAAACGGGAGTCCTTCTACAGACCTCAAAAGCAATCACACTACTACCCCTGATTCACAATTCCCATCCCACAAATCCCAAAACATGTCACACTCTTCCCCACCTCCAATCCTTTCTCCCACCTCCCACACAAGCTAGAAATGGCCATTCACAGTCAGAATGGCATAGCAGTTGTCATTTTCTAGTTTCTACTAAATGGAAACCCACCTTAGGCCATGCTAGTATTTTAACAGAAGTCCCAGATCCACCCCAGGCTAACCCCCACATTCACACCCACTGTGCTGCTGGGAGGAATGAGACCACTGCAATAAACTGGCTGATATTGTTTTTTCATACTCTGCTGAATATCAAAATGTGGTCCTCGGTTTCTTATGAAGACCATCTGTGCCATTAGCAAGCAACCCAGAGCACACTAGAGAAACTCCGCTGCGACATGAAGGCCAACCTTCTCTACTCATCACTGTTCTGTATGTGCCTAAACAGGGCCCTTCACAGTCAAGCACAGAAAATATGGGCCCATCCCAGCACTGGACATTTACCGAGCACCCAACGTTGGTTAGGGACTGGGATGAAATATACAGCAGGAAAGAAGATGGACAATTGGGCAGATAGAGATGGGGCGGGGGAGCCCCTGAAGAGGGTAGAGTTTGGTCAAGCAAAGGGTTACAGGTGAGATGAGGGGAATCACAGAGAAAGAGACCTTGACTTTGACTAGATGGCCTTCCTAATCCTTTGTAGCCTTTTGGGCCTTATCAAAGGAGGGTGGAAACTATCAGCTTCATTGAGTATACCAAGGAGCCACCCCTTCTCCCCAAAGTCACAGATCCAGGCTTAAGGACTTAGTTCAAAGGTGTGGAAGAACTAGCAAAAAAACAAACTTACCCACCAACTAACAAAAAACAAACATGTAAGATCAGGCAAAGAGACTATTCTGAATGAGTAAAACCTCTGTGTTTTTCAGTTAGTGACTACTGACAGATTATTGCCAAAAGCTGTGGCTGGATTTGCTTGAGGGCATTTTACCACTGTGGCGGCTTCTCCTGAGGCTTGTCTGCGCTAGAATCTCCTCAGAAAGAAGATGATGTCCTCCCAGGGGCAACATGTCCAACTGACATGGTATAAGATGGCCTGGGTAGGTGAGGGCCTGGGGAAAGGGCCCCTAACCACAGCTCATACTGCCCTTAAAAGTGTCCTTCCCAGAAGAGACATTCTATGCTGGGACGTGGTAGGAGCCAATGGCACCCTGAGTTTCAGGCACTAAAAGCCCAGCAGCCCAAGAAGGCCCAGTGAGGCACAATGGGATTTTCTCATTTCAAATGCCTGGTCCTTCTCCCTAAGTGGTTAGAATGGATAGCCCAGGGGCACAGATTTTCGCTTTGGAAAATATGTCCAGGAATGTATTCTCTCCAGGGACAGGGAAGGAGAAAGAGCTGTGTGGAGAAGAAAGGTGAGGGTCCCACTCAGGAGCCCTGCTACCAGCTGCTGTGAAAGAAGCAGCAATATGAGGAGTCTGAGCTGGGGTCATGCCCTGGACTGGTGCGCAGATTTCAGGCTTTAGGGTTTATTGGAGAAGGCTCAGTATCTGTAAATTAAAAGAAACAGGTAACTTCTGGAGTGTGATTTAAAAAAAAAAAAGTTTTAAAGGAATTAAAAAAAAAAATTAAAGAAGTGTGGCTCTGAAAACAGAACAAAACAAAATAAAAAAACCAGCAGTCAACAAAGGACAAGGGGAGTCATTCCACCCTCAGGGGTGCCCTGTTTTCCCCACCCACTGAGAGACGGGGATAAACCTGCCCTAGACGCTTTCTGTCGTTTGGATTAGTGCAGATCTCCCGGAGCAACCTCACCAACAGCGTCCTGCGCCCTAACCTCGGACAGACTTGCAGCTCCAACACGGAGGGGCTTGCCAGCGTTGGTCTCAGCGCCACTGGGCAGGACCGGGAAAGCGTCCCACTTGGAGCCCGGACGGGCAGGTGGCGCATATTAACGAACCCAGTGTAAAGGATGAGGGGTGTAAAGGACGAGGGAGAACCAACCTAAGAACATTTTGAGCAATGGTGACCCGAGGGGTGTCACGGAGGTGCGGTTCGGAGACCTAGTTATTGATGATTATCATTCTTAAAGGACAGCGACCACTTGCAAAATGGGCAAAGCTTGCGAAGCGCCTCGCCACAGGGACCGTGACCTGCTCCCCGTGGAAGGTGGAAGCCGGTGGTGGGACGCAGGGAGCAGGTCCCGGCCTCCAGCTCCGCACTCCGGTGGCGCAGTGTGGTCCAGGGCGGCGCCCGCGCGGTCTGGGCCGGGTCCCCTGGGGCGCGCTGTGGCCTCCGACTGGGGCGGGGCGACAGCATCGCTGGCTCCTCCCTCCTCGGCCCCTGCCTCCCTCGCTCTTAAGCAGCGCGCGGGGGCGCCTGGGTCACTGGGCTCCGCCGAGCTAGCCAGCGGTCCTCTCGGAGAGCATCTCGTGCCGAGGTCGACGCCAGCAAGTCGGCATGGCCCCCGCAGCGGCGTCGGGCGGCAGCACCCTGCCTAGCGGCTTAGCGGTCTTCACCACCTTTCCCGACCTGCTCTTCCTCTTAGAGTTTGTGAGTGACTCGCGCTCCCCGCGTGGGTGCCGAGGAAGGGGCGGGATGGATGAGCCGTGTGCGCGCTGTCGCCGGGGCCCCGACAGCCGGCCCCACGCGACCCGCAAGCTGCCCGGGGCCGCACAACCTCGGTGTACAGGGCCAGGAGAGCCAGGGTGAAGAAAAGCTCCCCCGCCCCACTGCAACCTCCAGGCGTTTGGCTCCTTCTAAACGACGGCAGTGGGGGAAACCGTTCCCAGGTCTTGGGTGGAAATTTCACTTCGCAGCCTGGGTCAGACGTTAGAAGCCGGTCAGGATCCATTTGTTGCGCGCCGTCGGTTCCAAAGCTGCGCTCCCGACCTATTTCACACGGGTTGCACAGAGGCAGCCCTTGTTGGAGAAAAACGTCTTTTTCTAGAGTTGTCCTGCTCTATCCTGGCTTAAAATTTCGCTCTAAAAAAAAAAAAAAAAAAAAAATCAGCAAAAGAAACCTGAGTTATCACCAACCGAGGTCTGGAGATTGGTGTCGTAGGAGGAACTGAATTCGGATTATTCTCTTTGGGCCTTTGAAAATTTCTGGCGAGTGAACGTATTTGTGACACCTTTGATCTGGAAATAATAAAAACAAGCTATCGTTTGCTCAGCCACAGTCACTCTGCTGTGGACGGGGTGGGGGAAGGGTCGGAACTGGCGAGAGCGGTCGGGTGCCTGTCTGACCTTGAACGTGGGGAGACGGCTGCACCTGCTCATGGTCCCTGGCCCGGCTGGAGCTGCATAGCCTTTGTCCGCAGGAAAGTTCTTCCTACGCGCTGGGCTCCGGGTAAAGTGCTCACCTTGTCTGGAGGCTTCAGATTCCTCAGCCTAAACTCCCCAGGGGCCATAGAACCTACCTGGGAGGAAGATGCTGTATTTATTCTATGGGTCTGGTGCATTGCAGCCTCCCAACTCCTTTTCCTGCACTGCCCTAACCCCCAAGAAGAGGCCACCTGGAGAGCAGATTGAAAAAGGAAATGTCTAAACCTATTTAAAAATGGGATCCCAGCTTCTTATTGCTAGATCAAATTTGGAGGGCAAGTGGAAGAGGGACACCAGAGTCATCCAGGAAGGGTTGAGGAAAAGACTTAAGTGGGGTCACAGTTGCCCAGTGGCACAAAATCACTGAACTTGTGAGAGACGAGTAGAACCCAGACCTTGGAATATTCAGGGTCTCGGGACTAGCCAGAATCAAGGAAGTAACATCTAGCAGAAAACTTTGGACCCTAAGCCCAACTCCACCATTTATAGATGGGGACACTCTGGCCCAATGTGGGGAGAATTCCATTCTCTGGAACATTCTTTCCCAAAAGATACATCTCTGTGAGTCTACTTGCCGCTTAGCTTATGCTTGCCCTCGTATTTCTGAAAATGAGCATATAGTGCCCATGAACTGGGAATAAATAATGGTGGTTCCTTCAGAGGAGCTACTTTATTACAAAGGTAGACTTTCAGGACTAAAAGAAATTATGCGTCCCCACAGCTAACATCACACTGAAAGCTTCTTCTCTAATATCAGGAGTGAGATAAGGCTGCTCATCCTCATTACTATCATTTAATATGCAGTATCACAGGTCTTAGAGCAATTAGATTGGAAAGAAAAATCAGAGGAATTCTAATTGGAAAAGAAATGATGACCTGATAAGATCCATAGAAAACCCATAAGACTCTACTATAAAACTGCTGAAATTATAAACAAATCTAGTAAAGTGACTGACTACAAAATGAATCTATGAAAATCTGTCCTGTTTTTATGTGCAAATAACAAATTAGAAAGAAAAAACATTTTTAAAAATCCCATTTACAAGCATTTCATAAAGAATCAAATACCTAGGGATAAACTTAACAAGAGAAGTGAAAGATCTGTACAATAAAAATTACAACCCATGGTTAAAAAGATTAGGAGAAGACACAGAGCTGGAAGAGAAGAGATTCCATGTGCATTGACAGGAAGAATTGACTTTATCAAAATGGTCACTTTGCCTAACATTTTAATGCAATCTTCATAAAAATTCCAATGACATTTTTCGAGATAATGAAACAAACGGTACCAAAATTTGTACGGAACTGCAAATAGCCCTGAATAGCTAAAACAATCCTAAGGGAAAAAAAGCAGAAAAATAGAAGTATGACACTCCCCAACTTCAAAGAAATGATGGCTAATGGTGAAATGTAATGGGGCAGAGAGATTTTTAAGCAGCAAGAGATTTTCTTAAGAGTTTCTTAAATTTCCCTAATAAGTGGCTTACTCTGCTGTTGTAGCTGTCTGGCAAGGTTTATGACGAGAAGTATGAGAGTGTGTTTCATTTCATATGAAAGTCACTGATGTCCTTCCTTCTCTTGCCCTCAGAAGAGCTGATTCAAGTGGTAGCAGGTGGCATGGGCCTGATTTCACAGAAAGAGCAACCTCCCAGGACCCTTAGGGGAAGGAGTGCCCTCAGGGTAGGAACAGCCCAGCCAGGCAGGAAGATCTGTGGGAAAGAAACCAGAGTGGAGGATCCCCCAACCCTCCCAGTGAAAGGAGAGAGCCAGGTTTGGGACATTTCAGAGCTATGGATTAGTGGAAATTTACTCCTTCAGGGTGATTTTGACCTCAGATGATAGCATGAATTTCTAAAAGACATAATTCTTCTCTGCCTGACTACTTCCCTCTTAGCTGTCTTAGAAGTTGTGTTTCCCAACTCCACATTAGCACCCTCGTCTTTCTGACAAAACCCCAGATGCCTCAGTCGTCATCTCTGAATCTTTGTTCCTCCCTAGACTGCGAATGGGCTCACAGGATGCCTGGGATCTCAGAGAAAGCAGACACCAGCCCTTTAAGTTTTCCTCTACACTGATAATAAATACTAGAAGCTTGATGTGTGGAAAGAGGAGAGAATTAAAGGGTCTTAGGAGCTGCTGGCCACCCCTGGAAGTCTGTCTTTCTTCCTTTTTTTTCTCTCTCTCTCTTTCTCTTTCTCTCTCTCTTTCTTTCCTTCCTTTCTTTCTTTTCTTCTCCCCCACCACCTTTTAAATTATGGATTATTACAACTCAACAACAAAAGGACACACAATCCAGACAATGGGCCAAGAATTTGAATAGGTATTTCTCTAAGAACATATATATACAAATTACAAATAAATACATGAAAAGGTACTTAATATTGGATGCCCCCTGGTTGTATAGTGGTTAGGCCCACCGCGTCTGGCCATGCACAGTCCACAAACATCCCAAAGACCCAGGTTCACATCCTGGGCCCAGGGGAAATAACCATAATGAGCAATTAAATAGAATAAATAAAAATGCTTCCTCTTCTCTCTTCCTGCCTGCCTACTTGCCTTCATTCTTGACTGCACCTTTCCTGTAAGAAAAAAGAAAGCTGCTCAACATCACTAGTCATTAGAACAAGGATATAAAACCACAATGAGATACCACTTCACATACAATTCAGATGGCTATTATGCAAAAATTGGAAAATAACAAGTATCGGTCAGGATACAGAGATGTTGGAACCCACTGCTGATGGGAATATAAACTGGTGCAACTGTTGTGGAAAACATTTTTGTGTTTCCTCAAAAAATAAATGATCGTGTGACCCGATGAATGGAATATTATTATTCATAGAAAGGAATAAAGTAGTAACGCACACTACAAAGTTGATAAACACCCTTTCAGAATTTTAAAACATTTTGTTAAGTAAAAGAAGCCAGACACAAAGGTGATACATTGTATGATTCCCTTTATATAAAATAATCCAGTGTAGGAAAATCCATGGAAACTGAACAGAAGCCCCTGGTTTGCCAGGGGTTTAAAGGTGAAAGAAATGGGGAGCCACTACTTATGGATACAGGGTTTCCTTTTAGGGGGATGAAAATGTTTTGAAAGTAGATGGAGGTGGTGGTTGCAGAATATCAGGAGTATATCAAATGCTATCAGGTCAATTAATTTCAAATGGTTTTATGATATGTGAACATGCACTTCAAATTTTTAAAAAGCAAAATTAAGAGATTTAAAATATTACAGAAGACAAACATACTTTAATAGGTACCCATGTAATTATCACTCAAGTTTGTCAGATTTTAGTATTTTGGCATATTTGCTTGTAGCTTTAAGGAAATAAAACTTGGCAGATGGCGTCTAAGCTCCCTGCTGTTATCTAATTCTCCCCCCTCCTTCCTCAGGGTGCCTCCGAGGGCTCATGGGGAGTTCTCCAGGCACTAAGCACTGCTTAGACCTTTACTGCACAACTATGAACTATACAGGACATTGCTTTTTATGCTTCAAAGTTAATAAAAATAATCTCATGCTGTAGCTATCCTTCTGCAACATATTTTTCTGGCAAACTTGTTTGGATGCTTACACACATTGACACTTTATCTATTCTTCTATTGGTTGACATTTTGGCTACTTCCAAGGTGACACTTTTAGCGATCACAAACGCCATAGCCGGGAAAAATCCTTGTGTTTGCCTCTTTAGTTACATGTTGGGAATGTCTTCCAGGAAAAGAGGATTTAACTCTCTGGGCCATAGAGCACATCCATCTTCTTTGTCCCAGATGTTCCGACACTGCTGTCCAGAGGGTGATTCCAAATGACCTGCCCCAGGAACAGAGTTCGTCTGGACACAGTGAAACTGAATTCCCTCACTTGCTCAGACCCATTTCACAACTCTGCTAATTTTATGTTGTGTTTTGTATTTTTTTAAAGAGAAGGTCCCCAAACTGGATAAACTTAGGTTAAACCTGAACCTCCCAGGCTCTCACCAGCAGCACATAAAACATCCCATTGTTCCCTGCTGCTCCCAGTAATGTCCGACTTTGTAATCTTCTGATGGTCTGATGAGTGTGAAATGCTTGATAATCTTTTTAAAGCTGTGGCCCAGCAAGTTGTGAATTATTCACGTCTCGGGTGCCTGAGCTCCTCACCACCTGGGTGGTGCACGTGTCAAACTCTGGCCTCCAAGGCCACGAGGGTGGAGCTCGCCTCCCCTCCCAAAACAGGAAAACTGCTGCGGCAGCTGGGAAGGGTGGTGGCTCAGGATGGGGCACCGCCACCTTGCCCTGGCCCAGCACCCCTACCATTTAACTCCTGGCCAGACAGCTGCCGGGAAGTGGAAGTCATGCCCCAACAGATGATGGGACCCTGCCTCTCTGAGCACCCCCAGAGCCACACAGGCTGTGCTGCTATTGCAGGCAGAGGGGTCGTAAGTGCACCCCCACGCAGGCTGGTGTGCAGTGTCCAATATCCAACTACTCACCGCAGGGCTTTTCTTCTAGCGTCTTCCCCTGTCTCCCTCCCACCCCAAACCCTAAAGAGACTCTTTTCCTTTTGAAGCCATAGTCTCTTGCTTCCTCTTCCTCCTCCTCCCTTCTAAGCCAGGGGCTCCATGACACTGGGACCACCTTTCAGAGAACAGGATGTTAACATTGGATGCTTTTTGTCTCAGCTCTTGCCAAGCCTCCAAATGTAAACTTCTCCAACAAAGTGGCAGGAGAGAAACCCCTTATTCTTTCAGAACCTGTAGAGGAAATGCCTGAAAACAGGTCTGAAATCATTAACCCAACTTCCCCATCCACAGTCCATAAAAGAAGTAAAGCTCCAGAAAGAATGGTTGGAAATTAAGGGGGAAGATGACTTTGCAAAGAGCTAGGAGGCTGCCTCCCCAGTCTAGTGGTGGGTAGTTCCCCTCCCTGCATGCACAGCTCAGGAACTCAGGGGCCCAGGAAAGTGGGGTAACTACGAGAGCTAACAGTTGTAGAATCAATTTTGGAGGGTATAGGAACCAACTGGGATGAGTTTGTAATATCAGTTCCCACAATGAACTAGACATCATTGTTACTAAAATCAGCTTGTGTCTGTGTCCCAACATGACAGGGGATGTTCTTTATCATTTGAGAGCCACCAGGCAAGTCCTGGAACCTGTCCTGGATTTTCACCCACGGGGGGAGCAGCAGTCCCACAGCGTCAGATGGGGACAGGACCATAAAGCAGTTTTCTAGCTGATGGGCCACATTCTGGCTATGCTGAGAAGACAACATGCAGAAACAGACATGGCGAATCACCAAAAACGATTTTGTCAAAGCTGGGAGGAAGCTGAGGTTCTCAGAGGGGAGGTGACTGGCCCAGGGTAACTGGGTCTCCAGGGCGCACTGCTACAGGGACAGGGGTTCACACCAGGTGTCTGCATTCCCCACAACTGTTGAGAGACTTGTGCCAGCAGCAGGACTACAGTAGGTGGCCCTGCCTACCTGGTGCCCTGGGCAAGGCCTGGCTCCCTTCTCCTCACCCTCCCTCCCCACCTCAGGAATGATGGGGCAACTCAGAGCTCCTGGGGAACTCATTCCCTCCTGGGTCTGCTTTTCGAAAACACACCCTGGAGATTCTGAGTCACTTAAGTCCTGGGCAGGCCCTAAAAATCTGCATTTGATAAGTATTGCACCACCACCAGTAAGGTCTGGATGGTCATCAGTAGGCCAGCTCACTCACTGATGTTTTTATTGGGAGGACAGAATAGTGGGGGTCAATTCTTCATGACAGCCTGGGGCAGGGAGCCAAGGACCCTGCGGTTCTCACAGGTTCCAGACAGGTACTCTACTCCCAGAGAAATGTCCCTGCCTCCCCAACCACCAGAAGTGGGGTAGGCTGGCCCTGCTGACCAGGGCAGGGCAGTAACTGAACTGGACCTGTGTCCTCACCCTGTGTTGCTGCGGCTTCCTCTCCATGGCTGAGTTTATAGAGGGGTAAGGATATGGCCAGGTTTCCTCTTTCCTCCTTTCTAAAGGGAGGACACTTAGGTAGAGGTCTCTCGGGATTGTCCTTAGAGTTGAGAAGTGGCTTTTCTGGTTTTTCAAGAACCAGAATCTGGCTTTGATCAGGACTTTGATCAGTGACTTTGAGTTGTTCTCTGCAAACTGCTCCTATGATGAGGAGGAGCTTAGCTCTGGCATGGTCATGCATATGTCAGCTACCAAGGGACACTGCAAAGGATTCCTTGATATTTCTATAGGTTGCTCCTGGGCTGGATGATGCTGGGAGTGGTGGGAAGTCATTGTGCTTTCAGGAGAGAGGAGGAAGCGCCCCCTGATGCCGCAGCAGGGAAGGACTCATGTTCAAATCAAGCCTGGAACAAAGACTGACTATTTACACCCACACCCATCAAGCCATTGGCCAGGGCAGAGTGGGAGCTGCTTTGTGCTGCAGGCAGAGGCCAGTTCAACCTGGGGAGTGGCTTGACTTTGTTCTGGGCTCAAGACACATTCTCTGAGGGAAGGGCTGGGCACAGGGTCTGGGCCACCCAGGTCGGTCTTGTGGTGGTGCGGAGCCAGCCAGTCTAAACCTGGATGGGAGATAGACTCTACTCCTAACAATTCAGATCTGAGCCTTCCACACTGACACAGCCACCTGGGGCTTCCCACTGGCCTCTGCAGCACCAGTTCTGGTGCCCTGGTGTTTTCGACCCAAGGCCTCCACAATCAGATGCTAATAGGTTCCCCAGCAGGTGGTCTCTTGGGGAGCTGAGGGGTGTGAGGACAGTGGAGGGTCATCACTAGTGGCACCAGAAGTGTGGCCAACACTTCAGAGGTTTCAGATTCTTCCTGGAGCAGGTGCCTGGTATTCACGGGAGCTCCAACCTAACCTCTGCCTACACTCTAGTGGACAGGAGTGGCTCCTGATTAGCTCCTGAGGGCACCAGCAGTGTACTGATTTCCTAGGATAAGATACTGGCATTGAATCACCACCACAGTCGTTCCAGCTTCTCTGCCGCACCAACTCACTAATAGTAAAGGCTCTACACACATGGGGGCAAAACAATGCTGTGTGGAATCATTTTAGTGCACTGAGGTCCTAGGGCCTGAGCCAAGTGTGTAAAAATGGGAAGAAAAGCCTTGTCCCCAGCCATCACACGTTTCGATGCGCGGGCAGTGTGCAGAGGCAGGCCCAGGGCCACAGCCAGGCCTGGCTGACCTGAAATTCCACAGCACAGCAGGTCGCAGTTAGAATGAAGATGGACTGGGAGAAGAACGCTTAGAGGGGCCCAGGCAGCTGGCCTAAGGGCTAATGGGGAAGGACAGAGATGCAGCTGGCTGCCTTACCTGTTAGTGGGGTGGGTGTGGGTGCGGGCTGTGACAAAGGTGGTGTTAATGGACCTGTGTCTGCAGAAGAGGGAGTGATGGTCTTCAGTGTGCTCACCTTTTACTTGTTTATTGACCTTAAGCACAAACCTTGGTATTTATTTCCTCTGAAAGAACAGAGCCTATTGAGGAAGAAGAGGTGGGGTGGGGCAGGCTGCCTCCTTGCAGATCTTTTCTAGTCCAGACCCAGGTCTGGGAGCCAGTGAGGTTAATGGGCTATTCTCTCCCTCTCATTCATGTCACTATCCCCATGGCTATGCCAAAGCCAACACTAGTCACGGGAGTATTTCTTTCTCTTTTCAAAAATCAAATAATTATTGAGGCAACTTTGATTTACAAAATTATATACATTCATAGATGCAGGTTCAACATTCCTCAGAGACATGACGACACACCCTGCCCACCACCAAATTACCAGGAGTCCTCCATCTCTGTTCATTGGACCCACCATCGCTTGTTCCCACCCCCTTCCTGTCCCCACTGGTAACCTCAGTTCCACTGCGAATGTCCAAGGCTTGGTTTTAGTTTAGTCTGTTCCTTTGCTTTCTTTATATTCCACTTATGAGTGAGGCCATCTGGAATTTGCCTTTGTCCTTCTGACGTATTTCACTTAGCATGACCCCCTCTAGCTCCATCCATGCTGTCTCATGTGATTTCATCTCTTCTAAAGGCTGTATAGTATTCCACTGTGTGCGCAGGTACCACGCCTTCGTGACCATCTGACAGTGGGCACTTAGATAATTTCCAGTTCTTAGCTGTTGTAAATAATGCTGCAGTGAAAGTGGGGTTACATATATCTCTGTGAAATAGTGTTTTCGTGTCTTGTGGGTAAATACCCAAAGCGGGATGATGGGATCATATGGGATTTCCATCTTTGATTTTTAGAGGAGAGTCCATGCTGTTTTTCACAGGGGTTGCACCAATTCGCACTCCCACCGGTGTGTGTTCCCTTTTCTCCACATCCGCATCAACGTTTGTTTCCAGAATTTTGGATCATAGCCAAGGGAGCTTTCAGGGTACTTCCAATGGGACACCTTGGGGAACTGCCCCCACTCTGACCTGGGCTCCACAGCCAGTCTGTCCCGGTGGGCACTCAGCAGGCGGGTGATGTGGGGGGGCAGCAGAGCCTCCATTCTGCATCAGTAAAATGGGATTTAATAGTATCTTCCTCAAGGGTTACTATGAGAAATGAGCATGATACACCTAAAAAGTATGTGGTTCTGCTCAGCATCTCTTAGGTGTGATTGTTATTAATTTACTAAAATCTCAAAGACTTGTTCCAAGAGCAGCTGGCCATTCTGTGCTAAAAAAATGGGCAGCTGGAGGGGATGCTAAGTCTGAACCCACACCCACTTTAGCCTCAGACACCCTTCTAATACCATTCTCAGCCAGGGAGTGAGTGAAATTTGGGAGTGGATGAGGCACACTTGATTTGTCTGTGGGGTCACCAAACATTGCACAGATGTCACCCTCTGTGACACTCAGCCTTCTACGGCTCCTCAGCTCAGAGCTGCCCCTGAACAGTGTGATGGGGTGGCAGGGGGCTGTGGCAGCCCTGTCCTGACTCTGCCTGGTGGGTGGAGGATGTCTCGAGCCTCAATCCTGCACCCCTCTGCCAGCCTGGGGCCGGGATGGGTGAGGAAAACTCTGTGACTGCCTCTTCCCAACAGTGTGGAATTCAATGACCAGTGGGCCCCAGGATTAAACCTTTCAAAAATGATTGTCATCAGTGTCAGCATGTCGGCCATCTGGGAGAGCATGGGCTCCGGGAGAGAGCAGCCGCTGAAACAAGAGTGGGCCCCATCTTCATGGCCCCCATCCTTTCCACTTGGTGACAAGCTAGGCATTGCTGGATTGAGGGGCCTGGCAAGAAGGGAACGAACCAGCTTTTGTGTTTTAAGGTTCTTCGTATCACCAACTCCATAAACCTCACTGGTCTCCATTCAGGGTGCTTCTTGGATGGAGGGGGCATGGCAGGGCTCTGTTCTCCGATTCCCCCAACATCCCCTCCCAGAAGCCCACCCCTGTCTGGCACTCAGCACATGTCCTGTGGTGCTGGGACCGTGTGTCTGCTCATGTCCCCTGCCCAGACTGGGCACTATGAAACCTTCTCTCTCAGCTCTGGGGGGAGTTAATGGCTATAAATCACAATGTGAGTCCGGGACCCCAAGGGTAGGTAGAAGGTGACCCTGATGGACACCAACTCCAAAACAGACTGCCACCTCTGTCCTTGAGAGAAGCACTGTCAGTATATGGACAATTTCTTCTCCTTGTTTGCAGTTACACACCTGTTTTTGTTTGTTTACTCACCACATTGCTAATGGTGACTCCTGTCAGTACCTTTTGTTTTTCTTGCAGAGCAGCTTCTCCTGCCTAGTCCAGCAAGTCACGGTAATTCAGCCTTTTACAGATGGCTTCCTCACTTTTGGGAACCTCCTTATTTCTGTTTATCCTGCTGAGTAAAACCAGTGAATAAAGCCATAGCAGACAGAAATTTCCACCCAGATGAGACATGCCTGTCTGAAAGGCCCTGGCTTTGTGGATTTAAGAGCAGTTTTCATTCATTCGGGAACTGGGCCAGAGAGGGACATCTAGCTCCCATTTCACAAAGTGACTCAAGACCTCCTGAGCCTACCTCACCCTCAGATTAGATAAAGGGACACAGGGGACTTCTATCAACTTGTCTTGGTAGGGCTGATGGCAGGATGGGGCCACCTGGATGGAAGAACCTGATGATGAAGGAGCCAGCGGGGCAGAGCAACTGATTCGGGAAACTGAGTCAGGAGGTGTCAACGCCACTCCTGGTATTTCCGTGGGAGTAACCTCAGGGGTCAGACTTGCAATAAACTGCCTTTTCAGTTGGCAGAGGGTCAGAGGGTCTCCACACAGAGCTTCCTCTGACCCCACCTGCACCCAGACACTTTTCCCCAAGAGTCAGAGTAGGGAATCCTCTGAAAATGACTGGATCGTGTCCCTGTCCTGGGCAGAAGTGTCCAGCTGGTCACCTTTGCTGGGACCCTTATACTGGCACCGGGACCCAACCCTGTGTTGGACCCAGAGCTGTCCAGTGGGCACTGGCGACAAGACTGGAAGAGAAAGAAGAAAGGTGAGATGGGCTCTGTTTATTAGAGGGTGTCTCTGAATGAGGTCTCTCCCCCCAGATGTGCCTGCCCTCAGTGCTGACCTTGGCTATGGCGCTGTAAGTGTCTTATTAAATACCTGTGTGGGTGCTCCCTGTGGCTCTGGTGGCTGAGACCGCCAAGGTGCAGACCATGCGAAGCCCAAGGACCCGGGTTTGAGACCTAGGGTGGGGGAGAGCAAAACCAACAACAAAAGTCTCCGTGAATGAATGAGTGGGTAAATGAAGGTCGCTTTTCCTTTGACTTTCTGGGTGCTGAGTTCTTCCATGTGAGGGAGGTAGGCTCATGTGAGAACGAGGGAAGCCTTCCCCGGAGAAGCCTCCAGTCCTCTGGGCTCTTGGTCTTTCCCCTCTGACCTCCTTCTGTGCAGTTTCCTATCATCTGCTGCTGCTGCTGGCTTCTAGACTTCACCTTGTTGCTTGTTGCCTCCTCTGTAGTAACTCACCCTTAACCAGCCCCCCAAGCCCCCGCTGCCCTGTACTCTAGCTCACAGGATAATTCATTTTTATGTCAAGAACCCTGAGAGCTGGGAGTGCTGAGCTTTGTTGTGCAGCTGCTCTGCTGGTCTAATCCCCACCACATTATGGCCTCCAGGCATCTCAACGCCTGCTGTGCGGCGTGATGGGAATTGCTGCTTCTGGGGGTCTTGAGAGAGCACCCACTGGCTCGGAGCCCCTGGCAGTGGGGACAAGTCTGCTCTAGTGTGGCCCTCTTTTCCTTCCAGGGGAGGTGACTTTTTCCTGATCTGACTAAAGTTGCAGGATGGCTTAGTACTGGGTGTGCAGCTCATGTTCTGTGGCTGATTCCTGTACTTATCAAGAGTTCAAGGTGCAAACACCTGCTCACATGGACCTTCAGAACACACACCCTGCGCTCAAGTTGTTGGGGATTCTGATGCAAGGGTCCAAGGACCACACTACCAGGTGTGTATGTGGAGACCCCTCCATGGGAAGTCACCTTGGGTTCACATCTTGATATGTGTTAAAAGAGTGTCTAGGTGCTCTCTGGTGGAGTAGTGGTTTGGTCAACTGCCTCCGGCTGAAGCGCAGGCCTCATACATCCCAAGGATCTGGATTCGCATCCTGGACTGGGGAGAACAACCAAGATGAACAACTAAATAAAATAAAGCATTTCTTCCTCCTCTCTCCTCCTGACTGTCTACCTATTTGACTTCATTTCTGCATGCACCTTTCCTTTAAAAAGAAAAAAAGAGTGTCGGTTACAGAGACCCTAACAGAGTAAAATGGAACCCTGAAAAGTATCCAGAGAATCTGAGCAATTCTCTGGCTGGCCCTCAGTCATCCAAGCAAAGACACTGGGCAATTGTGGTCCAGAACACTTTCAGCCCTGCATTGGCAATGAAAATTTCATGTGAATCTCAGCAATGTGCTAGAAAATCCCTCCCACACCCCACCCGCTTTGGAACCACGGCCTGTTGTTGACAGGAAGACTTTCTCATTATTTCTGTGTCCTTTGTGGTTCCTTCTGTAGAGGCAGACATGTTTTTTCTCAGCTTTTGGTTTCTGGGCGATCCTATGTTTTCCTCTTTTTGGATACTTCTGAAGTTACTTTTAAATTCTCCATCCCAGCAAGGTTGGGAGTGGAATATCGTGCAGAGTGAGACCTTAGACCTGGTAGGCTTTTTGTGTATTTATACATGAGAATTTGCCTCATCGTTTGACAGCTGTGCTGTCTGCCCGTGCTCTGCAGACTTAACTCATTTCGCCCCCACCCCTGGGGGCAGGCACCACCCCTAGTCACTATTTTGCAGACAGGGGACAGAGACAAGTAGCTTGCTCAGGGACAACAGCTCATCCAACTGAAACGTGGCAGGGCTGGATTTAAACTCAGAAACTCTGCCTCGAAAGCCTGCACCCTGAATCCCCCGCACCTACCCCTCTCACGGATTAATTCAGGAAGAAAGCACAGAGACTTCTCTGCATTACATGAGCGCTCCCCGTGCGTGATTGCCTGAGGAAATATTTTACGAAATCCTTTGATCAGATAGACCCCCTTTAAATCCTTTTAAGTCTTTAGATATTTATGGCCTGTGTCGAGAACCCCAAACCCAGACTGAACTAGAGATTGCATTTTCCAGTCCTGGAATAATAGGAGATGGGGAGGGGCCTCATCTGCAGTTCCTTTAGACGCTGAGGCTGTGTTCCGGTAGTAGACATCCAAGGACGAACTTGTTTCACGTTTAAGGCAAGACAGGGGTCGAAGTTTAGGGAGAAGAGAGGAAACTTTGTACTCAGAGCCCAGGCAGCAGCTGGAAGGCATCTCGGTGGCAGTGTGGGGTCACTGGACAACCAGACAGGGCACTGGACAGGAACCGCCTGCTTCTAACATTTGACATGAGTTACCTGAATATCATTCATGGCCTTGTGTTATGAGAGCATGTTCCCAGGCCTCTGGCTAGGAGCCTGGCATGTCTAGACCTTGTCCTCTTAACTCTGCTTCTGTCCAGTGGTGTCAGACCCTGGACTTGACAGCTGGGCCTTTTTCAATGTGATTCGGATGCAGAGTGAAGACACTGTTAGTTACGCTCCATTTTCCAGCTTGGAGTCCTGGGGCCCAGAGAGAGCGCTCAACCCAGGTGACCCTCTGGCCACCTGCCTTGGAGACCTTTGTCTGAGACCACGCTAGCCAGCTGCACCTTCCCTAGCATGGTGGAGGTGGCCCAGGTGCAGGCAGGGCTGGTGGGAAACCCGGCCAGCTGATACAGATGGATGAGAACAGGGGCCAGGCCTCTACCTGAGTGACCAGCATTTCTGAATGTTTGCCTCTGAGCGTGTGCCGCCTAGGAGCTGGGGACGGCTCGGGCTTTCATTTCTCGGGAAATGCTTGAACTCTCACCTAGTGGAGTCCTGAGGCCAGGATACGGTGGACTGCTCCTTGCCAGGCTGCCTTATCTCCGTGGTGTGCGTGCTCTCTGTTGGTTCTCTGTATACTTAGCAGGTGGAGTGGGGTGAACACAGGCCTTAGCCCATGATTTACCCTCAATCCCATCATTCCTCAGAGCAGAGCCTTCACATGGGCCCAGCCATCAGCTCCCACTTAAGGTCCACCCTCCCTCCAGCCGCACCCCTGCCACTCTTTATCCTCCACTTTGTGCCCAGCTCACCAGCCTTCTGAAGCCCTCACGTGCACTTCAGCATTCCCGGGGCTTGCATAGACTATTCCTCCCCTGGAAGCCTTTTCTTGACCCTTTGGGCCGCTGAAGCAGTTAAGGCTTGTTGCAGACTTCCGGCAGTTTGGGTGGAGACCCCCATCAGGGCTCCGAATCACCCCACCCCCACCCCCGTCCCACCCGCCCCCTCACAAACTCTTTATGGTATCAGCTCTGTGTGAGCTAGAATGTGCCTGGGAGGAAGGAGCCGTCCCCCCTGTCACAGATGTTCAGTCTGCCACGTTCATGGGCACCAGGAGTCTCACAGCAGCCCTGCAATTCTTGTCGAGAGAGGGCCCATAGGAAAGGGACACATTCTGAAGGGCTGGGGCCTGACTGGGAGGTGGAGCTGGGACTGTTCCCATCTCACTGGGAATCGAGCCTCCTCTGCTCTGCCTCATCGTCTGGCCCTCAGCCCTGCTGTCCTCTCAGGCTTGTTTTACACCATCCAGCACCCTCCCCAGTGGCCTCCCATGGCTCCTTCCTGAAACTGCCTCCAGCCTGCATTCTCCTGAGCACGCAGAGCTGTGAGGAGCAGATCCACTGCCCAGCTTCTGGGAGCAGCCCCCGAGTTTCAGCATCTCTTCTGTGTTGAGGGAGGGCTTTCTCTGTGCCTGATGTGTAGCCTGTTTATGGGACTGACAGGGCCTAGTGACATCTTCCCTATAAAAACTCCCCTGAGAGCCTCCAGCTCACAGGCTCCAGAGTGAGGAGACACATCTACTCAGTGTCCCTCAAATGGTAGGAGCCACCATGGGCCATGCATGGGGTGCACTGTGACGAGATAGCAGAAGTCCCTTTGAGAGAGAGTTTCTCACTTTGAAAGATATTATGCTAAACCAAAGAAGCTAGAAACCCAAGTTCACATATTCTAGGAATAAACTCGTGCAAATTCAGAGCAGGGAAGTCTGTAGAGACAGCAGGTAGGTTAATGGTCGCTTAGACCTGGGAGGGTTGGAGGAGAGGGCTAGCTAAAGGGCACAGAGTTTCTTCTGAGGTGATGAAAGTGTCCTAAAATTGGCTCTGGGGATGACGGTTGTACCTCAGTAAGTACCCTAAAATCCATCCAACTGTATACTTTAAATAGGTGGGCTATCGATTATATGATTTCTATCTCACTAAAGCACTTTTAAAAAATAATTTCTTCCCACCATCTTACTACGAAACATATTACTTAGATAAACTATGCACAGAAATAAAAAGTCAGCATAATTTAAAAAAACAAAACAAAACAAAAACAAAAACAAAAAACCTTTGCAAGGTGGTGCGCCTCGAGGTAGGCCTGGGGTCCTGGGGGCTGGGGCTGAGCCAAGGAGAGGCTTTGCTCCTGTGGGTGGCGATTCTTCCCATAAAGCCCAGGAGTGTGTGTGTGTGTGTGTGTGTGTGTGTGTGTGTGTGTGTGTGTGTGTGTGTGTGTGTGTGTGACAGAGAGAGACAGAGAAAGCACCGAAGCATTTCCTCGGGAGCTGGAACACAGTCTCATCAGATTGATAAAAACCATGTACCCAAAGCAGGTCCAGGAATAACCCAACTGGCTGTCGGAAACTGCGCCACAGCAGTGGTTTAGAACATGCTCGGGGACTCTAGGCAAACACTCAGTGCAAGACTCCACCTCCTTCCTCCTGTTTGATTCCTGCCCACCACACAGGAAGACGCGAGTGAAAAGAGGTGCATTAAAAGGACTGCAGAGCAGGATCTGGGAGCCACCTTCTCAGATGTTGCTACTTCCAGATACTCACGGGCATCCATTTACTTCATATGTACTTTCCAGCTAATTTTTTTCCAAAACAACTACATCGCTACCATGAAAACAAGTGCCTCTACCTGTTCACCTTTGCCTGGTCTTTGGAGCCTGGGCTCAATGGGGCTCCAGCTCCCTGGCTCCACCCTCAGCCCGCTCCTTGCCTAAGCTAGAAAAATCTGAGTGAAAAAGAGAATCATTTTCCCAACGGGACGCACCTGTTTCTCCACGCTCTGCCTACCGGCCACTGACAAGCACCCCCACCCACTGGGTCCTAACAGGGTGCCCTCCCTGCCACAGGCAATGCCAGCTGTCCCTTTGGGGTTTGGTTCACAAATCACTGATTTGGCTATACCCATCCAACAGGTGATCCCGAAAGCCAGTTAACTATCTTGGACACTGACACATGGCTGGACAGGTGTCCCATAGCCAGGAGTCAGCTCTGAATAAGGGAGTCCTCACCCTCTCCCTCACCTGGTCAGGGAAAATCCTCTTTTGGAGCCAGCTGAGTACACCTGCTTTGTGCTGAGTGCGGCAAAGGAGATGTGCTTGTGGACAGGAACCCCAGCTCTGTGGGTCCTGGAGTGGTCACTGGGTGACCAGGCAAAGGGCACTGAGGAGAGGAGTGTCCCAGCCCCTCGTGATGCCCTTCAGATGGGCCTGCTGGTCCTCCCTGTTCTCCACACCACACTCTGTGCCTCTGAAATCCAAGTCGGGCTCAGCCATCAGATGCTTGTGTCCCTTTGTCGGGCATCCATCATGGAAAAGGCCAAATCATCCATTTGATCTTAAAAGCAGCTATGAATGTAATCTCTTCTCTGATGGTCTAAGAGGTTTGGTCTAAGAATCATTTGATTCTGCTCCCATTATTATAGTGCACCCCACGGTCAACATCAGTGCCTCCAGGCAGTCTCGGGCTCGTAGAAGAAGGTCTCTGGTCAGAGACACCTACATCTGATTCGTTAGGCCTAACCAAGTTGGGGTTTGCTTGTTTATTAAAGAAAAGGTGCAGACAGGAATGAAGGTGAGTAGGCAGGCAGGTAGAAAGAGCTAAAAGGAATAAACATTTCTATTTATTTTACTTATTTTTTCATCTTGGTTGTCTGGGATGCAAACTCATGTCCTTGGAATGGATGTGGATGGCTCCCAACAGGGTTTTTTTAACTGCAGATTCTCCACTGCTCTGTTTTTCTACCCAAATGTATTCTTTCCTGATGCTTCTCGGTCAGTAGGCTGACACCCGGCAAGGACAGAGCTATCTCTAACCAGCAGGTGGACAGCCGGCACAGGGAGACAGGTCCACCCCACCGGCGATGCAGCACTGGCAGGGACCCCATCCTCAGCGCCCCGCTGCTCGGAAGCAGGGTGCAAACACCACAGCCCCTTGGATCTGTTATCTGCAGAGCCGTCACACCTGTGTCCCCACCGGTTCCAAGCACAATCCATATGTGCAGGACAGTGGGTGAGACTGAGTTGATTTTGCTGGAATCAAGTGGGACAAGGCAAAGGAAGAGAGGCACAGCAGTTCCCAGCTAGTCTGCCAGGGCTGGAACTGTGACTGTGGGGAGTCACTGACCCCTGCGTCTGTCTTTAGGCTCCTCTTTGAAAGCCTAGGGCTCACTGGCCCCTCAGACAACTCATGTGTCTTCTGGATGGATATGGGGAATGATTCTCACTCCCAGTTCGAGACCACCGAGGGACCCTGCTGCCCTGGGCCCCTCCACCCCACACCCTACATACCAATAAAATACTTCCTGAATGTGGGATTTACGGGTCACATTTTTTTTAAATGGCTAATAACATAGTGTGACTGGTTTATTTTGCCAACTAAAAACCCAAAGAATATGTGAGTCACTACTATTTCATGAAAGAAGGAATATTTTTATATCAACATTACTAAGAAGGATATAATCTCAGAACAAAGAACAAGCCTTGCTCATGATAACACTGGATGACCTAATCCTTTCTTGGGAGGATGAATCGCTTAACTTCCATGTACCTCCATTTCCCCATCTGGCAAATGGGCCACTACCTTGCTCAGAGGGTGCTGGTGAGGGCCAAATGTGTTGCAAATATTTATAAAGTATTCAGGGCCATGCCTGGTATATACAAGTAATAGAAGTGTTTGTTAAACACAAATTTGAAATTGTACTTGAAATGTGCATAAAAGACACTAGCAGGGGATTGAAAAGACTGGACATGCAGGCTAGAGCTTCGAAGAGGATCAGGTCCATTTGGTGAGGAAAATACCTGCAGCTGTTCTCTCTGCCTCTGTCCTGTTTTCCTGCCCCTGCACCCCAGAGTGGCCTCAGGGTCTGACCTCCCGGGTGTGAGCTCTCCTGGTCCCCTGCTCACCCCTGCTCTCCCTCTCTCCACAGGTCTTTGGGGGACTGGTGTGGATCCTGATCGCCTCATCCCTGGTTCCCATCCCCCTGGTCCAGGGCTGGGTGATGTTTGTGTCTGTGTTCTGCTTCATGGCCACCACCACCCTGCTCATCCTGTACATGATTGGAGCCCACAGCGGGGAGACCTTCTGGCTCACCTTGGTGAGTCCCAGCCTGGATGTGTGAGGGTGTGGGGAGTCCTAACCCTCTCACCTGGATAAGTTGACCTTTCTAGTGTTGAGTAGTCTGTCCTGTTGACTCCTTCCTCGCATGTTCCCAAGCTGCAGGCCAGGCCGGCAGCTCTCAACTGTCTGCAGCAGCCCAGGGCTCCCCCTGCACATGGAGGAGGGGCGGGGGGCGGCAGTGGGGGGCGGTTGGGGGCGGTGGTGACTGATGACGACTGCCTGGTTCTCAGTGAGCCAGTTTTCTCTTGCATGTCTGCCTTTTTCATGGCCAACCAGCAGCCCAGTACCCTTTCCCCTTGTCTCCACACCACCAGCAGCTGCCAGGACCTGTTGGTCCTTCCATGGTCCAGAAGGGCTGATTTCCATCTCAGAGGAATAGGGTCCTGGTGGCTGACCGAGGTGGTCCAGCTCCCAATCACAGTCTTCTAACACAGGGTAACCAGAGAGGAAATTGGAGGCGGGAGGGGATAGCCCGTGTCTCTATTCTGTATAAATTCTTCCCTGAGCCCCATGAAAAGGACAAAACTTACACATGGGACACCTGCCCTGAAAGGCGGTGGGAGGCAATTGGCCCAGACTCTGATTCTTAAAAGGCTCGGACTTAGACATTTGAAATCAGCCTTGAATAACAGCTACACAAAACCGTATTGTAGTACTTTATTAATTTTAAATAGGCAAGAAGCGCCCCTCCCCGACCTGCACATGAACAAGCCAAAACCATGGAAATGGCCTCTCTCACCTGAACCGGGACAGCGACCGCCCCAGACACGTCTCAGATCCAGAACAAATTCTACCAATTCAATTCCAAGCTGACTCCCACCTCTTAACTGACATTACTTCAAGGGAAAACAGAATCCCTTCTCTATCAAAGTCCTTCTGCTGGCCTCTGAACCCCTGGGATGAAACTCACCTGAGCAGAGCTATTTATACACAGTCTGGAGGAGAGGCTGCGGGGGTGCTGCGTAGATGGGAGAGTCAGAGGATGTGTCAAAAGGGAGAGATGTGAGCAGTGCAGGTCGGGGATAGGTGGGGTGGATGGGCCCTTCTTAGATCACATCTGTCCCTTGTCTCCACTTCTGGACACCCTCTTCTGACCCTGCAGGATGCAGCCTACCACTGTACTGCCGCCCTCTTTTACCTCAGTGCCTCTGTCCTGGAATCCTTGGCCGCTATCACCATGCAATATGGCTACACCTACCAACAATACCACGAAAACATCTCTGCAGTGGTGAGTCCCCTAGTTAACCTGCCCGGCCCAGTCTGAGCTCTCCATGAACAATCTTACTAACCCACAAAGCAGCACTGTCATTAGACGCATTTCACAGATGGGGTAAGAGGACCCCAAGAACATGGATGACGAGTCTCCAGGTCACCAGGAATTGGTGAGGCCTGGTATCCAGGCAAAATACCGTGTCAGGTGTACTCTGAACCTTAATCTGAGGCAGTGAGTCGGCCCACTTAAGTCTTTTGGCTGTCCCTGCATGGTCTTCCTTTGGAGCACATAGTGAGGATGAGGACGTCTTGAGGTCAGGGATGGGAAACAGTATGACTGGTATCTGGTCAGATTCTGGTTTGGGGGCTGGGACGGTGGGAGGTCTTTCTAGGCCTAGTGTGTCCAGCCTCCCAGTTATGAGTGTTTGCTGCCGAGATTAGATCTCTGGCTCTTCATGAGGATGTCTCTGGTCTGACAGCCCTGAGAACCTGTGGGAGGGGGACGGTCACAGCTCACCCCTCCACCAATTCCTCTGATATGCCTTGTGGTCTGTGAGTTATGGCATGCTCCTCTATGAAAGGAGAGGGTGGCTACCATGTGTTTACTTTGAGTTATTCAATAGGTTCCTCCCTACTGAAGGAGCCTCACAGTGAGTAATGTGGGTGACAGGGCCTTGAAACTTATTCACTCATCAGCAGAACAAATTGGAGTGCTGGGGTCTCAAAGGAAGTTCGCCAACAATGGCGGTAGACACATTGGTGGGCTGTGAGGTCATGTCCTGAGTTCTCTTTTTAAAGGGATAGAGCAGAAGGACAGCGAGTAAGAGGTTTTTTTGTTTTACAAAATTGTGTTCCGAGTCGTGCCTATGTGGGCTGGCACCAGTATACCAACCCACAACTTTAAATGTATTTTCAACCATGGATATTGTGTAAGAAATGGGAAAAAGTCTCAGAAATGGTATGCCTCGGCTTTCTAGAAGTCGACTTATGATTTATACAAACCCCGAGTCGAATGTGAAGCTACATCACCAGATGCCAGCTCCAGGCCACCAGAGATTTGATGCTGTTCCCCTTTCTGGAGAGGGTGGCGCAGAGGCTGAGGGACAGCCCTCCGGGTGAACACGGGGCTCGGCAAGGACGCTCTTCCTGCCCCCAGAGGGACTCACCTGCCTTGCTGGTTTGCTCACCACATTATGAACCTGGAGAAAGTTCCTCAAATTTTTGCTGGTCCTTATGGGCCTGTCCCTGCCCCAGGCAGGTCACACACTCACTCCCAGTCTTTCGCCCGGTCCCGTAAATGTCTGGGGTTACCATACACCCCCAGGTGGACCTGGCTTATCCTGGTTTAGCCACATTGAACTGTGCCCCAGTCCCACACCACCCTGAAACAACACCACACCCCGCAGTGCCTGGCGATATACTCCAATTGGCTCTGGTTTCAACTATGAAATTATGTAGGTATATGGTGCACCCTGATGGCCTAGCGGATAACATCACTGGACACAGTCCACATACATCCCAAGGACCCAGGTTTCAGACCTGGGATTGGGGGGGACAGCTAAGATGAGCAGCTAAATAAAATAAATAAATCTTTTTTCCTCGTCTCTCTTCCTGCCTGCTACCTACCTGCTTTCATTCCTGCCTGCACCTTTCCTGTAAAAATATTATGTGAGTCTATAAACATAGCCACCTTGGCACCCGCTCAAATGGCCCATATGTGGGAACATCTCCTGTCGGCTCATCTTGCAAGAGAGCGTTTTCTACACCAGCACGTCAGGCAGCAGTGTGGCTGCTCTGCTTTCCTAAGGCGCTTGGCCAACCACCATTTCCATCTTCATTCAAATCACTGTTTCATCACCAGGGAGCCTCATTCATGCTGCCCCTTATCCCAACACAGAATCCTTCTGTCCTGATATCAGCAAGCTTTTGACAGCAATTTCCATAAACTTATTGTGGACCATGGTAGTAGTAGTAAACTGTAGATGGAGTATGGATGATGGGGCGCCCCTCTCTCTCTCTCCTCTCTCCTCTCTCCTCTCTCCTCTCTCCTCTCTCCTCTCTCTCTCTCTCTCTCTCTCTCTCTCTCTCTCTCTCTCTCTCTCTCTCTCTCTCTCTCTCTTCTCTCTCTTTCTCTCTCTAAAGGAAAGGTGCAGTAAGGAATGAGGGTGAGCAGAGGCAGGCAAGAAGAGAGAGGAGGAAGATGCACTTTATTTTATTTAGTTGTTCATCTTAATTGTTCCCCAAGACCTAGGTCTCAAACCCAGGTCTTTAGATGTATGTGGACTGTGCCCAATCACTATTCCACCAGGGTGTGTGCCAGGTGGGTCACCTCTTGACAGAACCATCCAAATGGAGTAAATTAGTGCCTCTGCCCACTGGACAGGTCTCTAGCTGAGGACCGGTGGGCTCTACCATATTGCAAGTTTTCTTGTGCTTTTAATCACAGTGCCACAGTCATCTGCGGAAGGAAGCAGTAGGCACCTGAACAGACTGATTAATGTTTATAAATAAGCTCCCCCATGTAGCCATCATCCAGATTAAGAAATAGAACATAATAAATAGCTCCCAGAAGATCCTCTCTTGTCCTGCTGCTCTCATCGTGCCCTACCCTGAGGAGAACCACTATCCTGACTCCTAGCTGCCTAGTTCAGTTTCGAACTTCATGTAAATGGAATTATATAGTGTTGTTCTTTTACGACTGGCTTCTTCCTCTCAATTTTCTGTTTTCGAGGCTCATCCACCCAACAGGGTATAGAGTGTTCTTTCTCATCTCTGCATGGTATTCCATCGAGGCTTATATGAACACCTATTTATCCGCTTCACAACTGACCATGTCCCCAGATTTTTGTTAGTCAAGTTGGAGAAATATCAGCATGCCCAGGGGAAGTCAGGAGTGCCAGAATCCAGAATTCAAATGTTCTTAGCAGGCAAATGCACTGGACTGAAACCACAAAAGTAAAATATAAACCTGATGCAATGTGAAGTCATGCCTTTCATTTCAATATCTCAATTGTATCGGTACATCGGGAGAAACTGTGATTACACAGGATTAATTCCTACTAAGCTCCACCACAGCAGGGTCCGGGTACACAGTCCAGGCTGGAGGAGGCTCTAAAGCCCTTTTGTTTCGCACCTCTGGACTTTGCAGAGGAGTTGACTGAGTGGGGTTGGAAATTTCTGCAGAGATCTGGAGATTCCTGGCTTTTAACCATGTTGGTCAATCAGGGCAGCAGTTTAGGGGAGAGGGTTTCTGAAGGTCTCAGTCATCCATTCATGTCCCTGTTTCTCAATGTGCCATTTCTTGACCTCCCTTAGAAAATAAATCTGTTTCCTGTTTCTGTTAACTTCTGAGATTCTTCTGGCAAGGCTTCTCATTGGGGCTGGAATACCTCAGACACTAAATTACTCCCCCCTGAGAAGACAGGTGCTGAGGGGGAGGCTGCTCACTCATGTATGATTGCTACTTTCAGACAGGGTAAGAGTTCCCAAATGAGTTCTCTTCAGTTCGTTATTAAATAACTCAACTTACTCTTTGCCTCTGGCCAATGAATGTGAAGGGTTCTCCCATGTGTGGAGGCAGGGAGAGAGCAGGCATGATGACGACTGGTGTTTATGGGCATTTTCAAGAGTCATGGAAGCATAGCAGCCCCAGATGCTGTGTCTGTTTTGGAAACTCCTGACCCCACTCCCAAGGTCACAAACCAGGTGCAGGTATTTGACTTGGGGGCAGGCATGCCTTCAGGGAGGCCAGGTACCCAGAGTAAGGTGATAGGAATGGTTGATGCCCCGGTGAGCACAGCCAGTCAGGGGCTGTCAGGCCACAAAATGACTATTTGCCACATTTCCCCGGGCTTTGCTCCCAGTGCCAAAATGGTTGACTTGATCTTCTCAGTAGCTTCCTCAACTAAGTTCCCTCCTTTTGGCAAAAGTTCAAAATCCCTCCACACAGTTTCTGTGTGTTTCACTTCTTATGAGCCTGGCTCCCTTACCCATGCCTGTGAAATTAGAAATCCCGGAGTAAAATTCCGATGGTTGGCTGAGGCTGCCTGGGTAATGTTGCGACTTTAACGCAGCACCAGCGAATGCACATCTTCATATGCTCTTGACTGGAGCCACTGGCATCACAGCTGGTGGACGCTGGTCTTACTGGTGTAGAGGACATTTTCTACGACAAGCAGTTGGCGTTTATTTGCAAGTATCACCTGAGGGGCCTCTGAGGGCCCCGTTTCCAGGTAGTTGGGCAGCATCGGAATGGTGATATATGATGGCAGACAGCAGACCTTGCATGGCTAGTCCAACAGATCGTTGAGGCCCCAGGAGCTCCGCGCTGAAAGCACCCTGGGGCCCTTTCTGGGCTCGGCAGAAGGATATCTGTGTGGGTTACGAGGAGCAGTGGCAGAGCATGCCCTTTGCATGTTATCCCGAGTGCCCTGAGAGCCTTTTTTTCTCCCTGCACATGCCCATTAATGGCTATTTCTCTTGGTTTCAGGTGTTCTCATATGTAGCCACTCTGCTGTATGTGGTCCATGCGGTGTTTTCCTTAATCAGATGGAAGTCTTCATAGAACAGCAGCAGAACTTTAGAGGAAAAGCCAGAAGGTGTTCACTGATGAGCCTGAACACAGAAATGCTTTCAGTGGTGTAAAAAAAAAAGAAAACAAGCCAGAAAAAAAAAAAAAAAGCAACGCTGTTTCTCATGGGTGTTATGTTTATCCCCACATTCCCTTCGTGTCAGGGCTGGGGGGCTTGCTACATTTCTCCTCCAACTGCTGACCTGTCTTTCTGGGGTCATTTCTTACTTGTGAAGGGAGGTGGTGGGACTAGGAAGGGGGCACTGTGACCCAAGAAACTACAAAACAAAGACCGCCCTGCTGACGCCTAGATTTGAGAACTACTGGAATTTTCCACAGCTATTCTGAGCACCCATCCTGTGGCGTGCTTCCAAGTCTTCACGGATATGTCATGGGGAATAAAACTCACAGCAAATATTTGTGGGTGCCCATGGTGGAAAATGATAAACCTTTGAAACATTTTATAAAGCACCTTATGTTCAGTATGTCTGTGGGATGTTTTGGGTGGTTTTGGTTTTAATCACGAACATATCAGGAACACCATCGTTCCAACTTTCTGAGGAATCTGTTGGCTTGCATGGAATCTCTAAAGCAGCGTCAAATGGGAGCTCAGACGACAGCTGTGTGTGCTCAGACACCACACCCTCAGGAGCCTATGCTGAGTCCCCTACCCTCCCAGCTATGGGGGTGGGCGGGGTGGGGGGCTTCTTTTTCCTACAAGACAAAGGGCGCTGTGTTCAATTAGAAAGTCCTTTGGAAGTTTCTTCTCACCTTTTGTGAGCTGGCCAGAAATGCCCTGGGCGGAGCACCCTGTGTTCTGCTCTAATTAGGGGTGTGGATGATCTGCAGTGGTTAGACTTTCCCTGGACCACTCCAAAGGAGTGAAAGGGGAGCAGACTACATCATGAAAGTGATGTGGTGAGTGCCCTGTCTGGGTTGAAAGATGGAGGGAAGATTAGGAA
This sequence comes from Solenodon paradoxus, assembly GCA_004363575.1. Lineage (NCBI taxonomy): Eukaryota > Metazoa > Chordata > Mammalia > Eulipotyphla > Solenodontidae > Solenodon > Solenodon paradoxus. The sequence goes on along the minus strand of RJWH01001485.1, from coordinate 61,369 downwards.
GAAGGGCACCTGGAAGCCCAGCTTTTCCTTAGGAAATGCTCTTTTGTCCCTTCACTCAAGGAAGTGAATGACATTGCAGACGAGCCACAGAACAGGTACTTCACAACCTGGTCGGCTTCCAGTTATTAAGGAGTCGGGGAGAGGCTGGAGGGCATTCTGCCACCAAGAGCACAGAACTGGTGGGCATTTTACTCCCCTCCGATTTGGGGACCTTGTGACTAGATTGGAGCTCAGTGGTATCTTCAGAAGGTCCTTTGAAATCCCTGGGTAATTGGACCTGAAAAGACACTGTTAATAATGAATCTTCATAAAACAAAATTTACATTGAAATTAACAGTCAAACTAAATTAAACTAAAAGAAACATTTTATATTAAAATTAAAAGGGAACTTGGATGTAAACAAGCATTGGCAAATGAACAAGCAGAATAAAAGCAAGCCCTGAGACTACAAGAACAAAACAGTGGTTCCCAGAACGGAAGGGAAACAGGGCAGGGTGGCGGGGAGGGATTCGGGTCAAGGGGTTAGCTATGTAGTGGATGGGAACTAGATTTCTGCATGTTAATATAGTACATACTGATGGCGATTTAAAAGGCTGTGTATCTGAAGCTATATAATGTTGGAAACTAGTAATGCTTCAAAAAAAACACATCATTGTTTAAAAGATTCATTTGGGACTTTTTTTCCCTGAAAAATATCTAAGTACAAATTAAGAAAAATACGAATGTTGTCACCTGTTTAGCAACATGTGCAACCAATGTTTTGGTTTTTTTTGTTTTTTTTTTAACGCAACTGCCTGGGGCCTTGCAGTGAGCAGGCACCGTGAGACTAACAGAGGCACGTTCTGGACCCTACTCCCTCCTAAAGAGAAGAAAGAAACCAAAGATTTAATTGATTTTCGCCCCCAGGTTGCTCAGTGTTTCAAATTTTTAATCATTCTGTATTGCTGTGATTTCTCTTTTCTCTTTTTTCAGTTGCACATTGGTCTAGCTCTAAAATCCACCTGTCCAAGTCTTCACAGATGCTTCTCTGGAATGACTTTCTTGTTTCTCTCCTCCATCGTTTGCAAATTTTATGGTTTTAAATGCAACAAAATGCCTCCCCTGGTCTCGCTTTTCCTTTCACCGAGACCACCCATGGGCCTGAGAAAGGATTGAGAAGGCGCCGGCGTCTCCCATCAGAGCCAGAGCCAGAGCCTGCAGCACAACCAAGCAGACCAAACCATGGCCACCCCTTCTGTCGTGACCCCCTCCAAGATATGGGCCCAGAGGGGAAAAGGACTGCCCCCTGCCCCACTGTGCGGCCCATGGGCACCCTCAGCAGTGGCAGGAGGGGCACAGTGCCGGTGCTCAAGCAGACTTGTGCCTCTGGGGAATGACAGTGAGATGAGACGTGTTTGGGACCATAGTTAGGAAGGTTCTGGGGCAGCTTTGACAGAGACAGTGATTTGGTGAGCTGGTGTGCTCCCTTTGCCTTCCTCGGGCCCCCGGGGGCAGCCCCACAGGGCTCCCTGCTACTTATGGGCAAAGACACGATGAGGGTGACCCTCTCAGTGAGGCAGACAATAAGGGGCAAAGGTGGGGCAAGTCTCAGCAGGACTTGGAGGCCTCTCCTGTGGTTGTGACTGTGGTCCCTTTGCTTCGTGGGGACTCTGGGGAACCTCCTGGTCTTCCCAGTGCAGGGCAGGATGGCCTGGGAGAGGTTTCATCTGTACACAGTCCCCCTCGGGAGTCACTCCCTGGCCTTTCAACACAGTTTATGGGAGTTGACCGTCGCGGACATTCTGAAAACAAGCTGTAAAAATGCCTCTACTCAGAAGCCCAGCAGCCCCCGAAACGGGGGCTCTAAGGCCTCCTCGTGCCAACCCGAAAGAGGGAGTGAGAGATTCACGCTGCCAGCATGGGCCTGAGCACACAGACTTTGGGATCCAGACAAGAGCCTGTTGTTCCGGGAATCACTTGGGTTGGTGCGAGGTCACAATGGGGCCTTTCAGGGGACAAAGCGCTCTGGCCCAGCCGAGTGTCCCCGCACATGTGGGCACCCACCCAGGGCACTTAAAAGAACACAATTTGGAAAAACAGATTTAAAGTGATTTTCCCCACTCTGTGTGATTCAGTGGTCTTTGTTCTGACTCCATCACACAGGGTCATGGTGGCCTCCCAGAGTTGGGGCACTGGGTGTGGTGCTGGGACTCCCAGCTGTGACATCTCTGTTCCCTCACAAGTAAGGTGACAATCAGAGCGGCAGGCTCTGTAGATGCACCGGAGAAGACTGAGACAGGAGGGCGCTCAGCTTGCAGGCCATCCTCAGTCAGGACACACCTGGGGCGCACCTGCCCAGAGGCAGACACCGGGGATTCATGTGAATGAGGAGACTTGCCAACAACACTACGTGACAGCTGCTCCAAGTGCTTTGCTTTTCACTTAACCTTGTGACAGCCATACATGGCAGATACTGTTTAGATGAGGAATCTGAGGCACAGAGAGGCTCAATGATTTACCCAAAAGTCACACAGCAATAGGTGTAATTCCAGATCCAGGAATCTGGCTCCAGGGCCCTGACGTTACCTGTCATGTGCCATCTCTCACTGTGCTGAACACCTGTCCCTCTGGGAACGGGACAGAGACACACCAAGTCCACCGGCAGGCAATATTGAAAGTTCCAAACAGGAGTATCCAGAAAACCCCAGCCGTATCCAATCTTCCTGGGAGCTGTGCCTGAGATGCAGGGAACTTTGCCAGGCAATGACATCACAAGGGGCTTTCTGGCAAAGCCAGGTAATGACCCTGCACAGGCAGGTAGGGGTGGGGAGGTCTCAGGAAGTTTTGAGGGCTCGGGTGCCCCTAAAGGAGAGGCACAAGTTGGCTTTTATCCAAGGAGCACTTTCAGGGGATACCTGTTGGACAGGTAATTTTCCAGGTGAGAGATGCCGTGGGTCTGGGCAGTGTTAGAGGACACGCAGACAGGCTGGGCTGGGGAGGTTAGATTTTGGTGAACTGAGAACCAGCAGAAGGAAGCGGCTCTGAGGGGGCTGGATCCCTGAGCCAGCCTGAGTATGTCGCCTCTTTCTCAGCCTCACTTCCCTTGTCTGCAGAATGAGAATATGAATCCACTTTTGTAAGCATTTTGGGGCATTTGAGGACCTAGTCTGGTAAGCCCCTCAGACCCAGGAAGGTTGAGCAAGTGCCCCCTGGGGCTCCCATTATGGGAATGAAGGAAAAGCACTCTATAGTGATTCTGACCTCGCTTTCTTTCTCTCTTTTTTTTTCTTTCTACAAAACAATCTTTTTTATTTATTTATTTATTTTAAGGAAATGTGCAGGCAGGAATAAAGTTGAGCAGAGGCAGGCAGAGAGAGGAAGAAGAAACTTTTTTTTTTTTTCAAGAAAGGTGCAGGCAGGCATAAAGTTGAATGAGGCAGGTGGAGAAAGGAAGAAGAAGCATCTCTCTTTTTTTTTTTTAAAGGAAAGGAGCAGGCAGGCAGGAAGAATGAGGAAGAAGAAGCATTTATTTTATTTAGTTGTTCATGGCTCGGTTGTTCCCCCTGCCTCAGGTCTCAAACCTGGGTCCTTGTTATGTATGTGGACTACGTCCAGTGGCCTTATCTACTAGGACACCAGGACACACCAGAAGAATCATCTTTTTCATCTGTTTTATTTTAGTTGCTCATCTTATTTGGTTGTCTCCCCAGCCCCAGATGCGAACCTGGGACCTTGGGATGTAAATGGACTGTGCCCAACCTCTACTGCAGCAGGATGACTAGATCCTGATGTTCGAACCCGGGCTAGTGGCTATTCACATCGCGTTGACTCATTAACTGTGTTCTGACATTGTTAATAAACTTGGATTGACACTTTTGCTTCCCCCCACAGAACTGATCATTCAATCTGTCATGACACGGTTTAAAATACTCCACCTAGTAAACCAAATTCAGTCTCTTAGGACTTCTGTCACTGCTGCCAGAGCCCCATGACTGCTCATTGCAGGGAACCTGAGGGCCAGAGAGGGTGAGAGTCAGTGGGCCAGTCCCCTCCATTCCCTCACCAGCCTGGCATGAATAGCCAGAGCTGAGCACCTTCACCCACCTGGGGGCCACAGTGCTGGGCGGGGTGGGGGAAGTTACAGGTGCAGAGCAGGAGGCTCTGAGAGGTGAAGGCACTTGCCCAGAGTGCCAGCAAGTCCATGCCTGCACGGGCACTCAGCGTGATGTTGTCTATACAGATGCCGATATATAAGTTGGTACATGGAAACCTAATGTTATAAACCAAAGTGACTTCACTTTAAAAAGAAAAAGATCCGCAATGAGATGGAACAGAGAGGGGCCAATTAGCCCCCTGTGCAGCAGTGCGGCAAGGGAGCCGGAAGAGATGTCTCTGTGAGTGTGTCGTTCAGTGGCCCGTGGGTGGCGTGGGGCCCTCAGTGTCTGGGGTTAGAACTGATGAAAATGTGTGGGTCAGTACTGGCATCCACTAGAGGCGGGAGTAAGGGGCACACCTGTCCCACGCCTTCATGCACAAGTCACCCAGCACACTCGAGGCACATGGTCCAGTGAATATTGTGAGGATGATGATAAGTGTCCTCTACTAGAGTAAAGCCCAGCCCAGCTCAGATACCACCAGGGAGCTGTCCGCATATCTGTCCTGCTTCTGCTCTCGGGCATCCTGATGGCCCACACCCCCAGCCTCCTCCCTGGAAGCCCGCAAGTACATCATGCCACCCTCACGGCGTCCCACCACCTCTCAGGCAGATGCCCTGACCCGTTCCCGAGGATGCTCACCCATCCCTGCTGCTATCGACTAGAGTGAGGCCAGAAAAACCCAGGGGCTCTGTGCCCACCCCAGGGCAGGTAGTGGCAGAGGGAGGAGGAGGTGAATGAGCCTGGAGCGTCCCTCCTCTGATTCCCTCCTATCACCCAAGCCAGGAAGAGATGGGCAGCAGGCGGGGTGCAGGTGGACAGACAGCATATTTCTGTGAGCTTTCATTTTTAAACCAGGGCTGGGGCTTGTTTGCCCTGGGCCAACAATGACAAGAATGCACCCTGAGACAGCATGCCTAGTGAGCTGGCCTTCTCGACCAGATGTTCAGATAGGGCTGCCCTGCCCTTCACCCCTCCAAGCCCGCCCCCAGTCAGGCAGCTTTGCTTCCCTGGAGCTAGCAGAGGTGCTACAGGTTCTCCCACAGCACTCTGCAGGGCGTCCTGGCAATGCCCACCGTAGCAGAGAGCAGGGCTTCTGGCCCCATTAAGCAGGAAAGTGGGGGAGAGAGAAAACTGATGGGCTTCCGGTCTCTCCCCATATTTCAGCTTTGATGCCTCCTGTGTTACACTGGCTGAGTGTGTTCTCAGTGGGACTGAAGCTAAGAGCACCCCCCGGGGTTTCCTTCTGACAAGACTGCTGGGCAGATGCTGTTACCGTTTCCACTGTGCCATCCTTTCAGGAGTGTTGCATAGACTAATGCATCCCTGATGTGCCCCTGCCTCCTCTGAGCGCAGACCCTCCACCCCACTTCCCAAGCCCCCAGCCTGACTGATACAAGTTTTCAACTGCCTCCATTTATCATTTGGGCATCAAAGGGTTATTGCTCAGAAGATGCTTCCATTAGCACGGAAGACCCTTGAAAACCTGCAGGCAAGGCTGTTATAGGCACCAAGACCCTGCTTTTGCCTGCCCTGAAACTTAATAAGGTTTTTCCTGCTGGGCAGGGAGTAGACACCCCACTACCCACCCTTGAGGAGCAATAAGAAACCCCTGGCTTGCTTCAGCAAGTTCTATTCTCTTTGGGCCCAGCCAGCTGTGAGAAAGAACAGATGTGATTACAGAGACTGTCAGGGGTCTGTGAGGTGGCCAGTGGCAGGGAGAGGTGCAGAGGACAAGGATGGATAAAAGGACCCCTTCTTTTTTCGGGCATGACCACACAGGCAGATGTGAATTCAGTGTGTTGATTTCTATGTGGCCCTGGAGGCCCCATAGAGGCACTCACACCTAAGCAATGCACAAGACTGCTCTCTGGCCACCTGGCCGAGGGTGGGACCCACCTCCTTCCTTCCTGGTCAAGCAGAGGTGACTGTCGCTCTTTCTGTTCTTTTACACAGTGCTCTGAGAACTCTCTGTGGCTCACAGCTGCTTCCTCCAGCTTTTGCCGTCCCTCCCTCCCACCTCAGCAGAGTCTCAGCAGCTGCTTGGAAGTTCTGAGTGCAGAGCATGGGTGGGAGACTCTCCTGGAACATCACTGTAGGTCATCTGGATGGCTGTTTAGTGAAGTATCTCTGATAACACTATCTTTAAGTCTTTCCTCTTGCTGGTCAGATTTCCCAATGCAGCTTTTTCTGGTCTCCAGTATAAACAGGGAAGGCTGGCAGCTTGCCTGGTGGGAGCCCCTATGGAAGCATTCCGAATAGATGTTAATGGACATCTTGGGGTCAGTGACATGTCCCTGCCCTCTCCTCACCTGGCCCATGTTCTAGTGTCCCCCAATTCACAGTGGGGAGAAGGTCTGGGGATGGGGTTAGGGATTTAATTTCTCTCTCTCCAAAGAAGTCTACCAGCTATTCAGATTGAAAGAATAAATTTGGCAATCCTTAAACAGATCTTTCAAATGTTCTTTTTTTTTTTTCCTTTTTGACATTAATTTAGAAAACAATACACATTTTAGATACGAGTTCCTTTTTCATTAAATAGATGATTAATACCACACCCACCACCAAATTTCTAATAGTCCTCCACCACTGTCGACTGAACCCCCCTACCCTCTGTTCCCACTCACCCTCTTCCCCTCTGGCAATCATTTCTGTTGTCTGAAATGTATCCCAGGGATGCTTTTTGTTTTGCATTTTTTTCAGTTCATTTTCTTTGTTTCTTTAAACTCCACATAGGAGAGAGGTCTTTTTTAATTTGTCTTTCTCTGATTTATTTCGCTTTGCATAATCCCTTCTAGTTCGATCCGAGTTGTTACAAATGACATTATGTCATCATTTTTAATAGCTGAGTAGTATTCCATTGTGTGTGTGTGTGTGTGTGTGTGTGTGTGTGTGTGTGTGTGTGCCACATCTACTTTATTCAGTCATCTGTCCACAGGCACTTAGGTTGATTCCATTTATTGGCTATTCTAAATAGTGCTGCAGTGAACATAGGAATGCACATGTCTCTTGAATTAGGGTTTTCATATTCTTTAGAGATATCTAAAGGTGAAATTGCTGGATCATATGGTAATTCTATTCTAATTTTTTGAGAAACCTCCACACAGTTTTCTACAGTAGTTGCACCAACTTCCATTCTCACCAGTAGCGTATGAGCGTTCCCTCTTCTGGGTCACCAACTCATGTTTCTAGACTTTTCAAAATAGGTCCATCTCAAAAATGTGTGGTGATATCTCATTATGGCTTTGATTTGCATTTCCCTAATACTATGTTATGATGAACATTTTTTTTTCATGTATCTGTTAGCTATCTTTAGGTCTGCTTTGGAGAAGTGTCTATTCAAGTCTTCTGCCCATTTTTTGATTGAGTTGTTTGTTAGGTTTTTGAGTCGTATGATTTCTTTATATATTTTGGATATTAAGCTTCTATCAGATGTATGATATGTAAATATCTTCTCTGAGTCTCGTTCTTCTGTTGTATCATCTGTTTTGATGATAATTTCTTTCACTGTGTAGAAGCTTTTTAATTTGATGTTGTCCCATATTTTGTTTCCCTTGACACTGGATTTGAGTGCCCAAAGACCTCTCTCAGGCCAGTGTTATGGGATGTATTGCCTATATTTTCTTCTATGTATTTTAGTTTCCAGTCTTACATCCAAGTCTCTAATCCATTTTGAATCAGTTTTAGTGTATGGTGTTAGAGAGTGATCCAGATGCATTATTTTGTATGTGGCTGTCCAGCTTTCCCAACACCATTTATTAAAAAGATTTTCCTTTCTCCCTCATATGCGTGACTCTTTTGTCATAAATTAACTGACCATATATTTCTGATGATTCACTTTTATTCCACTGATCTGTGTATCTGTTTTTTATTCTAGCACTGTACAGTTTTGATCACTATTGCTTTGTAGTATAACTCAAAATCTGATACTTCCACTTTTGTGTTTTTTGGGTTTTTGTTGTTATTTTGGAGGTTTTTACTTTTTGTTTTTGTTTGTTTCTCATGAAGAAAATTTTGACTGCTCAGGGTCTTTTGTTATTTCATACCCAGCTAGAGAGATGTTGGGCATAGGAGGGTCTTGCTCCTGACTGAGGACTCCTGGTGACTCAGGACTCAGGGTGACTCCTGAGGTTCCTGAGAGCCACCCAACCTCTTCCCACTCATGGCTACCATGGGACTGTTTCCTGGGCCTGCACTTCCTGCTCTCTCTCTCTCTCTTCATGTCTCTCTCCTATGCCTGTGTTTCTGTGAGAAAACTTTTGCTTAAAGGACAGATCAAGGTCACGGCTAGACTGCAGTTAAGGCAATAATCACAGCCCAGGTGTACTGGAAAGACTGATGCTACATTTTTGTATCTTCTGCCCCAAATCCCACCCTGAAACCTGGGCTCTTGGGCCTCCACCCAGTGCTGGCTCTAGAGATTCAGACAGCTTCAGAGGCTTCAGCCTATACAGCAATAGAAAGTTCAACTTCCTGGACCAATACTCTAGGTCTATTCTCTGCAAACTGTTACCCTAACATAAGGCCATTACATCAAGGCAAGGAAAGAAACCTCTTTAGCATAACACATGGAAATAAACACAGAATACCAAACAAAATGAAGAGGCAGAAACACACCCAAATGATGAGCCAAAACAAAACCCCAGGGAAAAATCTGAGTGCAACAGAATTAAGTACATTACCAGAAGATTCCAAAGCAATAGGCTTAATGATGCTCACTGAAATCAGAACAATGGATGAACAAATGAGAACTACAACAAAGAGAAAATATGAGGTATGACTATCAGAAACCCCCAGGGCCTAGTGGGTAGGCGCTCTAGCTTTTGGCCCTGGAGATTTTTAAAGTGCAAGTAGCAGGCAGATGTGCAAATGCAGCAACCCTAGGCTGGAGAAGGAGAGTTGTTGTCTGGGACAGCTAGAATTTCTCTAGTGTTCTTCCAGGAGAGAGGTGCCAAAGCCTACACAAATTGAGGTTTGAATAAAAACACTAAGTTATATTTGCTGGGGATTACAAGCACAGCTGCCTGTCACTAGTATGAGTGAGTTTGTCCCAGGAAACCCTGAGAAAACAGAAGGAATTGTCCAAAATCACAAGCTGCTGATGGTGAAGGGGGAGGCCTATTCCCCTCTGACCCTGGCTGCAATGTGGTGACCATCAATGCCAGCTCCACACAAACAAGAGAAAGCCAGAGAGAATCCCCAGTAGTACCTCTATTTACAGGGAGGCTACCCCTCTTTCTAATTCCTCACACTGAAGTTTTTGGTTCAAGAAATCAAAATCTTTCAGTTAGGTCTATGCATATCTATCTACTCCCCTGCTCTTTGTCCAGCATTCTCTGTTGTCCAGAGTCTTAGTGCTTTTGAAGAAAAATCTATCTGTTTTCCTTGCCAAGATGTGCATACTCTTCTCTTGGACTTAGTTCCCAGGTGCTGGGGCACCCAATGTGGGAGTAAGCCTTCAGCCTTGGGAAGAGGCTCTATGTCACTTTAGGCCCTCCCGACCCTAATGTCTTAGCATCCAGGCAATATTCATACCAAGTTTGTCTTACTCTCTTTGATATCTTCTATCCCTTATCTTGTGGAGACACTGCCCACCCTTTCTCTGTTCTTTTTCAAATGGCATAGCTCTTAAACAGAAGGAGTTTTTTATTTGTTTGTTTGTTTTTTGAGGGAAAGGTACAGGCAGGAATGAAGGTCAGTAGGCAGGTAAGCAGGAGGAGAGAGGGGAAAGAAGCACCCCAACTTTATTTACTTGTTCATACTGGTTATTTCTCCCCAGACTGGGGACTCAAACCCAGGGGCATGTAGCTTGCTACTTCAGGGGAGACCGACCCAACGGCTACTCCACCAGAGCCTGCCCCGAAGCAATTTTCATGTATCTGTGGGGATGAGGTAAGCTCAAGATCTTACCAGTCTGCCATCTGGTACTTCTCTCTCCCCAAACATTCTTAGTATAGATTCCTTTTTCTGCCCTGCCTCTAGAACTTGACACTTTCTGACCCTTTTGAGGATTTTATTTTACAGGCTGGGTTAGTTCTAGAATTTTCCTACTGCCTCCTCAGAACTTAGGCTTTTTAGTCTGAACACCAGTTACATTCCTTCATATGATTTCTGATTTCTAAAATGTCATTGCTTTTTTCTACCATTTTTCCTGTCCTTGTAACATGGCTTTAAAAACAAACAAAAAACCATTACTATCCTTTGAGTGTAGTTTCAAGAAGACACTAAAGTAGAAAAGTAGGTTTAATCTGCCATATTTACCTCTCAAAGAATTACTTTTTATTTTCAATTCATTGCAATCTGGTTTAAAATCCACAGGAAAATGCTCCTTCCCAGGTCACTAACTGACTCCTTCTTACAAATACAACAGACCCCAGTTTATCCTTAACTTTCCCAATCTCTCACCAGCATTTGATATCATCTTCCTTCCTGGATTTCAGTGACTTCACCCTGATCTAGTCTCCTGCATACTTCTCTGACTTGGTGCCCTTCAGTACTTTCTCTGAGCCATCTTCACTTCTCCCTCGTCCATATTCTCCCTTGGTGAAATTGCTCAGACCCATGCCAATGACTCCCAAGTCCATTTATCACCTACCTGTCTCCCAAACTCCAGATCCATGTATACAACTGCCCGTCATGTTTCTATATAATCAAGATGTCTACATCTTCAGTAAGAGATTTTTTATTTTCCACTTAAAAATATTGCACAATTTTTGTTAGTCTTAAATTCTTTACAATATGTTCGCTTATCCCAGCTGGAATGACTTCTGTGTTATTTTTCCTAACTGACTGTCCTCGGGTACTGCCACCTGATGATTTTTTATGGACTTGCTGGTATCTGACCATTTGAGTTTCTTTTGCAATTGCCTTAATAGTCTATCCATTCATCCTCTTGAGTTATCTAGGTGGGTAATCATGTCCCCATGAATGAAGACTGCTTTGTTCCTTCCTCTCCTCCTCTTCTCTGTTGCACTGGGTCAACCCCTAGGACAGAGCTTAATGGTAGAGGAATAGGTGTACATGCTCTGTTCCATCCTTGAATGAAAAGAATGTTCCTATTCTTTCACTGTTAAGTGCCAGGTTTACTCTGGTCACAACCATTTGTCACATGAAGAAGTTACCTTCTACTTTTAGCTTTCTAAGAGATTTTATCAAGAATGGGCATGACTTTTATCAGCTTTTCTGGTATCTTTTGGAGACAGCTCAAGGTTTTCCTCTTTTAAGCTGTTACCCTACTAAATTAGATTGATAGACTACTGTGGCATCGATTGTTCTAGACCCATTGTTCTTACAGCTTTCTGGACACCCTAACCCCAACATGTGAGTTTCTCCTTAGGAGAGAAGATAGATTCAACCAGAGCCTATATTCTCAGGCAAGCTTCACACCTATCTGTGAGCACCTTTCCTGAAAATAACCTCAGGTAGCAACATCATGTAGATCTATACCATATGTTTTATTTTTTGTCAGATAAGTCTTAGCAGATTGGGCTTGCTTATTGTTTTTTAGAGTCACACACATCAGGTCCTGAAGGAAGAAGGAGCCAAGTCATGATCCAGAAACGTGACTTCTACTTTAAGGGATATAAGTAAGTGCTTGGAACACCCCCAATCCCACCTGGTCATGCCTCGAATCTGACTGAATTGAGCCAAACCTCTGTGCCCACCTCTGAGACCAAGTGAGCCACCAACTTTAGAGTCCAGGACTTTCAGGCTCAGGAGAAATGGCACCCGTGGTTGGATAGAGCTGGGTATGAAAACTAACTCGTCTCCATCTTTTGGTAGAACATGGACTAAAGGAATGAAAACAAAGCTTCACCAAAAAAGGGAATAATTCCTCATATCAGCAGGGTTCAGCATAGTCATGCTGTAGAGTTCTTTAGATGAGTCATAATTTATTTAACATTTTGACTTTTAGATGTATCTATTGAAATTGACATCACTTCTTTGCTTACTCACCTGGGTAAGCTATACAAAACATAGCACTAGGCCCAAGTCTTGGAAATTCTGATCTACTTACCTTTGGTGGATACAAGAATCTGAATTGTTTTGTAGGAAGGAAAGGAGGGAAGACGAAGCCCAAAAGGAAGGAAAGAGGGAGGCAGGGAGGGAGGGAGGGAAGGAGGAAGAAAAACCTGCATTTATTTAATTGTTCACTTAGGTTCTTTACCTCAGCCACAGATCTTCAATCTGGGTCCTTGGGCTTTATGTGGCTCACACACGTGTCTCAGCCCCCTGAACCACAAAGGCACATCCCAGGAATCTGCATTATAACAGCCTATTTAGAATGTTCTTGTGGACAAACAGGTTTGGGAACCACTGACTCAGAAGACACTGGAAAGTCCTGTTCTCAACCTCATCACCACTGAGATGCAGGGGTTCATGGGGGTGGTCTCTCAGAGATCTTGTGAACATCACCAATTTTATAACCTGATCTTCTCATACCTGTTCTAACCAAAGCAAAGCAGGAGTGAGCGTGTGTGTGTGTGTGTGTGTGTGTGTGTGTGTGTGTGTGTGTGTGCACGTGCACTACAGAAACCAGAGGTCAGCTCTCCCTCAAGAATTGGGCAACTCCCTGATTCCATCAAGCTGTGGTCCCAATCTGAGGACCCTGGGATCTGGGTGTGAGTGTTTATCTGTGGTCCTATATAGTCTTTACTGCTGTTTTACAAAACTGATAACTACAATGTGACATCTTTAACACAGCTGAAGGTAACACAGCTTTCTATGGTTTTATTTTTCTCTATCAGTAGTTACTAGAAGTGCACCTGTCATTATGTGTGTCCTGGGCAGGGGGCCCGCCCGGAATTTTAATTTTTTTAATTTTAAACTGGACTCTTCACCCATGGGGAGTCTGGGAAGTGCAGAGGAGAGGCCTCCTGGGGCAGCAGACGCCTTTGTGTTAGGCAGTCACCCCCACGCCCTGCCCTGTTCGGTGGCCAGTTGGCTCGGGTGCTCGCCAGCACTTGAGTCATTGCCGTTTGTGACAGTGAGGGCTGCATGAGAGGCGGCTCAGGGAGGGAGAGAGCTGTGTGACTATGGAACAGTGGGGGAAGGGAACCTCAGACAACATCCAAACAAGCGCCTCCCCATGTCTCCCTCTGGCCAATACTTAGATTTTTAGGGGATTTCTCAGCCCTGCAAACTTTGAGTTCAAGTGTATGTCTTAATGACCTCAAAGGTCCCTGTAGTCACCATGAATAGTTCTCAGTACCTAACCAATCATGGCCCTTCCCTGTGCAAGCAGGCAATGGATTTCGTGTGGTCTGACGAGTGTCTTATTCACAGGCTTAAAGTGGATGGATGGTCACTGAAATCCCCATGTACCTCTCTGCTGAGAGGTGATTAGGTGCTCCCGTACATCCCAAGGGGACAAGAAACCCCGACAACGCCACCATCTCAAGAGCACATAGGGCGCAGGACACCTGAGAATGTGTGTGAGATAAACGACTAATATTTTCCTGAACTAGAGTGAATCCTCATTCTTACAGCCTCGTCCCCAGCCCCATTAGCTCCAGCCGGGAAACTTTGCCTGGGTCTCGAGTAAACGCAGCTTCTGAAACAATCACTCCTACCTTGTCTCCTGAAAACTTCAGGGGACTGTTTGTTCTTGCTCTGCTAACAAACATCCTGTTTTGCTAAAACTTGTGTAACAGAATGCTTAGAACTTTGCTCTGGTTTGCATTCTCAGAACTTTTGCCATGACTTTTCAGGATTCCTCCGCACCCAAATCTAGTAAAACCCTTTCCTGTGCTTGAAAGCAGTTTCTGTGGAAACTGCCGATAAGTACTTCTAGTCCTGGGATCACATATTTGGCATTTTAAACTGGAATGCTTTACCCATGTCGTAGGCAAGCATTTCGAACTGCCAGATAGTTCTTTGAAAAGAAAGATTTCTACTGGAACCACCAATTACTACATCCTAGTAGGCATTGCCTCGTGCCAGAAACAGAAAAGGGACTATTTAGGGGGGGCTGTCCCTGCCCCTGGTGTTTGTAACCACAACTTTTATGTTTTAATGAGGTTTAAATAAACTGCACATGATTAAACTGTACACTTTGGTAAGTTTTGACACATACACACACATGCGCATATATATACTGTGAAAGCATAGCAACCAATATAATGAACATATTAAACGCCCCCCACCCCACCCCTGCCACCCCAGCCATTTCCCGTCACTCTCCCAGCCCTTCTCCTACCCGCAGGCAATCACAGATCTACTTTCTGTTACTATAGATTAGTTTGCACTTTCAAGAAGTTTATGTAAATGACACCATATGGTATGGGCTCATTTTTGTCTGACTTCTTTCACTCACCACAATTATTTTGAGACTTATCCACCCTATGTGTATCAATAGTTCCTTTTCATTGCTAAGAAGTAAAAGGTATATGTATATAGCAGTCGTGTACACATTTCACCTGTTGATATACAATTGCATGATTTCCAATTTTTACCTATTACAAATGAAACTGCTATGATCATTTATACACAAAGTCTTGGTAAGGGCAGATGTTTTTGTTTCTCTTGGATATACACCTAGTAAGGGAATGGCCAGACTAAATGACAAGTGTATTTTAATATTTTTAGAAACTGCTAAATTATTTTCCAAAGTGTTTGCACCGTTTTACAGTCCCACTAGCAATGTGTCAAGAGTTTCAGTTGTTCCATATCCTCACCAACATATGGTATAGGGAATTTTAACTTCGTTCACTTTAGTAGTTACATTTCTTAGTGAGTTTAATTTGCATTTCCCTAATGGATTGATAAGCATCTTCTCATGCTTATTTATCATTGCTCTATCGTTGGCGAAATGTCTTCAGATAATTTACCCATTTTTATTGTGTTTTCTTAGTATGAGTTTTAAGAATTCTATATGATTCCGAATACAAGTCCTTAATTAGATATGTGATTTACAAATATTTTCTCCAGTCTATCTTTTCCAGAAATTTAACCATCTTTTGAAGAACAGAAATTCTTAATTTTGAAGAAGTTCAACATATTGATATTTTATGAATCATGTCATTAATTTTGTAACTAAAATCTTTTTCCCTAATCCAAGGTCACAAGGAATGCTCCTATGTTTTCTTCAAGAATTTTCTATTTGGGTTTTATAAGTAGGTCTAGGAAACACCATCAGTTTTTGTATAAGTATGAAGATAAGAGTCAAAACTCACTTTGCATTTGGACGTCCAACTTTTCAAGCACCTTTTCTTGATTGAATTGCCTTTGCATCTCTGTTTAAACTCCTTGACCATATTTGGACACATTTCTATACACTCCATTCTCTTCCACTGGTCTGTGTGTCTGTTTGATGCCAGTACCACGAGATCTCAGTTACTACAGTTGTATAGTCTATTAATTCCCAAATATTTTCTAATTCTCTCCTCCCCATGAATATGTCCCTTAGTTTCCAAATATTTGGATTCCTCAGATGTTATCAATTTCTGATTTAAAACATTGGCCAGAGAGTATATTTTGTACAATTGAATCCTTTCACATTGACTGAAATTTGTTTTATAGCCCAGAACATAGCCCATTGTGGTAAATTCCTGTGTGACCTTGAAAATAATGTGTATTTTGTCACTGTTGGGTTGAATCAATTCGGTAAAGCTAATAGCTAGGGTTGTTCATGTCTTCGATAGCCTTAGCAATTTTCTATTTGTATCATTTATTGGCACAGAGAGTTAAAATCTCTGTAATCTGTCTAACTTTCATTTTGTTTCATAAATTTCAAACTGTTTTTAGGTGTTTAGGACGGCTATGTAGCCTTGAAGAATTAACCCTATATTATTGCAAAATGTTCTTTATCCTTAGTAAAATTCTTTGCTCTCAAATCTGCACTGTTTGATATAAACATACACACTCCAGCTTCCTATTGAATAATGTTAACATGGTTTCTTTTCCCATACTTTTACTCTTACCCTACCAGCCTTTATATTTAAAATCAATTTCAGGAGCAGCCCTGTCTTAGGCGGTTAAGGCGGTTGTGGTGTGCACCCTGTAAAGTCCAAGGACCCATTTCAAGATCCAGTGAGGAGGAAACCAAAATCATTAAATTCACTGAAATACTTCTCCCTTCCTTCCCTTTCCTTCCTCCCTCTCATCCTCTCTTGAAAAAAATAGTTTCTAATAGGGAGCATATATTTGAGTCTTGTGCTTTGTTTTAATCAAATCGGGCAAGTAAAATTGACATGTTTGGACGCTAGGTTTTTGGGGTTTTAAGTTTTAAGAAACTTGGGGGTCGTCACTTCATCCTAACCAGTTAAAAAACTGAAAAAGCAACATCTCTTCCTAGAGCCATTAGAGAAGTGAGGCCACAAACTGCTCTTCCCAAATTTGAGAGACAGAGACATATAGAAACAGAGAATTGTAACTTTCTGGAACAGAAACCCACTAACGGAAAAACCTCACTGGAACCAGCACAGGGTAGGAAACCCTAAAGTACTCAGTTATTGCTGGAGGCCCAGTGTGAATAAATGGGAGAGTTAGAAACTTCGAGGAGCCTTGCATTCCTGTGAGTTTTACTTCAAGGAGCTGCATCTGGTCCCCACAGTCACTTGGAGAAAAATCCCTTCCTGCTTCCAGAAGGGAGAAGAGGGGGAAATGTAGCCATTTAGA
>RJWH01001485.1:0-44518 GCA_004363575.1 Solenodon paradoxus | reverse complement strand
GCCACATTTTATTTTTATTTTGTTGTACATCTTGGTTTTTCTCCCCAGCCCGGAGCAGGAACTCAGGTCCTTGAGATGTATGTGGCCTGTGCTTTGACCAGAGGGAGTTGACCAAACCACCAGGGTGCACCACAGTCTGTTCTTAACAAGGCCTGATCGCAAGAAAAACTATTTTATCAGAGCCTAAAATTATTGGGATTTAATCAGAATCTAACAATCTGGGAGAAGGTAAATTTCAACTGCAGCCATCTAGCCATCCTGTTCCACCTAGCAGGGAGAAAAACTGCACATACAAAGTTCACAGTCCTGAGGCATAGGCTCACTAAATAACTGAAATCTTATCATAGGATTATAAAACACTTCCCCTCCCTCACACCTCACCACGACCTTACTAAAGGCCTATTTATAGCAGATACTTTTACTTGGTATAGAGTATCTGGCTATCACCAAAAAAATTACAAAGTATAGAAAAATACAGTCTGCAGAGACAGAGTAAGCATCAGAACCAGATTCAGATATAGCAGGGATGTTGGACTGATCAGAATAAAAATTTATACAATTTTTATACTAAGGGTTCCCATGAAGAAAATAGATCATATTCAAGAAGAGATGGGTAATGAAAGCAGATAGATGAAAACTCCAAAGATCAAACAGTCATACTAGATAGAGATCATGAACAGAAGAGATGCTTTCACTCATTCTGTAACAGAAATGACTCATAAGTAGACTGGACACAGCTGAGAAACAAATCTCTGAGCTTGAGGATATATCAGTAGAGACTTTGAAAACTGCAAAGCAAAGAGGAGAAAAGACTGAAAAGAAAAAAAAAAAAAGGATTTTTAAGAACTTGGAGACAACTATAGAAAGTGTAGTAATGGAAATCCCAAAAGGAAAAGAGAAAAGGGCACAGAAAGTATATATGAAGCAATATGACTGAAAATCTCCCTCAAAATAATGTCAGACATCAAATCACAGATCCAGAAATCTCAGAGAACACCAAATAGTATAAATGTCAAGAAAACAATACTGAGGCATATTATACAGAAATTTCAGAGAATCAGAGGTAAAGGAAAATCTTGAAAGAAGTGAGAGTTAAGAATTATACCCAGCTTCTCCTCAGAACTAGTAAGAGCATGGAATAAAACGTTTAAAGTGTTGAGAGTTAGGGAAAAACCTACGAACTTTGACTTCTGTAACCTGGAAACTTATCTTTCGAAGGTAAAGGAGAAATAAAGATTTTCTCAGATAAACAACAATTGAGGGAATTTGTCACCAGGAGACTTGACCTGGAAAAAATGATGAAAGTTCTTCAGAGAGAGGGAAATTGATATAGATCAGAATCTCAGGTCTACATAAATAAAGGAAGAGTATTAGAGGAAATAAGCGAAGGAAAATAAAAAACTTTTTTCTTAGTTATCTAATATGTAACATTTTGTTCAGAGTAATAAGAATCATAATGTTTTGGATTATGGCTTATGTGTAAGTGAGAACAATGATAACAAGGGACAGGAGGGAGGAATTATAAATATTCATGATTATTATAAGGTATTTGCACTATTCAGCAAGTTGTATAGTGTTATTTGAAAGTTAACTTGGATTAGTTACACATTATATATAAAAATCTAGGGAAGCCACTAAAAAAAAAGTATAATTGATATCCTGAGAAAGGAGGAAAATGGAATCATAAAAAAAAATGCTGAATTAAAATCACGAAAATCAGAAAACATACATAAAACAAAAACAGAAACAATGAGCAATAAGAAAGGAATCTAGGGAAATGGTAGAATATGAAGTACCAGGAAATTGTTACATTAACAATTGCAATGTGTCTGATGTATCTAGTTTGGAATCCTGGAGTCTATTAAAGATATCCAGCTTCCAGTGTGGTTGGTGAATTGACATTAATTTTGGTCAGTTTCAGCTCCTAATTCCCCAGCAGTTACCTGTCCTGCGCTTTTACCAGATGGAGGCAGCTGTGCATGTGCTCCTCGAGCAGACCTCACAGCTTGTGAGAGCCAAGGGGGCAGAAGGACCCTGTCTTCCAAATATTAGGGATCCCTGCTCTGATCATTGACTGTTGCCTCTGAAAAGAGGTATAGACCAAGAGGCATTTGTTGCCTCTTTGTTGCCAAAGAGGCATATTACTGTTGCATTCCGTTGTTGCAAGTCCCTACCCTTCCCGTGGAAGGACTTTCACCAGTTAAAAAGGCTGATGCCCTTTCACACCCCAACCCCTCCTTCATACTTCTTTTTCCTTTTTGGAATTTTAGACATTAAAGACTAATATTAAAAAGCCTCCACTAGTCAACATAGTATTGGAAGTTCTAGCCTGAGCAATTAGGCAAAAATGAAATGAAATGAAATACAATAAAATAAAGTGCTCAAACTGGAAGATGCCAAAGTATCTGTTCACAAACAGCATGCTCTTCTATGTAGCAAATCCCAAAGATGATACACATAAACCCATATACAGTTAGAATGAATAATGAATTCAGCAACATAGAAGATTAAAAAGGCAATGGTTGCTTTTCTTTCTTTAAGAGAACTGCAAAAAGGCAAGAATGAAGGTAGGCTAGCAGCAGGAAGGAAGGAAGGAAGGGAGAGGAGGAAGGAGCATCTTATTTCAGTCGTTCCTTTTAGTTGTTCCCCACCCTGACCATGAACCCAGGTCCCTGGGCTGTATGTGGACTGTGCGTCAGTCACGGGCTTCATCTCTGAGCCACTGAGTCATGCCAGTAAGTTGCATCTCTATATCTGAACTGTCAAGCAAATTAGGAATAGGATTCCATTTAATATGGCATTGAGAGAGAAGGAAGATGGCAACCTGGTAGGACAAGATTCAGATCCTCCCCATGGTGCAATGAGAAATTCACCTATTTTCCTGGGGCGTATAGTAAGGAACTGCAGGCGCTGTGGCTGCAGAGATATAGTGGCTTTTGTGATGACAAAGACTAGGCAAAAACATCCTGGTACACTGCCAAACCACAGATTTGAGACTCGGCATAAGAGCTGTGGCAGTGGGGTGGAGCTGCGGGAGGACACCAAAAGGTTGAATACCCAGTATATAGGCAGCAAGGAGCACACCCAGCAGGGCCAGGACACAGAGGTGGGGGAGACCATCTTGGCACCGGGTGGAAGAAGAGCAAGGGCCTCGGGGACTGCGTGGTGAAATTAACCAGAAGGCAGCTAGGAAAAGTCCTCATCTCCACCCCCCTCCCGCCGCCATTTTGCACAGGAATCTCAGGATGCACCCAGAGGACATCCCGCCCACTGGATATGCCACCCCCCAGGATTAAAGGAAGAAGATAATCTCCCTGAAGGGACTAAACCTCAATGCTACCCACTGCAGTCTGATTGTCAATGTTGGGCCAGCAGTAAGGTGATCACCCTACACAATGTCATCACTGCAGGAAAACTGAACCACCAGAAATATAAACAGAATGCCGAACAAAGCAAAGGCACAGAGAAATATAAATAAAATGATGGACCAAATAAAAAACCCAGAGGGAAATCTGAATACAGCAGATGTACGCAAACTACCTGAAGATGAATTTAGGGTTAACAGTGATTAACATACTCATAGGAATCCAGAAAACAATAGAGGAAGTAAAAGAGAACATCAAAAAAGAAAGAGAAGAAATGAAGCAAGATATCAAAGAAATGAAGAATACGATAGCTGAACTCAAGAATTCAATAGAGGGACTCAATAATAGGATGGATGAAGCTTCCAATAGAATCAGCGATCTGGAAGATAGGGCAGAGGAACGCACTCAAGCAAACCAGCAAAGGAATAAAAAATGCAAAGAAATGAAGACAGCGTTCGAAACTTTTGGGATAACATCAAAAGGAACAACATTCACATCACAGGGGTTCCAGAAGGAGAAGAGAGAGGAAAGGGAGCAGAAACCATATTTGAAGAAATAATAGATGAGAACTTCCCTAACCTGAAGAATGAAACAAGCCTCCAGTTCAGGAAGCTCAAAGAGTTCCAAGAAAAGAAACCCAAACAGAATGATACCTAGACACACTGTCATCAAATTGTCAATAATATTAATATTTAAAATATGGTAGATTTAATCCAGCTATATCATATTCCCTTTAAATGCCAATGACATAAACACACAAATTAAAGACAGAAATTGTGAAACTGGATCCAAAATCAAAGATCCAACTAATGTTGTCTATAAGAAATCCACTTTAAATATAGATACATATGAACTAAATGTAAATGGAATGAAAAATTTATACTATGTTAACACTAATTTAAAAAGTTGGAACAGCTATATTAATTTCAGAAAAGACTTCAGAGCAAGGAAAATTATCAGGAATAAAGAGGCATTACATAACAATAAAGGGGTCATTTCTCCAAGAAGACAAACAACTCTTAATGGCTATGTGCCTAACAAAAGCACCTTAAAATATCTGAGGCAAAAACTGACAGAATTGCAAGGAGAAATAGACTAATCCATTATAGTTGGAGACTTCGACCATCCTCTATCAGAAATCGACAGATTCAGAAGTCAGAATATCAATAAAGCATAGTTAAAGTTAACAGCACAATCAATAAACTAAATATAATTGACTTGTTGAGATAATTTACCCTTAGTGAGATCATGGCTGTTGTTGAGTTTAAATCTACCCTGCCATGTCTTATTTTGTTTGGCTCATATGTTCTTTTTCCCTTATCTGGATTGGGTTCAAGATTGCATTCCTGCACCCCTCTGTTAGCACGTAGTGATTTCTAGGGGAGGTTTTTGTCTACATCTTCAACTTAATCTATCTCCTAATGATACTAAATTATTTCATATATAAAAACCATGACAGCATTCTTTCATTTCTCCCCTGTAGCCTTTGTGCTATTGTTATACTGTTCTATGTGTTAACAGCTATGCAATACATTGCCATTATTTTTACTTTAAAGATATAAATAAAACAAAATATTTCTATGTATACATGTACTTATGAAGTTGTTTGCAGTGTTTATACCTTTCGTTCTCATCTTCCTGCTGCTTAGATTTTCCTTTAACAATTCTTATACTGAAGGTCAACTGAATGAACTCTTTCAGATTTTATTATATGTGGGAAGCTTTCCATTTTGCCTTCATTTAAAAATATTTTCAGTAACCAAATTCTAGATAGGCAATATTTTTCTTTTAGTACTTTATAGATGTTGGTCCACTGTCTTACAGTTTGCACTGATGTCTTAGAGTTTGTTTCTGATGAGAAATCTGCTACTATCCTTACCTTTGTTCCTCTGCACCTAATGAAGTTTTTCCTTCCCCCACCTTCTGCTTTTAAAATCTTTATCATCAAATTAAAAAAAATGTGATGATACGGGTTGGTATAGTTTTTACACGTTTCTTGGGTTCATTGAACTTCTCAGATTACCGGGTTTACCACTGTCACCAATTTTAAAGTCAGTCATTATTTCTTCAAATGTTTTTTCATACCTCCCTCTTCAGGAATGTCAACGTCACATATACTTGACCATGGAGTTGTCTCATGGTTCTCTAAAGCTCACTCCTCTCCCCCGGCCCCTCACACACAAACATGCTTTCTTCTTCAGTCCCTTTCCTCTGAGTGTATTTATTACTATGTCTTCACATTTTCTCTTATCTTCTGTAATATCTAATCAGCTGCTAATAACATCCAGGATAATTTTCATATCATGTTTTTCATCTCCAAAACTTTAATTTGCATGTTTTGTATTTCCCATGCCTCTTAACATATTGATTTTTTCTCAATTTTTCTCAATTTTTCACAAATGGAAGTCTTTGTTTACTAATTCTATCTTGGTGTTATTTCTAGATCATTTGGTTGATATTCCCTCTATAGATTTTGTTTTCATGTTTCTTTGCATGGCTGGTGATTTTTTATTAAAGGTTAGGCACTGTGAATTTTACATCTTTTGTATTTTTATAAACATTTTTAAGATTTGTTCTTTAATAGTTAAGTAACTAGGAAACAGCTGTTTTCCAACTGGGTACTGATTTTTAGGTTTGTGAACTGAGGCCACAGTTAGGTTTAGTGTAGGGGTTAATTCTTTCACTATGGGGCAAGATTCTTCTTAGTACTTTTCCACTGCCACATGAATGAAGGCTTTGCCACTGTTGCTACTGAGAAAAAGGCACTATTTCAGGTTTAAGCACTGTTCCCGTTAATCTTTTTGGGTGGTTCTTCCCCTATGCTGGGTCGTTTCCTCATAGGCAAGCACTGTTTAGTACATAGCTACTTGGTGGGAACACTATAGATTTCAGTTCTCCCAGCTCTCTCCTGTAAGGAATTCTCTGCCGTGAACTCTGGTCACCTTGACTGTCCTTGGCTCCTAATTCCATCTCCTCAAGTCAGGCAGTTCAGGTCCTGAAAGAATGACCCTTCCTAGAACCTTGAACACTACCTGAATAGAAAGTATGCAGACTACAAAAAATAAACAGAGCCTCAAGGACGTGTACAACTATAACAAAAGATCTAACATTTGTGTCATTAATGTACCAGAAAGAGGATGTAGGTGGGGTTGAAATTTTACCCAAATAAGAAAATAATATGTCCCATAGAATGGGCGTGGGGACTGCTGCAAGTCATATTTGATAGGGATCTTGAATTTAGAATCTACAAAGAACCATTACTCTCAATAAAAACACTATTAGAAAGTTGGCGATGGGCATGGTGTACTACATATTTGATGAAGAGTGAACTTGCACTCCCAAAACTTATGTAATTTTGTTACCTCAATAAAAAAAATCCATAAACAATAAAAACATAAATAACCTGATTACTTAAAATGGATAAAGGATCTGCACAGACATTCTCCAACAAATACAAGTGGCCAACGTGATGATGAGAAGATGTTCACTATCATTAACCATTAGGGAAATGTAAATCAAAACCACAATGAAATACCACTTCATACTCACTAGAACAGATAGCACCAAAAGACAGAACAAAAAACCCTCACACATCACTGGTGGGAATGTAAAGTGGAATAACTATTTCCGCTCTGAAAAACGATTTGGCGTTTCCTCAAAAAGTTAAGCATAGAATTCTACTCCTAGGTATATAGCTAAAAGAAAACATATTATTAATAATAGCCAGAAAGCATAAACCTAAATTTCTATCAAATGATGAGTAATCCTTGAAAAAAATTATACAAGTCAGTTACAAAATACCATATATTATATAATTCTAATTACATGAAATGTCCAGATAGATGAGCTCAGGGTAGATCAGTGGTTACAGGGGCTGGGGAGGAAAAGGGAGGGAGTGACTGCTGATGGATAGTTTCTTGTTGAAGCGATGAGATGTTCTTAAATTGACTGTAGTAATAGTCGCATAACTGTGACTATACAAAAACCACTGAATTAAGGGAAAAGAGAATAATGAGGAAAAATATTTCCAAGTTTGGCCAAAGATGGACCAACGGACCCAAGGTTAATAAACCCCAAACAGAATAAATTAAGAAATGCCGAACAAGACATATCATAATCATATTTCAGAAAACTAAAACCCAAGAAAATTCTTGAAAGAAGCAAGAGAAAAATACTTAAGTCCTCAAGGGGAAGAAATTCAAATTAAATTTTTCATCAGAAACAAAGATGGTCGGAGGAATTGGCACTTTTTGAAATGCTAAAAAAAACAAAAACAAAAACTTGTCAAACATGAATCCCAGATCTGGTGAAATTATCCATGTTTATATGCTGAAGCCACTATAAAAATCCCAACAAGGGCTCAGAGAGCTTCCACATTGGTGAACACCTGAGATGCTGGGAGTGAGACACCCAGAGGTCCTACATTGCCCTATGCAGCTCTTCCATCTGAATGTTCATCGGTGTACTTTATCATATCCTTTTATAACAAAATGACTAACACAAGTAAACTGTCATCCTGAGTTCAAAGAGCCATGCTAGAACGCTGATACTCAAGAGAGGCACCAACAACCTGACACTATTGGCTCCTGAAGAGGGAATGCAGACAGCCTGTGGGTCTGAGTGATTAATCTGTGCAATCTGACATTATCTGCAGGTAGAGAGTGTCAGAATTGAGTTAAATTGTAAGAAACAAAACTAGTGTCTCAGAGAATTGCTTAGTGAGGGAAAACTCCCACACACCTGGTGCCAGAAGTGTTTTGAGTGTAGTAGTTGTGAGAGTAAAGAAGAAACAGGAAAACTGGCTTTTTTCCTACTCAAAATAATAAACGAGAGACTCTTGGGCTGTCAGAAAAAAAGAACAGTTGGAAGAGCAAATATATAGGTAAATATAATAGGCTTTTATTTTTCTTCTTCAATTTTCATATTATGTTTTGTTGAAGCAAAAGTATAATATTGTCGAGTGTGGTTCTCGATGTAGACAGAAGAAATTTTATAGTAAGTGTATAAGCAGGGGAGGGTAAAAGGACTTAAAGGGAGGTAAGATTCCTGTACTTTACTTGAACTAATAAAAAGTCAATACCAGTAGACTGATGCCACGTGATATAAGTATAATGTTAAATCCAGAGCAACTACTAAAACAATGAATAAAAAGAATTTCAGATTTGCTGTTTTCCTGTACTCTCTAGCTATATGACTATAGACAAGAACTTAATGGCTCTATAAAATGGTTAATAACATTCATTTGAAATGAATCAGAAAGGATTTATTTACTAACTATATAGCAACTATTATTTTGAATATTTTTATTGAGTCAGACTTTATAAGCTCTGTCTCCCTAATTCATTTAATTTTGCTAGTTTAAATCAATATTTAAAGTAGTCCTGAATTAAGATATGCAAGATAGTTCCTACCATAGTGACAGGTATATACCATGTGCTTGATAAATTAAAGTTTTTGATTATTTATTATTTGCAAATAAAGGAATTAAGATTGGCTTTCCTTAAAAAAAAATAAAGTGACATTCCAAGATGTGCAAGGTTGAATGTCTTCTCAGTGCTGAACAGTACCAGACACTGCAGTTATACAAGACCAGAGGGAAGCTTAGGTGGCAGCTCTCTTTAAACCTGACCACACAGAGCGTTTCATTCCTTGTGAAGCCTTCACTTCGTCCCAATCCAGTTTGATGTCTGGAACTTCATCTTCTGGCTCTGGATCCTTTCTCAAGGCCCCCTTGGGGGAGGCGACCACAATGGGCAGAGGGCCACATTCCCTCCGGAATTCCACAACATGGAGACTCTTCTTATCAGCCAGCTGTTGATGGGTTTCCTGGGCAAGACCAAATTAAGAACATCAGGTTAGATCTGAGGGACACGTGTAGCTCAGAGCAGGAACTTCCATGGGCCCGAGAGAAGGCAGCAGTAAAAACACTGTATTGATTGGGGGACTTAAAGACCATTTCAGTCAATTCTGGGTGATATATTCTAGGGCTAACCTACGACAACCTGTGGTGGATATAGTCATTCCAGCCTCACCTCCCAATTCCAACTGGAATGGAGAAAGGGCCTTAGCTTTTAGTCTCTTGCCTTCCAAAGCCTCCAGTAACATGCCATGCTGTTCTCCAAACTGAACTTGAATCCTAGTAAACCACTGTCTAGTCAACGACAAGACATGCAGGGAGAGAAGATATTAAGGACCCAGAGAACCTAGGAAAGTACGGGACAAAACCTGGATTCTTCAACCAAAAAAATTGCAAGGAAAAGTGACCTGAAAAACATAGCAAAAACCTAATGATGTACTGACCTTTTCTGCAATCTTATTCAAACAAGTTGTGTAAAAAAATTTTTTAATCTGAAAAATGGATATATTTCTATGAACATTGACTACATATTTGATGATAGAATTTTTTTTAGGTAGGATTATAAGATTGCGTTTTTTTTTTTTTTTTTTTTTTTAAGGAAAGGTGCAGGCAGGAATGAAGGTGCATAGGCATGGAGGGAGGAAGAAAAAAGGAGGAAGAAGCATATTTATTTTTATTTAGTTGGTCATATTGGCTGTTTTCCCCCAGACCTGGGACTCAAACCGAAGGGTATATGACTTACTCCTTTGGACACGACTGACCCAACTGCCGCTCCACTAGGGTACACCATATGGGATATTTCCTAATCCTTATACATACTTAAATACTTGTGGGTGAAAAAAATATCTCAGGTTTTGTTCAATAGCTAGGACTGGGTGAGAATGGTACTGAGAAACAGTCACAAGGTACTGCTGACAATCAGGTGAGAGTGCCATTGGGGACTCGTTACAGAAGGTAGCTATAGACATCTGGAAAGAGACAAATAAATTTAGTCGACGGATTTCTAATAGCACCTGATTAAAACACCTGATATGCTCAATCTCATGTTTCCAGAATTTATGGCACCTTTTTACTATTGTCTCTAATTCCATATATACATTTGAAATTTGAGAAGAGATGAGCTGTTTCATAAAAACAAAATAATTAAAATAATGTCACTTAGAATCAATGGCATGTTGCTTAAATTGGTGGCATTTTTTTTCTTTTTGAGTGGCACACTAAAAATGTTATTTTTTTTACTGTCTATGGTATTTCAGAAGCAATGATACATCAGAAGATTCACAGTACTAACATAAAATGAAAATACCACATAATAAATAAATCTAGTTTATCACAAATATGACCTATCTGAAATACACACCTTAGTCACATTAAAGCTCTAGCAATAAATCTGAATTTAGAAGTGTTTTGAAAAGATGTTTTAGACAGTATCAACATGCACATGCAGAGAGCTGTTCAAAAAGATCTTTTAACCAAAACTTTCTTTTTCTTTTCATTAATTATCCTATTTTAAACAGACATATAAAGTTATTCCACGAATCATCTTCTTCAGTCATCTAAATGTCAGAAAATCTGTCAAAGTCTTCAACAAATGGAGGTTAGCAAAGGTGGTCTCTGAAGCCCGGCTGTCTTTTCTGCATTTACCCTGCTGAGGTCTCCGGGGACCAGCTGGGCAGCAGCCCACAACTCCCATCTTTGGGGTATTAACATTCAGTTCCTGCTGACTCGGTGCCTGTCTGATGTACCCGTGTAAGCAACGTGAAAAGTGTATGAAGAGAGTGGAATTATGCTAGGGGCTTCATTCTAGTCCCAACTGACAGGACTAAATTAGGATATATTTCATTCTACATTTCTGTCTTGCTGGAGTTTTAGAATAAGCATGTATTCTTTTCATAGTAAAATACAGATTGCGATTACTGGTTTTTTAAAATACTTAATTTTGAAACTCAAAACACCCATTAAGTATTTTGTAAAGGTTGTTTCTCAGAGAGATAACTCTTGGGTTGGGTTAACTAGCCTGCTGCAGCCATGAACAAGGAATAATGCTCCAGTCCTCAGGTGACCACGGAGAGCAACTCCAGGAAGCCCCAGGATGATGGTCTGTCAGTTGAGATAACGAACTACGACTTCTGTTTCAGACCCCAGGGAATGGTTACCTGTCGAGAGAGCCCGTGAAAGAGGCCCCGGGTGAGGTTGAGCATGTTGATGGACCCAGTGACTCTGGCATACATGTCTTTAATGCCAATGAGTCGGCAGATGGTGATGATGGCCCGGTGGCAGCGGAGGCCATAGCCTAGGAAAGGGAAAACATGAGTCACATGCTGACCTACTCACCTATGAAGTGAGCAGGCAGTCACCTTGCTGGCCTTCACACAGCACTTCAGGCTCTGGTTCCACCATTTTCCTGGGGTGACCCTTCACAACTTCATTAACTTACATGAGGATACTTTTTTAAGCTGGATGTTCTAAGTGTTAAATACTGTAGATAAACTTCTTGGATATACAGGACAAACCAAACCAAATCAAACCAAACCAAACTAGGGCCATTACAAGCTTTAACAGATGCTGAAAGTTCTTGACACCCACACCCATGTTAACTAAAGATCTAGGGACAAAGCTATCACCTTTTTAACTGCTCAGCTGCAGTGAGCACAAATGTTTACTTCCTCCTCCTGGAAAAAATTCTGTTGGCTTCAGTAACACACCCTCCCTGATTTTGTCTTACCTACTGGCCTGTGTGCCTCACCTCTTTGCTGGCCTCTAAATCTGGGGCAGATTTCCATCTAGCCACTTGTCCTAATCTAGTCTATCTATAATCCCTTCTCCAGGACGTTTTTTAAAATATAAATTAAAAAAATCCTGTTTAAAGCCTTTCCATTCCCAATGTTATCTAAAATTAAATCAAATTAATTTAATATAGAAAATAAAATAGAATTCCACAGCCTACAGCCCTCTGTGAACTGACCTCTCATTGACCTCATTAGAGGCCTCCTCAGCTTAGCTGGCCTTGCCACCTCAAGGACTGTCACTTGGTGATTTCTTTGACCTGTTCTCCCTACTCAGCTACTTCTCACCTTTGAGGTCTCACTCAAATACCTCCTCCTCAGAGAGGCCTTCAGTGACCATGCTATTGAAGGTGGCATCCTCTCTCTCTACCCTTGGCCCCAATCAGTGTGCTGACAGTTGATTTTAGAAAAGTAGAACTTGTTTAACCAGGATTCTCTTAGTAGAATGTGGGCTCCGTGAGAGCAAGGATGCTGTTTACTGCTGTACCCCCAGAGCCTTCAGCAGTAGCCCGCAAATGCAGGTGGTAGTGAGGGAAGGAGAAACACCCTCAAGTTTATATTCAGCATGCTCTTACCTGCTTTAAAGCTGTGATCAAAAGACAGGGAAGTTAAAATAGGTAACTTCTGCAATTAAGTGAAAATTCTAGTAGTCTTTCAAAAATCATTCGGATATAAATGTGTCTAAATCAACACTGTTCAACAAAAATATGATTGATGCAAGTCATAAATGCAAGTAATATAATTTTAAATTTTCTTATAGATGCATTTTTAAAAGGCAAAGAAAGATAAAATTAATTTTAGTAATAAAACTCATTAACTCAATAAATCACAAACATCATTTCACCATGAAATTGAAACATGATATTTTTGAGATTTATTCTTTTTCTATACCAACTCTCTGAATCTGGTATGCATTTGATAAAGCAGATCTTAGGTGACCACATTTCAAGTGCTCAATAGTCACATATCATATGGGACAATGCCGGTCTAAATCTTGATATCTAAGTGTCCAACTCAATACTTCTGCGAATGATAAAATAAATGCTTCTTTATCAGGCATGTTGGTGATTAATTATGACTCTGCAGCAGACAGCAAGCCCTGGCGCACTTGCACAAGTGGAACTGTACTGATATTTTTTCTTGATTTATTTCCATGCTACACGTTAGCTCTAGCAGAGTTGTACCTAAATCTCTGACACGAAAAATTTAAACATAATGTTTTATCTTCTTCAGACCCAAACTTTTAAAGAGTTAAATGAAATAATTTGTACTAAAGAACCACAGGCAAAACACAAATGAAAGTTTTCAAGAATTCCAAACTGAGGCCACTGGACATGAGAGTCAGAGTCCCATGACCCAAACTCTGCCTGCCTGCCTGCTCTTCCACAAAGTAACAAGGTCCAAATCTGCATTCCCAGAGCTTATTACAGCACATGGCTTGTAGTACAGATGTTCAATCAATACTTCAGAGTAAATAACTAGACCTACATAAGCTATAAGAGTAAAAGAACTAATAGCATCAGTGAATTCTCAGGGAACTAATATTCCCAACCAAACCCAATTACTCACTCAGTTGCTTTTTTTATTCATAATGTGCTTGTCCCACTTAGAATTACTCCTGGCACATACCTGAGCTCATGAAGGCCAGATAGAGCGACTACTTTTTATGACCTCAAAAGTCTCAGTCTTTTTAAATCTAACAGGTCTTTCCATTTTGGTGTTTTCAAAATGATTCAAGCGAAAGTGAAGAAAAACAGAAGACAAGATGGAACTACAATAATTTCTCTGCTTTACCTTTAATAAATTATAAGAGTTTTCAAGTTACCTCTGGGTTGTTTCTTCATCTTAATATGAGTCCTTTTAAATGTCAAAGAAATGTCATGGAATACTGGAGGGCAAAAACATAAACATAAGAAAGATTAGCTGTATGGCTTTAATGTACTTTCAAATATCACAAAACAACTAACAGCCAGCATACACTGGCCAAGGATGAGCAACAAAGTGATTTCATTCATTACTAACTTCAGGAAAGGAAGTTTATGTATTCTATCTATTTATTTATAAGAGTGTAATAGCAAGCAGAGAAACACAAAGATACCCTTAGAGATATATTGCCACACATATGTGAAACATGTAATCCTGCAAATTTTAAAGGAAAAGATGAACACTCACTTGTATGGTCTTCATATCTTTCTATATAATGCAAATAGTGAACTGCCCTGTTCTTTGCCTGAAAAAAAGAAGAAAAATGTATTTAACTCTATTGTTGGAATTTATAATTTCTCAATGATTTCCAAAAATACATTTCATCAAATATTTTATTATGGAATATTTCAAACATACATAAAAATTCAGTATAAACTTCTAAAAGCTAAAGATTTCATTAAAAATCATAACCATAATCACATTATCATGCCTAAAACAATTAACAATAATTAACAATACTTCTTCAGTATCTTTGAACATTCTGCCAGTGTTGAAATTTTCCAAGTTGTCTCACAAATCTGATAAAAATTATGCAAGTAAAAAAGGCATTTCTGAAAATTCTTTTTGTGAGATGAGATATATTGACAATAAGCTCTGATGATTTTGATTTTTATTATTTTGTGTATGTGTATCACTGCTCTCTTAATGTCAACAACAGAAAAATGTACTTACCTTTCTAAAAGCATCTGCCCGTTCAGTGGCCTTCCCAATGGCAAAACCTTAAAAAGAAAAACAATGATATAAACAGGAGCATACATTTGACAAATAATGTCTTGCACCACATTTCAAGTTTCGGCAGCATTTCATTGCACTTCATTTTCCTTCTGATCATAGAAAACCTGCTATCCAAAACAAATAAGGCTATAGAGGTTTGCTTATCTGTTTGGGGCATTCTGAAAACAGTACATTTGAATATATCTATAAAATCCAAGGTTAGGTGCATAACATTACCTTTTATAAATCCCTAAATAAATCTAAATATATACAGTAAAAAAAAACAAAACAAACCATGCTCTAAATTATTAAGGTAAATGGTTTTGAAGATTTCTAGATTTCTGAAAATAGATTAAAATCACCAGAAAGATAGGAGAAAGATAAGCACTACTATAGAGTAATACCATAATTTCACTGGAAATTTCAAACACAATTAAGATTTCCATTAACCAGGAAATAAAATCAACAAATCCTGAGTTTGTGAATGCTTAAATCCATGAAACAAAATATATTACAACTTAACAGAAATGCATTAATTATTTGTTGCTACCATTAGCTATTTAGTTTGAAGAATGTATCTTATTTTTAAATTTTACACAGGAGAGTCACATAAGACTATGAGATATGCAACACATTTAGGCATCTGGGTCAAAAGGGATAGTAGATTCCAATTCCCAATTTAGACAAAACAAATCAAACCACAAAAATCCTAGAAGAAAATATGGATGAACCTATTTATCATCTTCAAATGAAGGCTTTCTAAGCAAGACACCAAACTAAAAGTGAGAAAATATTTGCTACGTAAGGTTTGGAGTTCAAGCTTTTCTGTAGAAAACTGTAAAACTAAATCAAACATATGCCAAAGGATAATGTCCTTAATTTATGAAGTACTTGTAACAACCAATAAAGAAAAACCAAAAATAAGAATTAAAATTTTTTATAATTTAGACATGACTAAAACATGTAAATTAGTGGATCTCAAAAAGGAAATAATGGCCAATAAACAGGTAAAATGATATCCACACTCTCATAATTAAAGAAATGCAATTCAAAATGAAGAGCTATCTTTCACATATGTTAATAACCAGGAGAGTCTGATAATATCCAGGGCTGGAAAGAGTGTGATTTATGGATGAACACAAACTGATACAACCTTTTGGGAGGGCAACTCAGCAATACTTATCAACATTTAAAATACATTTAACTATGAGGCAGAAATTTCATTGTAAGAAATTTCCCTATCAATATACTTGCTCAAGTACAATAATTAGACGTTCAAAATCATTTTTGATATAAAAAATAAAATCTTTAAACAAGTATTCAGCGATGGGGAAAAGATAATCAAAATAATGTTTATATAACAGAACACTACAAGTCAGCACAAAGAACAAAGGGTAATTTGTTTATGCAAATGTAGGAAGACATCTAGGTACAATACTAAATAAGGAAAGCAAGGCATAAAATTATAGATATATGATCCCTTTGTGGAAATTTTTTAAAGACAGATGGTGATACATAAACACAGAATTTATAGAAAGATATAAAAGTAACAATTAAGAGTAGTTTCCGTTGGTAATATATTATCTCCATGTTTCACTTGTTTCAAAAGTGTCAAATGGGTTTAAATGGGCAGTTTTCCAGTTTTTTCTTTCCCTTACATATTCATGCACACTTTTTAAAAATAAATATTCACTTATGGAAACTTTACAGAAAAGTATAAAGAAAATGCAAGCGCTTGGCCAATCCTACCAATTATAATAAATATTACTTTATAGTGTATTTCTTTCCAGAAACACAAAAACTAGAATATTGTACAGTTTTATATGAATTTTTACTTAGCATTTTTTTAAGTGAATTTCCATAATTCTTTTAATAGGTACAGAATATGACAATGTATGGGTACTTTTTGTAACTACGTCCCTATTATTGAACATCTAGTGGTTTTCTCTCCCAGCCCCCTATTTTCCACTACTATACATAATACAATAGTGTCCTAGCCATTGTCCTCACAGGGAAAGGCAGACGTAGGAAAATCTATTCTTTCTTTTCCCACTTTGGGATTTCATAGGTTAACCGCAAGGTTTGTGAGCCTGAGCCACTTCAAGGATCGTCAGTAGAGAAAGCAGCATGAAAGCCAGGAAGCAGCATGCCAACCTGCCATGGCCGCCCTCAGCCCCACAGCACAGCAGCATGCACGCCCCATTCACCTGCGGCGCCTCTACCATTCCCCACCACGACCAGGACACGGACTGACTTCTTCCTTCCCTCTTTTGCTGTCATATTGAAAACATTTCTTACCTAAAAGACAAAATGTTTTACAGATCTCATACCTTGCGAAAACCCTGAAGGAGGGCACTAGGGTGACACACGCACAGGAAGTGACAGGCACCCAATTCCACAAGCATCACAGCAAACTTTCTCAAAGTTTGTATCTGGGCTGTTTCTTTAGAAATAAAATGAAAACAGACTTTCTTTTTCCTTGTCCCAGAACTGTAAGAAGGTTCGACAGGAATTTAAACTGTACAACTCAATATTCCCTATTTTAATGAATATAACACAAGAAAGAAAAAATGTTGTTAATTAAACTTTGAATTTATAACTGATTAACTTTATGACCAACCCCAATCTCAGAGATGTTAAAACATGTCAGAAATGATGAAATTCAGTATACAGAAATAACAGGACTGGGTCGCTGTGCTTAAAGATGGTCAACTGTAAACAGAAAATCTGGAAATCTCTGCTTATTACTAACTACAGGAAAATCTATAGTTTATAGGGCATATTTAAAAAACTAGGAATTACAAAAATAAATTAAACTGCTTATTTGACATCCCCATAAAATAAGCTGCAGGGAAAAGTGAACTTGAGTCTACTTCCTTGAGTAATCTTAAAGGAAATCATACACATACACAAATATTCTTCATGCTTCCCAAAATTATAAACTAGGATCCAAAGACATAAATTACTTGTAAATGTATTTTAATGCAATTGATAATGAAGCAATATATGTGTTCAATCACAAGCTCAATCAATAATCATTCCATATGGCGTTTAACACTAAGTAGACAGCACTAACTAGATCAAAGGGAATTTGGTCATTTTAGAGAACATCCTGGAAAAAGTGAGTGAAATCTCCTTGAAGCAGGCTTCAGTTTTAAGAGCATGCAAGTAGCTAACAGAGCTGGCCATTCACAGCACCCAAGCCTTCTCTCCCTACCCAACGGCTCCTCTCAATTTCTACTGCCTGAATTGAGCACCAGACACACTCAGTTTATAAACCAAGCATAGATTGCTAATGAGATTTTTGTTTTAGGAGGGAAAAAACTTAAATGCAATCTCCAAATTCCTATATTAACAATATCACTGAAGTTGTCTTGTCAGGAGACCTCAATTTATAACCCCACACAAGGACAGCAGTCAGGAGAGACGGTATCAAGCACCTGAAGTAAAATTTTCATTATTTTCTTACCCAAGTGAGCTCTGCATCTCAGGAAGTCACGCATCAAAGGCTTTCCTTACAATTCTGCTTGCCCTGTCCCCACTCAATCCACTCCAACTTCTCTAAAGGCTAAATCAGTATTTAACTCAGCACGCCTACCTCAAGTATCCTGGTATCAAAATCCTCATATGTTTCTATGGAGAGAAAAAAAATAGGCATATAGATAAATGTGTCTATACAATTAATGTACAAATAGATTTTTAAACACAGGTACCGTCACCAACCTTTTTTTTTTTTTTAAAGGTGCAGGCAGGAATGAAGGTGAGTAGGCAGGCAGGAAGAAAGAGGAGGAAGCAGCATTTTATTTCTATTTAGTAATTTACACTGGTTGCTTCCTGGCCTGGGCACAGGACTTGAACCCAGGGATATGTGGCCTGCAATCCTTCAGAGGTGATTGACCTAACTGCTGCTTCATCAGGGTGCACCCCTCACCAACTCTCAAATGAGAAAGAACCTCAGGTCTTCTGGTGCCACTCCAAGGTCATGCCCTGGTCCTGGTCATCACCAGGGACAGTTCCACCACTAAATTCATAAACTCAGCCACCATCTCCCTAACTGCATCCTCCTTCCCTTCCAACTCTCACTCAACAACTCCCAAGGTGATGATGGTTCTTGGAGCTCCCCAGCACCTTCAGACTTTTGACTAGTTTCTCCCTTCCCTTTCACCCCCAAGTCTTTTTTTTTTTTTTAAATACTTTTTTATTACTTCTTTTGTTTACAAAGCTATACTGATTTTAAGACAGATCACTTCTCAGTCTACACACTGCACCTGCCACCAGAGTTCTAGTGTCCTTCACCATCACCTTGTTCCTTCTCTCCTTCTCTTCCTCCTCCCATGCCCCCGGCAGCCATCATCTTGTGTCCTGTGAATTTTGCTGGGCTTTATCTGTTTCATTTCATAACAGTCCACATGAGTGAAATCATCTCATATTTCCCTTTTTCTTATTTATTTCACTTAACATGATCCACTCCAGTGCCATTCAGATTGTTGCAAACGGCACAATTTCATCTTGTTTAGTAGCTGCATAGAATTCCATTGAGTATATATACCACCGCTTCTTTATCCAGTCATCTGTTGACAGGCATTTCCATGTCTTTCCATTTCCATGTTTCCATGCCGTGGCTATTGTGAACTGTGCTGCTATGAAGATAGTGGTGCAGATACTTTTTCTGATTCAGGATTTTGTATTCTCTGGGTATGTGCCTATGAGTGTCATTACCTAGTCTTCACAGCCTCTCCCACTCAGTCAAGACACCACACACAGTTCACCATTTCCACAAATCTTGTGAGTGTCCCTGATTCCCTCATGTTCTTCTCTCTCCACTGTGCTTTCTGCGCCTGAATCAGTGCAGCTGTCTGGCCCCACATGGTGCTCCCAGAGAGAAGTGAGAGCATAGCACATACCTGAGCCATTAACAATGGTCTCCACTCAACAGTCCTCCATGCTACCTGCTGACCTTTCATGTCCTCTTAGTTACATCTCTCTCCCCTTATCAGAGCAGTCATTTCAAACACCCGGTATTCTTTCATTTTTACTAATTTTTTTTTCTCCTCATACAATGTTTTCCTTTATTATTTTGTGAAAAATAATCTCCAATATGAATTATAGTCACAACAGTCATCATTGGATCAAACTGTATTTAGTACCAATATTTTGATGACTTGTTTAAATCTGTTTGCTAAACACATTTCCAGGATTATCCAGCACCTAAAATATTTTCATATACCTTGACACATCATTATTTTACATACAAATCAATAAAGGATTGACTTATTAAATAAAGAGTGAATAACATCTTAATGTACAAAATGACAATCTTCGAAAGTTAAGTTTCTCTGATTTTACAGAGAAAGAGTAAGATGTGTCTAAGGTCTTATTACCTAATTTGTAAAAGCCAGGACCTGTATAATAATTAAATAATGTGTTAATTCCATTATATCACATTTCTTCTTCAGTTCTGAACGATAATTCTGCCGGATATAGTATCCTAGCTTGAAACTCCTTTTATTTCAGCACTTTGAATATATTATGAGATTCCCTTCTGGCTTGTAGTTTCACTTGAGAAGTCTACAGACAAGCTTATGGAGGCTCCTCTGTATGTGACATGTGTTTCTCTGGCTGCTTTTAATAGTCTTATCTTGCATTTTTGACACATCAATGACAATGTGTCTAGGTGTGTTTCTGTTTGGGTTTCTTTTATTAGGAACTCTTTGAGCTTCCTGGATCTGGAGACTTGCTTCATTCTTCAAAATGGGAAAGTTCTATTATTTCTTCAAATATGGTTTCTACTCCCTTTTCTCTCTCCTCTGGGACCCCTATGATGTGAATGTTGTTCCTTTTCAGGTTATCCCAGAGATCTTGAATACTGTCTTCGATTCTTTCCATTTTTTTTCTCTTTTCTGGTTTGCTTGATTGTGTTCCTCTGCCCTATCTTCCAGATCACTGACTCTACTGGAAGCTTCATTCATCCTGTTGTTGAACCCCTCTACTGAGTTTTTTAACTCAGTCATCATGTCTCTTACCTGTTTGATGTCTTGTTTTAATTCTTCTCTTTGCTTCCTAACATTCATGTTTACTGTCTCTACTGATTTCTGGATTCCCATGAGTATGTTAATCACTGTTAACCTAAATTCCTCTTCAGGTAATTTACATAGTCTGCTGTATTGTTTTTCCTCTGGGTATCTGACTGGATCCATCATTTCATGTATATTTCTCTGTACCTTTGTTCTGTTCAGCATTCTGTTTATATTTCTGAGGATTCGGTTTCCCTGGAGTTGCTTATGTTTGACTTGCCCAGGATTGGCAATCAGGCTGCAGGCGCTAGTGGGTAGTGCTGAGGTTTGGGACTGCCTTCTCACTGTATTCCAGAGGGTGGAGTACCCAATGGGCAGTATTTCTGGTGGTTGGATATGTAGTGGGTGGGATTTTCGCTCAGTAGACTCCAGGCTCTGGTGTGAAATGGCTGTTGGGAGGGATTTGATTTGGCTGATTTCCAGTTATGGCTGCACCCAGTGCAATTTCACCGCATGGGCTCCAGCTCAGCTCCTGGTACACTGGCTCTTCCTTCACGCACTACCAAAGTCGGCCCTCCATGGCTCCACGTCTCAGTCCCACTGGGCCCACCTCTTGCTGCCTCTGCAGCTGGTCCCGAAATCCCTAGCCTCCACCCCACTGCACATGTGGAGACTCCCAAGCTCCGTCCCAAATTCAAATCAGCAGCTTAGCTAAGAACTGCACCAGGCGCCCTCACCAACAATTAGTCGTCAGCCAATCAATCTCCAGCTGAAGTGCTGATAGTTTATTGCTGTTTGTCTCAGGAAAACAGGTGATATTTTTGTTTTGTTTTTCAGTGTCTGTGGGGAGTGAACTGAAAGTATGTCCTATCAAGTCGCATCCAGAAGTCAATCTCTTTAATAACGCACTAACTTGTTACTATAGAAAATTTCAATCATAGGAAAATACATAACAGCAAAACGAATGCTTACGGACCCATTAGCCAACTTCAATGACCAACTTCAGGCCAATTTTATTTCCTCTAAACTATGTTCAACTCCCATACCACTGGATAATCTTGAAGCCAGCCCCAGAAACCCTACATTTTCATCAAAATATTCTAGAGGCCATGGTCATCAATGCCCCCATCTTACTCCCAACAGATTGGTCCACATCCGCCTCAGACTGACTGAACTCACCAAATAGCACTCAGGCATTCCATACCCCTCCACCATCTCCCCCCCACTCCCACCTACCACGACCAATACATGCTCTCCTGAATCTGTATGCTGTCCCTTCTTCTGTCACAAATTTATCCAGGTATATACACTCCAGACCTAGGCCCTCAAAGAACTAGTTCATGATTTTTCCTCTCCCTTCTTATCTTCATCATCCTAAATGATTTTGCTTAGCTTTAAGCATGTTCATCTGAATTTCTCCACCTCAATCTCTTATCTCTCCTTTAAGTCAAACTTAATAAAGCAGTCAAACTCTTGCCTATTTCTCCATCTCCTATTCATTGGCAAGAATGAATTTTTACAATATTTACTTCTTCTCATACTCACACTCCTGTGTGAGGGAGTGAGGAACTATTTTTCTTAGTTAGCCTGACAAGGATTATCAACTTTTATTTCAAGCATGCTTATATGAGGCTTAATGATAACTATCAACAGTATTCCCAAGTTATGCTATTCTATAGGTAACCCCAACCAACTGTGCTTGGGAAACTGGATCCCCTAGATGGTCTGAAGAGATTTCATAATGCATATGATCATGTTTAAGTCTCTGAAAAGCCACACATTAAAGATGTTAGAATTCAGTGCTTTGCAGAATACTCTTGGTATAGGTCTCTGGTGTTCCACAAAATATCACTGAATAGTAACATGAATACAATGCTTGAATCCTTTTTTTGGAAAAAGGTAATCTAAATACACAAGTAATTAAAATCATGTTAAGGAATTCTAGAAATACAAGTGCTCTCTCTGTCACAAAGGTAAGTAAAATCAGTATTCTGCTACCTCCATTTGGACCAGGATCAGGGGGACCAAGACTGACTCCTCCCCATGTGTTTCCACTCCATCCTCGCTCCCGTTTAATCTTCATCTTCCTCCTCCGGTCCCATTCTTCTCTCTGCTGCACAAAATCAGCCTCCACCTTTTCCTGTTCTTCCTTGCTTCTTTGGGTAATGGTCTGTACAGCTCCATTTTTCATAAGAGGGATATTCAGGCCAGGCCATAGGAAGCCATGACGCCCTAAAGTTTTAAAAACATACAAAATAATTTGCAAAAAGCATTCATTTCTTGTGTTAGAATGCCAGGCAATGGGTATTGACAACACTGGTGGGAGCTTTAACATATTCACTTTACAGGACACTTGACACGAACTGTGAAAGTTTTTAATTACTGCTAGTAATTGCATTTCATGGTATTACCAAAAGAAACACATATAGGCATGAAGCATAAATGTGCTTGGACAAGGCTGTGTACCACAGTGTTACTTGTAAAAGGAAAAAATGGAAACAATCTAGATGTTTAGCATTATCAGATTGGTTAAATGAACTATGACACAGGCAACCTATGAAATATCTTGCACTAATATGAAAGATGAGGTAGCGCTATAGGTTCTGTTTTCCAAGTCCTATTATCAAGTGGAAAAAAAAGTAAATTATAAATACATGCTATATGATGTAATTTAATTGTTTTTCAGAAGAATACACATTTCTTTCAGGGTATTTCTCTATATAAAAGCATTTTAAAATGTCAGAAGAAAATACCAAAATGAGATCAATGATTTCCTTGAGGGAGGCAACTGGGATTGATGGAAACAGAAAGGCTATCAAAGGAGATTTTAGATTTCTCTATAGTCTGCGAATTTTTTATTGAGAAGGTCTATATCATAAAGAAAAACATTCAAGCAGACATGGAATAGCTAGAAGTTCAGTGATAGGCTTGAACGGCTATCACTATCAAAGATAATTTATCAGCAACCATAGTACAAAATGTACATTCAAGTATACTATACTATTTTCATTCTTCAAAAGACCCAAGAATCAACAATCATGTGTTCCTGGGGTTTGCAGACTAATTCTATATGCCAAATTCAGTTCGCCATGTTTTTTTGTTATAGGAACGCAGTTATGTCCATTTGCTTCTTTGTTGTCTGTAACTATTTTTGTGCTACAGCAGCAGTTATATAGCAATAACAGAAACCACGTGGCTCACAAAGCTGAAAATATTTACTGTATGTCCCCTTGCAGAGTTTGCCAACTCTCCATTTATTCCATCTCCTGTCATTCAATTATAAGTTCTTTGAGAGGAGGGACTGTCACAGCAGATGACACACAGGGCATTTAAGGGCTAATGAATAAATGAATGAATGAATACCTCTCTGTGGGCTTTTCCTCTCCCAGATTAGTCTACCTATTTGGTTGAACTTTAAAAACTACAGATCCTAGAGTCCTTCATGAGAAAACTTTTGATTCTTCTGGTTTGCAAACTATCTATATAAAATTTGGGGAGAAGACCTTAAAAAGCACATTAGGCGTTTTTATAAATTTGCTTACCTTCACCAATGATCTGACCCCTATTCAAATCTTTCCTTCTCTTTTTCTTAGTTCTCTTGCCTCTTCCTTTTCTTCCTCCAGCACCAGTCTCTGCTAAAGCACCTTTCCATAGCTCATCTGCTGTCACTGTAATATAACAAGTTTGTTTTTTCTTAATTTTTCAAGTAATTATCAGATACAGTAGATAAGAGTCTACTTCATATCCTATTGAATAAAAAAGGTCAG
Source organism: Solenodon paradoxus (assembly GCA_004363575.1). Classification (NCBI taxonomy): domain Eukaryota; kingdom Metazoa; phylum Chordata; class Mammalia; order Eulipotyphla; family Solenodontidae; genus Solenodon; species Solenodon paradoxus. The sequence goes on along the minus strand of RJWH01001485.1, from coordinate 20,029 downwards.
AAAAGATCTTCATTGTATCATTATGGTAATGAAAGCAAAATTAAATCATTCTTTACACATTTCACAGTTACATTTGGAAAGTCTGAGCCCAGACAATCTACTAATTTCAAAGCCCTTTCTTCACAAAATACAGCCAGACTTTACATCTTAGATATTTATCAGTAAGTTTGTTTCCTCAATATTTGATCAACTGTCTTATATATCTCTCCTCCCTTTTGCTTCACTATAACTATTGACTATCAATAACGATCTTCCTAAACACAGGTTTCTTTGCTCAAATAAGAATCAACATTTCAATCTGAACTCGTAAATCTTAATAATTTGAACTGTTAGTTCTGTTCTTCTGTAAATACCTTATCCATGACTGAGTATCCTTCACAATGATGCCTAAATTTGCATTCAATTAAAATCCAACCAATATACAGGAAAGAAATGAGTATGCAGGGGGTCTGACAGTTAATATTTGCATGTGTATATGTGTGTTTCTCAAGTTATACTTGTCCTTTACTTCATGTATAAGCTTTGACACTGCTGATTTATTCTCATTTATGAATTCCTAGGATCCCAAAATCTTTTTCTACCATACATTTCAATCAGTATTTTGCCCTTTGTACTGTAGATATTGAGATTCTTTACTTCTGATCACTACTAAATTTTATTGGTGTAGTTATATCATTTATTAGGGTTAAATTCTGTTTTCCCAAGGACTTCCAGCCTTTCACAATATTACCAGTTGATTTTACAACCGAAGACTACTCCATTAATAACTTGTTTTGGATTTACAATACTTTAAAATACTTTATGTATCTGTATAGTATCCAGGTTTCAAAACACATGCATATTATCACAACTGATCTTCATAACTGGAGTTCAGAAAAGCAAGAGTCTACTTCATATGTTGCTTTGTGTATCTCTGATCAGAGCAAAGGGTTAAACTCAAACATTAAGTTGACAGTGATTCGCTTAAAAGAACCACAGGAGGTGGTTCAAATAAAATTACCAGTCTCAAACTAAACTCTCACAAAATGTTTTTCTTTCCCAGCAAAAACTAGTTCCATGCTGGTTTCAACTAAGTTCACTCCCCTGGAACTAATCTCAATATGACTTGGGAGCAATAAACTCATAGGGTACAGAGCCCTATAATTGAAGAAGTGAATTGGCTAATGGAGAAGCAGAATTAGGTGGGAACAAGAGTACAGATGTAGGAGTCTCCCAGGGAAAAGGGCACCTCTAGAATAAGAAGACAAAGAAAAAAGACCTATGAAATCAGGGAAAGACCATTAAAATCTGGTCAAAATTTCCAAAAGCCTGTAAACCTATATAACCCCTTAAAATACAAAGTTAGATCTTTGTAAAAATCAGGGCTACGACCACATAGGGAAGAGGCAACAGGCTTCAACTCTACCTACCTCTCTTTTCTCTTTGTATCAAAATCTGTAAATACAGCTAAGTCTATGTTACCTATAATTCCCCCAACCGACCCCCTTTTCTTTATTGTTAGAAAAATGACCCAGCTACCAGAAGACTTCTAAATTAAAGTGATTCGTACCCACGCAATAAAATACTCTAGCCATAATATATAATGGAGATGCCTACGTACTAACATGGAAAAATGAACAACATGACATTGCATGAAAAAAGCAGCAAACCCAGTATTTCAGAACACTGGGATTACAAGTGACTTTCTGTATTTACCAAATACTCTAAGATAAATTGGCTTTTTAACCCTAATTTCATTTGTCTAATGCTAAATTCAATCTCAATTTATTACCTGATAAGCTAATTTCAGTTCAGAATGGATTCTTCCAAATATGATCAAAATAGTAGTATTTATGAAACAACTTAAAATTAACTTTTCTTGGGCATGTTCTTGTGGCTCAGGGAGAGATGGCTGGGGTGTAGACTATGTAAAGTTTAAAGACCTGGGTCATTGGGGGGTGGGGGAAGGACCAAAATAAACAACTAACTAAATAAAATTACTTCTTACCTCTCGTCCTCCCTCCATCTCTGCCCTCTCTTTCTCCCTCCCTCCCTCCCTCTCCTCCCTCTCTTTAAAAAAAAAAAAATTGACCTTTCCTAATTAGACGTCCTTTATCTTCAACTCAAGCACAACTGAAAAAATAGATTTGGGATATATTGTTATAAATATAAATCAGCAGATTTGGGCCATAATTCAATACCCTTTAGCCTCAAGTGCCTCAAAAATGAGGGATTAAAGTCAACTTCTGCCTCCTGTTCCCCAAATATAGTACAAGTATATGGGTAACAGGTGAAATAATTCTAGAATGTACAAAAAGGAACATTCTAATTTTTAATAGTATAGCATATATTGATCACTAAGTGTTACTTCATTTAAAGAAGAAAATTGAGATATAAAGACACCTTTTATTTTCTTATTTTATGAAATGGGAGATTTGTGGCCACTCTACATACATTTGGTGAAGAAACTATAGGATCTATACTGCTGGCCCACCAAGTTCATGGGAGAAGAAATACAACATTTCATCTGCAGTGCACAGGTCAAGCTGGTGAAATGACGGTTGTCTCTGGTTCCTAGTGATGACAAAGGACCTGCAGGCAGATTAAATAAAACTGAGTTAAATGCTTCATAGCTGTGAGAAGCATTGCTAGCACCAAATAATTCAATCATTAATAAGTCAATAAAATGTTGAACTTTTAAAAATCACATTCTGGGGACATTCTTTAAAACATAAAATTCTGAACTGATAACCTATGCTCCAGCTAGTTAGAGAAGTTACAGTTTATCACAGAACAAATGTAGCTGCCACAACAGAAGTAAATTTGCCCACACCAGGGCTGCCCCTGTCTGTGGAACCCCACGTTCGGCAGTGACTACTCAGGGCAAAGGTGCGCTCCGCTGTGTGCAGCCGACAGTGGGCCCAGGTGGAGATGATGCACGTGATCTGGTTAGAACAAGGTACAGTACAGCATCCTATCTCTCAGGTTTAAAACTGATTTATAGGCACACCCTGATGGAGTAGAGGTTAGGTCAATCACCTCTGAAGGAGCACAGGTCACACATCCCTGGGTTCGAGTCCCAGGTCTAGAGGGGAAGCAACCAGTGTGAACAACTAAATAAAAATGTTTCTTCCTGCCTGTCTGCCTACTCGACTTCATTCCTGTGTACACGTTTCCTTAAAAAAAAAAAAAAAAAAAAAAAAAAGATTTGTAGACTAACTCCAGAAGCACATACCAAAAAAAATCCAAAAAAATAACAACCAAGTAGTAATAGTGGATACCTCAGAGGAAGAAAACTGATGCATTTGAGGTTTTTATATGAGTTCATTTTTGTATTTTTTTAACAACACACATTTAAACACCAACCACAAATGAATTCTTCAACTGTATGGGTCGGGAGTGGCTCAGAAGACAGAGTGAGGTCCCTCAGCTCACTTAATCAATTACTCAATAAAAAAGTAAATGCAGAATACTGGCTTTTCATTTTAAATACACAACTTCAGCCATCATTTCAGATATCATTAAATTGGACACATTTTAGTTCAATCTTTAAAATATCAACTATACATGAAGTTAATCTTGCAAATTTAGCATTGCAATCTTCATATATTTTAACAGTATAAAAATCACTATCATCAGGTTTAGAAATCTTTAATCTTTTTCAAAAGACCAAAAGACCATTCCTATCTAATACTACGTTTAGCCCCAAAAGATCCAATTTTCAAAAGGGAAAGAAGCAGACTTTCTTTCAATACAATGCTGTTGTAGTAAGCTTGCTTATATTCTTTTGGGATTTTTAATATGGAAGATAGGGCAGCTGGTGCTAAAATCACGTTCTGAAGTTCAGCTACAGATAATCAACTGTTCATCAATTATCAATTTTGTTCTGATCTTCTGAATGCTAATTAATTTCAGACTACAAATAACCATCTAAGGAAACAACTGCCACGGATAAGGAGGACCCAGTCCTGGAAGTCCCCACATGTGGGCCTCTTCACAGACACACAGTCTGCTTTCAAAGGTTTTGCTTCAGTGTTTAAGTTTTTACCAGGAAATCTCTTCTGTTAAATAAAATGGTTTTTAATGACATGTTTTAGAGATTTCAGAAAAAGTATTGCTATGTTTGACTAATCTGGCACAGCATTTACAAAAATACACCAATAGATACTGAGAAAACTAAGCAACTTTTTAAAAATGAGGCAATTATTAATTCTAAGCAAAAGAAAATATAATAAAAAGGAAATGTAATGACAGGATGCTACCCTGTTCCACTGATTATAAAAACATAACCTTAATATTGCAAATACTGCCCAGATTTGATCAAAATTGTGCTTAGACCTAACATTGGGAAAAAGGAGGGGAGAGCGTGTGTTAAATCTTCAATTAGCATGTTAAATAGAGAAAAGAACAATATACAAAGTCTACTTAAAAATATAACTAGAGGAAAGCTGAAAGAACTGAAAGTGTCACTGGAAGACAGAAATGATTAGGAAAGGGAACTGGTTTTAAGATATAAATCTTTTAGTACTCTGAAATAAAATTATTTTAAGAATGCAGCAATGTTTAAAGCAGGAATCCCTGCTTTTTAAAAAAAGCAAACCCCATTTTTTACATAAAGAAACTTGAGGTCCAAGGAGTGTCATTTGCCCATGGTGGCAAAGGTAGGAAGTGATGGAAGAGAGCAGCAGTGTCATCATTCTACCAGTCAGAGATCTCCCCTACCCAGAGCCTCCTTCAGGGTCATGCCCTCAGCCATCAGTGCTCCTCTCTGCCTTCCTCACAAAAGTCTTCTCCAGGTTCCACATCACCTCAAGTCTGGGACTCTGCTAGGCCCATGTAGCATAGAGTAATTTATGAATAAATGAATCACCCAACCAACAAATGAACAAATAAAAGGAAGAACCCAGGTACACCCAATTCCTCTACTGGAACGCTGGAGTAAGGTACATAGGCACCAAGAAGTGGGATTAACAAGAAGGGAATGACACTGAAGTAAAGTCCAGTACACAGATTTTCAGAAACTCATTTCAGTGAGATTGAAATATATTCTGTCCATGTGAACAGGGAGGATGTAACTGACCATAGCACAACAGTCTCAGCACTGGTTGGCTTGCATCCTTCCTGGAGAGAGACCTGAAGAGAGGGTCCTACACTATATGAGGCACTGCACACTACAAAGTCCTTCTACAAAGACCCTGTGTTACCAGGAAGGGTTAGAGTATGCAGACTGCTCAGGATCCAGTCCTGCCATTCACTGGCTATGCAGTCTTTAGCAAGTGATTTAGCTGTTTAAAGGCACTTCAACATCTGCAAAATGATAATAACAACTCCTTCATAAAACGGGTGTAGGATTTTACCAAGATGCATGTTACAAGTCTGACCACAGTAATTACTCAATAAATCAGCTATTGTAAAGTCCTGAACAACTATAATCATAAAGAACTTTAAAGGAAAATTTAAAATACCTTTAGACCCCAAGTATTTCCATATTTTAAAATGTGCTTCAGTCATTTACATATTTAAAATACTAGATCAGATAAGAAAAAGTAGTTACATAAATGAGTCTAACCATTGCTTGGAACAAACTTCAACACCAAAATGGAAGCTGTTGGTAAGGTGTTTTGATAAAGCTGCCGAGACCATAAATGACCTGCAAATTAAAAAAAAAAAAAAAAAAAAAAAATGTTTTAAGATACATTTCTACATGAAAAGCAACATTTTAAATACCTAAGGGATATTAATAGCTAAGAATGAAAGAACCAAGCCTTTAGGGCTCCATGACTATTTGCCCACGAGACATCACATTACATCTTCACTCTCACATTTATCTAGATACCAAACTGATAAATTCTCAAAAATCAGTCCACGTGTCAGCTGCACCATCTCCTGTGGGCTCACTGCCCTTTCTTTGTTCAAGTCTCATCCCTAAACCACAATGTAACAACTTTTCTAATAGGTCTCCTTGCTTCCAGTCTCCCCACCTCGAATTCACCACCTGCAGTCAGGTAGGCCTAGTAGGCTGGTCCCTTCACAGATAGTTATTCTTGGCTCCCACTGCCTGCAGAACAAAGTCAAAACTCCCCGGCATAGCCCAAGGGCTGCAACTCAACACCAACCTTCCCCTTCAGCTTCATCTTCCACCACTCTTTCCTCGACTCTGGTCACGGTCTGTCTAGAACACATTAGGTCTTATATCCTTTTCGGTCTCAGACCCGTTCTCCTGGTGTATCTGAAATACCATTTCTTATTGCTCCCAGCTTCCCTTACTGCCCCCTCCTCACTCTGCTCTCCCATCTCCTCTGGAGGCCCTGCAAGGCCAGGCGGTAGCCCCTCTGAGAACCACTTCACACTGTAATGCGTGCCGGAAGATCGACATCACTAGCCGAAACCGTGGGTCGCGTCTGGTGGGAAAGCACCGTTTGCTGGTTCCCGGACCCTCTAGCCAAAAGCCCACCAGAAGCTGGTGAACTGGAAGACAAGGGACAACGTGCCGGCCATCTTCACTTCACAGACATTTGGTTCTGAGACCCACAGAGAGCGCCGACAAGCGCAAGGTCAGAGTCCGGTTGAGGGACCCAGGACTGCAGCCTCTCGCTTCTTTCCACCCGGGCGTCTGCAGGCCCGGGGCGAGCCTCCCGCTTCCGCGCCGCTCAGAGCCCCAGCTCCCAGTGTCCCGCTCTCACCGGCCGGCAAGCCACACAGCGCCGGCAGACAACTCGCCGCGCGCACGGCCGCCGCCATGGTGGAGGCCGACCAGCGCCTCCGTCCGGGCTGCCTGCTCCACTGCCTGCCAAGATTGCGCCTCGTAGAAAAGCGGGTTTTGGCCTATGGGGGGAATCCCGAGCCCAGAGTTGGCAGCGCCTTGGAGGCTGAGGTTGGGGGGTTGTTCGGACACTTAAGGGAGTAAAATGAGTCCGGCATGACCTCGGACAGCCCCCCTCGGGGGTCCTCGCTCTAGGACCCGAGGGCGGGGCTTGAGCTTGGCTAGGCTGCTGTGTGTGAGCCGGGCTGTCACTGATCTTAGAACTGCTGGATCGCCTGTATTTCCTGCGAGCGAACCTGTGAGGTCTATTCTGACTGCCGCGAGCTCCGCAGTGGAGCCTTACCAATTAAACTGCGAGGTACAAACGAGCACACAGTGAGACTCAGTGAAGATCCATGGGTTGATAAGACTGACAAGGAGTACAGAGAAGTTGTTCATTCCCAACTCCAACAAATCTCTGAAGTTATTAGATTCATTAAGCACGACAGTTACCTTTGATGTCACTTATTTTTGTCTGGTAACTCCACTTAGTTAAGTGCAAAAACCAGAGAGGACAACGGTTGTGCAACATGATCTTCGCCATAGTCTATCTTAGTACATTTATCCTCATCTCAACACGTAACCCTTTAGCTGTCATTTTTTTATACCATTAGTCCACTTTCTGATTCTTTAGATTTGCCTATTATGGCCATTTCGAATAAACAGCATCATATGATGCTATGTGACCATGTAATAATGGCCCTTTCTGACTGGCATCTTTCACTTAAGCATAATGTTTTCATGTTGTATCATCTATCAGTATTTTATTATGTTTTATGGCTGAATAATATTCTATGTATGAGTGTATGACATTTCATTCCGCCATTCACACGCTTGGGTGTCTTCTACCTTTTGGTTATTATGAATGATGCTGCTATGCTATGAATACTCGTAAACTAGTTTTATGTGAATATATATTTTCATTTCTTTTAGTATATACATAAGAATGGAATAGCTAGACCATATAGTAAGTCTATCTTTAATCATCTGAGGAACTACCAGACTGTTTTCCAAAATAGCTACAAAATTTTATTTCCTGGTGGAGTAGCTCCTCCAAAAGGAACAATGTCCACATGCATCCTAGGGACCTGGATTTGCTTCCTGGGTCCCAGGGAACAACCAATGTGAACAACTAAATAAAGATAAAACAAAATACTTCTTCCTCCTCTTCCTGCCTGCACCTTTAGTTTAAAAAATAATTTTTACTTCCTACCAACAGTTCTAATGTATTCACATCCTCCATGACATCCTTATCTGACTTTGATTCTAGCCACCCTAGTATTAAGTGGTATTTTATTGTGATTTTGACTTGCATATCCTTCACTGCTAATGATATTGAGCATCTTTTCATGTGCTTATTGGCCAGTTGTTTACCTTCTTTGAAGAAACGCCTATTCAGATCCTTTGCCCATTTTAAAATTTGGTCGTCTCATTATTTTGAATTTTATGAGTCCTTTGAATATTCTAGTTACAAGTCCCTAATTAGATGTATGATTTGCAACTAATTTCTGTCATTGTATCTTTTTTTCACTTCCACGATAATGTCTTTTTAAGTACAAAAGTTTTTACTTCTCAGATCAGTTCCATTCATCTATGTCTATGCTTATGGCAGTACAATGTCGTAACTATTGTTGCTTTATAAGTTTTGAAATTAGGAAATGTGCATCCTTTTACTTGGTTCTTTTTCCATTTTGCTTTGGTTATTCTAGATCTCTTGAAATTCCATATGAATGTTAGCATCAATATGTCAGTTTCTACAAAGAATACAACTGGGATTCTTTCAGGTATCACTGTCACACTAGATCATTTTAGTAGTATTGCCAACCTAACCATATTAATTCTTCTGATCCATGAGCATGGGATGTTTTTCCAGACTGGCTGAACAAATTAGCATTAGATACGATTAGTAAGAGAAAAGCCCTAATTTAATAAAATACAAATTGAGAATGTACATGATAGTAAATTCTGAGTTACCTGAGGCAGACCAGACTTATATCCTGTGCTAAAGCACAAAAAAGGGGACCAGAGGTGTCAGGGAGAAAGAGAGAGGGAGACTTCACCTGGTAAGGAGGGATGACTCACCTTCACTCTGAAAGTCAAGGTAGATTTACGTTCCTACACTGCATTTCAGCAGATACAGGAACAATGAACACTTCTTGATTAGAGAAAGGATGGAGACTTAGGGAGTGGCTTCTTTGATTGCATGAAGGGCAAAAGGGTTAAGAGAAAGGCAGCAACTTCTTCACTTTCAGGGTTGTCCTCCATTGTCCTTGGCTCAAAATAATCTTCAGACTGGGGCACCTAAAAGAAAGAAATTCTGTGAGACTTGGGGTCTTCCCATTGTCATCTAGCTAAAGACCAGAGAAAAAGGATGTATACAAATAGGATATGCTGCAGTGAAACAAGGAACTAGAAAAAACTTCATTTTTCTGGGTTACTCTGTAAACCACAAAGCCCTGAGGACCGTGCTTTCCTTTTAAATAATCAATGTCTCTGGCAGTGAAACAGAAACCTTGGCACCTGGAATGCTAGGTACTCACCCAGTGAGGAAAACCTTGACTGGAGGGGTTTCTGTTAATCTGCTGAGATCTAGGAAGAAGTTAAATGTCAAACATTAAGACATTTTGGGTGTGACCTCTGCCATGTAAACAATTATAACTGCTCATTCTGCTTCTGTAAACCGCTTATGCACATACCCTGGCACACGTGAAAAAAACCAAGCTATAAATATTTGGGTATAGGGCTGCTCAATTTGGGTGATGCTCTCCCCCTTGCAGCCACCAGCTAATAAATTCCTCTTAAATTCTCTTTAACTCTGGTGTGTCTCTCTGATCTCGTTGGTTACTTCGTAACAGTAGCTCATGCAAAAGAGAATAGAGGTGAAAGGAAATATTCTCAGATCATTATGTCAAACAAGAGACTTAACCAAGTTTAGGTTACTGTTTTTGCTTTTTTTAAATGTTTTATGTTATGCACTGGTTAAGTAGGCATATTGTTCTCAGCAGAGATAACACAGCTAATGGATAATAGCTAATAGCTAAGATCTAGTTATTTGAGTAGAGAATCATTTTCCATTCTCTATGAAACAGGGTCATTTTCTCTATTCTTTTTGCTAATGAATGGATAGAGATTTTGTGGGTGGTAAATAGGAGAGAGAAGTGATTACACCAGCCTGGGCCAAAAAGGACTAAAGTTCATATGCATTTAAGCAAATGTGATATCCATCCACTATAATTGTTGGATATGATCTTTTTTCTCTATAATCCTTCCAGGATCCTGAGATTATCTCTGGCCTTGTCTCTTTTTTTCCTTTTAATTAACTTCAGAAAGAAAAGATTAGGGATTAGGTTTATGACTAAACCCTGAAAGGATGAATCTCTGGAGAAATTCCAAGAGGCCACTATAAAATATCAGCATTTAGCCTCTGATTCTGAAAAAAGCAGACTGTTAAAATAATGTTCCATTCACTCAGATAATCTTTAGTGTGCCCAACATGGCAACTGGGTGGCGCCAGTTGGCTTCAAATGGGTTTTAGCTAAATTTTGATGACACTACCCATTATTAGACAGATTGGTTACTATCTTAAATTAACACTGTAACTAAAAAAATACATTTTAACAGATAATTTTCAGGTTGTGTGTCACCTGTCAACATAATCCTGGAAAGCTGTAAAGCCAAGGCCCTGCTCAGGAATCAAAACCTCAGGGTTCTTGGACAACCTTTGGATGGATGTTATCCAACTTTTACTCTCCATGAGATTTAAACATTTAATTATTTTATGCTATTTTCAGAATGGGTTGAATCATTTCCTATAGTCCTTTCAGTTATAAAAAGCTGCTTAATTTTGTGTTTCTATCCTAAAACATCTCGACATTATACCAATTGATCAAGGTACACACTTTACAGGAACCATTATAACACACCTTCAAAAGGCATTCCTCCTTACTCAAAAACCAGGTTGCCCTTACCACTCATAATGTGGAAGTCTGAAAAAAAAAAAAAAAAAAAAAAAAAAAAAAAAAAAAAAAAAAAAAAAAAAAAAAAAAAAAAAAAAAAAAAAAAAAAAAAAAAAAAAAACAAAAACTAATAAACCAGTCTTTAAATTAGTGAGCTTTGAGAAGTACTTTAACTCCTTTAAACTTCCCTTCCAGAAGCCTATTGCCATGTAGTTCACTCCCTCTAAAAACTGGAAACTGGAAGGCCCATTTATTTGTAGACTTCACTTCTAATACTAGACAAATATTGCAAGGTATTCATGTGTTATACTCAGTCCTATCACCAACAGGTTAATATATTTTCCCAAAGCATCTTCCTAAACGGCTTCTTTATGATGTTCAAACATGTAATTTTTGTCTTTTACAAGAGACATCAGCAAAAAACTCTTCATGAACTTCATTGTATGGGATTTTATCAAGTACTATAAACAACAAATAGAGTCATTGTTGGGTACATGTTTTACAAAGAAGAAATTCAGAATCAACACAACTGGAATCCTACTCCTAAAGAGGACTTCAAACTGAGAATTCTCCAAGATACTCTAAAAATAGGTGGTCTTTAAAAGTATACAATAGACCGAATACCTTTGGAATGAATAGATGACCTCAGTTAGTGGATAACTTGCCCAAGATATCAAACCAAGACTTGTATCAAAGTTCTATTTTGTTTTTCATATGCTTATTTATAGTTATTCTTCTCATTTCTGTAGATACCTGGTTGTCATCCATCTATAATGGCCTTTTTTGGCTTTTCTTTCCTCTTTCATGTAATTATTAGATCAGAACATACTTATTCTGACACTATTCTTAAGATTTTCCCAAGCTGTAGCCACTACTCTTAGTCCTGTCTGTTGCTCAACCATACACTGAACAATACAGGGAATTAGCCAGTGGCTTTTCAACATGAAACTACAGGAACAAATGATCTTAAATCAAACTGTGCCTTTGTAGAATCCCTCTCTCCCAGAAAAAGAGCCAATTATTACAATCTAATGATCAGACTTCAAGTTACTCTAATTTTAGTTAAAAAATCTTTGTAGGGTAATGGTTTAATTACTTATCACTTGAAAGAAACTAGTAAGGACCCAAATATGTAACACAGCTACAAAGACTTTGGTTCAAGTATCACTTTATACAAACTCCTTTTTTCCTTGATCATTTGTGCCCCTTACTGGATTCTACTTCCTTTGATGACAAGACAACTAATCTTGTTTTTCTCAGATCAAAACCTCATGTGGTTTAGGAATAGTATTTCAAGGTTTACCTGTGTACAGAAATCCTAACTCTTTAAACCATTAATACTGGAAACTCCAACTCAGGCATGAATTCAAAAATGAGGCTACCTATCCAGGCACTCAAACTGGAGAATTACCAGTTCATTGTTTATGTGAACAATCAGACAAGTTTTTCCAAAGGTGGGAAATAAAAAAAATATAAAAGACCTGTATCAACTCTGGCATGAGTTGTTAATGAATCACCTCTTCCCTAGATGGAAGCTCTGTAAATCTGCCACATTCATGGGCACAAGTACTGATGGGCAATGACATTGGTCTAAATTTCTTGTTGACTAATCATGATGGTATCTATGCCATTGCTATTACTTCTTGCTATACTGGGATCAATAAAAAAAATTACAGGAAGATTTTTGACAGTGCAAGGGGATCAGCTTCCCCAAAACCCACATTGTTCAAGCATCAGCTATATACAATATAAGATCCTTGGAATCTGGCTACTTTGATTTAGAGAATGTTTTGGAGGTTTAGATTTTTTTTAAGAAAAAATTTAGTGAGTCTAATGTTTAAAAAGCTTTAATTTTATTTCAAAAATTTCAAATTAGTAGCATAAATATTTTATAAAAATTGCCTCTTAGAAAAAGGTTAACAGGTATAGCAGAGAAATGAGCATAGGAGTTTTATACAGTTTTTTGATCCCCAAACTATGAACTGGGAGAAAAAGTCCAGTCTAGATATGTGTGTAGGCCATATCATAGCATGTTCCAAAGAACAATCTTCTTAGCTCGAAGATATAGTTGGGACTAGATCACTAGAGGTTATCCACGGCTCTCAGCCTCCAACCTCTTCACCTACACAGTCAAACCCACACTCCATCAGTATCAGGCTAGGGATATAGTTCACAGTGAAGATAGAAAAACAGTCCTCACCAAGTGGGAAACCACCACACCAGATGATCTCAGTTTCTTTTCAGCTTAGTATTCATGGATCTCAAATCTGAAAGTTTCCTCAGTCATTGAGCTCCCAGGGTTTCTCTTTGAGGTGAAGCCTTATTGTATTATGAAACCTGAAATATAATACTGTTTTCCCCAGTTTTGTTAAAACCATATAATTCCTGATACGAATTCCCTGATATGTAAAAAGGGTAAAGTATCAACCAAAGACTTTCCCAGATGCATTATAATCCCAGGACTTCTAACTTGTAGGGTGAATTTGCTGCTTATAATAGCATAATAATGGGAAGAGGTGGGTTGAGGGCACTTCCACATTCACCATATTGACAGGATTTCTCATCAGTAAGAATTTGTGATCCTTAATACCTCTGACTAAAGGAAACACTTTTATAGGGCTCCTCTTTAGTATGTATTCTTCATACTTATTGAGAAGAAATATTACTGAAAGCTTATGCCATACTTGACGAGCTTCTCTCTGGCATAATTCACCTGATTTCCCTTGGAACAATTTATGTCTGAAAGATGTACCATAACCATTAAATTATTAAGACTTTTCCCAATATAACCTATTTGATATTGAGCAATGTATGTCCTCTGTCTAAAGTTTCCAAATTCATTATATTCACAAAGTTTCCACTAGTATGAAATCCTAGGCAGGAGCTAATAATGAAGTCCATCCTCTCTTTGGACATTGACAGCACTTCTCCATATGTACTGTCTGATGTTGAACAAGAGATGTTCAACCAAGTCTTCTTGCATATATTACATTTATAAAATCTGTCTTCAATATATAGTCTCTTAAGATTAGTGATATCTGTTCTCTGGCTAAACACCACCCTACATTTGCTTAATTCATAAAGTATTTTTTCCAGCATGACTTTTCTGATGTTTGGTAAGGGATGCAGTATGAGCAAAGGCTCTCCCACACTTATTACATTTGTAGGGTTTCTCTCCAGTATGAAATCTATAGTGTTGAGTAAGAGATGAACTCTGGCTGAAGGCTTTCCCACACTTATTACATTTGTAGGGCTTCTCTCCAGTATGATATCTATAATGTACAATGAGAGATGAACTCTGGCTGAAGGTTCTCCCACATTCCTTGCATTCATAGGGCTTTTCTCCAGTGTGAGTTCTCTGATGTTTAATGAGGGATGATGTATGACCAAAGGCTCTTCCACAGTCATTACATTTGTAAGGTTTCTCTCCAGTATGAAATCTATAATGTAGAACAAGAGATGAACTCTGGCTGAAGGCTCTCCCACATTCACTGCATTCATAGGGCTTTTCTCCAGTATGAGTTCTCTGATGTTTGATAAGAGATGAAATATGACCAAAGGCTCTTCCACATTCACTACACTCATAGGGCTTTTCCCCAGTGTGACATCTCTGATGACGCCTAAGTTCTGACTGGAAGTGGAAAGATTTCCCACATTCATTACATTTACAAGATTTCTTCCCTAGATGTGTTCTCTGAGAGTTATTTCTCCCTGAAGTCTTTCTGAATTCTGTATCACATTTACAGGAGCCTTCTTCTCTGGGAAAACTGTGTTGGTTAACAATAACTGATCTTAAACCCAAACTTTGCCCACATTCACTCCATTCATGATCTCTCTTAAGGATGTTAGCAGCTTTGTGAGTGAATGACATTTCCTTCAGATGTCTCTCCTGTTTCTTCATATGCGTCTCTAAGTGGTCATTACAACCACAGGTTGCTTTCAGTTTGGAGGAGAAGTGTTCATCTTTTATATGTTTTTCCACTGATGCTATGTGAAATAATTCTTCTTTGGAAATTCCCTGACTTAGCACTGCTTCTTTGGCCTTAAGCCTTCTTTCCCAGTCTGTGGGAGGAAAAGAAAAAGACATTTTAGTTTTACCTGTTCTGTGTGCCAAAAGGAAGTATAAAGCCCTATAATGGATTAAGGTAATTCATCTTTAAAATAATATCTAAATGAGGTATACATTCTCTTTCAAGAATGGCATCATTTGTAAGTGAAGTTAAAAGAAGAAAGATAGATACCAGATGACCTCACTCATAGGCGGAATTGAATAGACAAAATAAAGGGAACAGATGAAACAAAAAAAGCCCTTGGACACTTGAAACAAAACAGGTTACCAATAGGGAATGGAACGGTGGGGGTCAGGGGGATGGGGACAAATGGTGGCAGAGCCCACTGGACAATGAAGAACACTTGGTGATTTGGTGGAGGGCAGGGTATGTTGACATATATACCTATACGTATGAGTTATCTTAACGTTTAAAAATAAAAATAATTATTCAAAAAAGAAAAAGAATAGCATCATTAGAAGAGGTATGGAGGTGAAAAGAGACAAGCAGGTGATTAGAGATGGGAAAACCTAAGAAAAAAGTGTTTGAGTAAGTGAGAATACTATAAACTAAGAGGAGGGTAGGAAATGCCCTACACAAGGTCTTCCCTCAACTCCTATCTACATCATATGTTTTTATATAATATACACATAACATATATATATGTATATAGCTACACATAAATGCATATATGTATATCTGTATAGAATACAATGTGTTCTATTCCTATGTATAATTGTGATATGTAGAATAATTTTCCCACAAAGACGACTATGCCCAAAAGTCAAGAACCTGTAAATATGTAACCACACATGGCACAAAGAACTTTTTGAAGATGTAATTAAAGGAACATACCTTCAGATAGTGAGGTTATATTGGATTATTAAGACAGGTGCAATCTAATCATACAAGTCTCAAATCAAAGAACATTTTCTAGCTGGGTCAGAGAGATGTGATGTGAGGGGATTCAACCAATTCTTGGTATTGAAGGTGAAAGAAAGTCACTCTGAGACAAGGTATGTGGCAGTCTGCAGAAGCTGGGAACCCCCCCTCAGCTTGCAGCAAGAGAACAAGGACCTCTATGTGAGAATTCCAAGGAATGATTCTGGAAACAATTCAATGAGCAGGAAAAAAATTATCCCATAGAAACTCTGGAAAGTATGCAGCCCTGATGACCTCTTCATTGTAACGATGTGAGACCCACACCAGACTTCTGACACATGAATTGTGAGACTATACATTTGTTATGCTTAAAGTCAGTATTTCTGGTATATTTCAGCAACAATAGAAAGATAATACAATGATAATGACACAAAGAGAGACAAGACTAACTATGCCTCGCTAGTGCTCCTAGAGGCCAGATTCTAAATCAAGAGGTCTTCTGTGGCTCCATGGAATCTGAATGTTTAACAAGCTCCCAAAGGGATTATAAAACACAATCATGTTTGTGGACCACTGTAGATAAACAGATATTAATCATGAAATTATATCCAGTTGTTAGACCCTTGCTTCCAGAAGACCATATCAAGAAAATACTAATACAGAAGAGATCATCATCTTCCCTTTTGGTCCTCTTTCTAGGTTGTGTGATGAGACACAGTATGTGATCTCAGGCTTTGGGCACTACTTTATTTATCTTGAGCTTTATTTCTAGTTCAAGGCTATGATTCTGCCTCAGAGATGGACACTGGCATAGACTAGCACTGCCTCTGATCTGCTTTGGCTACACATGGCAGTCAAGGGATTTTGAGTCCAGAATTCTGGTCCAAGAGATATAACCTACCGAGTACTTTAAAATCACCCAGGAATAAATGGAGTCAAAGAGATGCCATCAGTATTTGGAAAGGAGTCATCTTTGTTTCTGGAACTAACTCTACTGAGGTTCAGCTACATCAAACTTGAGGTGTCATTACATTAACATTCCTGGCATCATGTCTCTCCACTGCCTATAGCCCTTTAATGTGTAGGCAACTTAACTATTATATTTGATCCCTTGATAATTCCCTTGACCCTGATAATACAGGATTGTCTGGTCATTTACGATGTAGATTCCATCAAACATTGATGGTATGATATTTAATGATACTGCATGGTACCAAGAACCCAGAAGGAGTGGGCAGAAATGGGAACCAGAGGAAGGGTGAATGCTAGAGAGGAAAATGGTCATCTCTTCTGTGATACCAGAATGATTCCAAAAGTCAAAGTGTCCAAAATACTGCAAATGAGAGCTCCTGCCATGGTATGTAACACTCTCAAATAAAAGCCCATGAGCAAGATTTAAAGGTAAATTCCCACCCACCACTGGTGCTTATTATGTATGAATCTGCTGAAAATTTCACTCACTCACCTGAGTGGATACCTGTTGAGATTTCACCTTCCAATATGCAGGGCTCTTTCCCTAAATCCAACTGACAGATTACATATGGCTTGGACACTGGAAGCCCTGGGTAATAGAGAAAGAAAAAGATCAATCATGAATTTTTATGTTCAGAGGTCACAGTTTTGGCATTGATCTTAATGGTTAACAAATACTGTAGGTATTGATATCCTTCAAAGAATAGGTAATATGAAAGATCAGGAATAGAGTCATAAAATTTCTTATTCTGACTCTATATGAAGCATTACTTTTCCTAGGAATGAATAGCAGAAATGCTGTATTTCCAGCCCCAAAGAGAATGTAGATGTCATGTTGCAGAATCTCAGAGCAAAACACAACCCACAGGCCCAGACACTCTAGCTTTTAAATACCAAGGTAGAAAGATAGCCTGATGGGCAGGCTTTGGACTTCAGTGGAGCTGAGCTTACCCAGATAAGTCAGGTTCTTGAAGTTCTCCAGCATGACCTCCCTGTAGAGAGTCTTCTGAGCAGGTTCCAGTTGCTTCCACTCCCACTGGGTAAATTCCACAGCCACATCCTTGAATGTCATCAGGTCCTGAAACACAGAAGACACTCTTGTTCCTTCAGGGGACACAATTATGACCCTGGGGAGAAGAAATGGATGGGTTCCTGAGGAGAACCTTGGGATTACAAAAGGCTTCTGAGAGCTCCTAGCTATCCCAATGTCTACATTTGGCTTTTGTCATTTCAAAAAACATATTAAGGCTCTCTAGGAAGTGAGAGACTTATACTGCTCACATTATGACATTAACTTCTCCACATGACCTGCTTCAGTCAGCAGGTGTAAGCAGAAACTTGAAGAGCCAGCTCCTGGTTCTGATGTCACACTTTCTGCCTGTCACCAAACACCCTCTCCCAGATCAGGGGTGATCCTGCAGCCTGAATCCCAGAGCGGAAATGAAGTAGAACAGTGACACAGCCCACTAGCCCCCAGATTTGTAACATAAAGAAGAAATAACACCTTTGTCACTGTGAGTCACTGAGGTCTGAAGGTTGCCGTTACCACAGCATAACTAGACCAAGTTTTGTTTTAACTCTGAATGGTGTACATCAAGGTCAAAGGACTTTAAATCTACTTATTACTATACAATTACTTGGAAGAATTCCAATTGGTGGAGATTTCCCCCGTTAACTAGAAAAGCAGATGTAAATATCTATTATTGGGTGAGAATTCCAACAATTTACTATCTTATACATGCTAGCAAGCTATGCAGGCTGGCGTTCACAGCCCTCCACTTGATTGTCCCCCACACCCAGCCTTCCACAGTCAAACGTGAGTTGCTCTGAAGACTTACCCCACAGTACCCATCATAAGAAGTAAGCAATTTACATTTGCTAGAAGAATCGAAGAACACGTGAATTCTTGAGTGGTTAAGATGTTGAAGCCAGACAACCTGGTTTTGAAACTAATCAGATAATCATGAACAGGGTATTTATCTCTCTAAGCAAAGCCACCTAGCCAGGAAGTACTCAGTAAGTGTGTTTCCTAAATATTCAAGAAGATAACATTTGAACAGTAACCCAGAAGCAGATAACCTCCTCCTCTGTCCATACACTCAACCAACTTGTCCCCTCTTCTCCTTTACCTTTCTGAACCTCTCAAGCATAGGCTAATTATCCTTTTCCCAAACATTGTGGAAAGGGCTGCCTGTGCCACTCATTCTACCAGCAAACAATGCACATCCTTAGTGTGAATGGTGCTGCATCTTGGGTGCCAGAGTCCCCTCCCCTCTGTGGCTGTGACACTCCTTTAAGGTCAGGGCTCTCTAACATTACTAGGTACTCACCACACAGCCATTACAGAAATCAACCAAGAGCTGAGGGAGCGTATAGTGAGCAGAGACAGGAGGGCTCCCCCAAGAAGGGGCAGGGAGGGCAGCATCCACCTCAATGGGTTCAGCCTCCTGCACAGCAGGACTTGGGCTCAGCCCCTTTGTGAACCAAGGCTCTCAGAGAAAAGGAGGCAAAGCTGCCCATAGTTCAGGAACTTGAGAAAAAAGAGAATCTCAACTCACCAGAGGCCTGGCTTTTAGAAAAAAACTGCCTGTTCCCATTTCTCCTGGGTCTCTCTCTGGAGGAAGAGCAGGGTCCTGAGAAGGAAGAACTAGGAAGGTAAAAGGAGCCATTAGGAAGCCTAATCCTTAAAGAATCATATCACCACGACTCCCCAAACTAGAAATCACCTCCATGGTTCTAGGACAGACCTGAACTCCAGGGGTGAGAGGACAACTCTAGGCTGCCCACAGAGAGAGGTGTCCTGTACTGCTGCTTGAGGCCCCACCTGTTGACAGGTCACAGCAGACTACAAGGTATCAAGCTGACCATTCAGATCACCACATTGGACAGTGATTTTCTAAGCCTCCAGTATTCAGATCCTCTACTTTTGAAAACATAAACATGGGGAAGACCTTCAAGGAATTTTAAACATAACTTTGATAACCTAGACTAATAATATAAAGCAAAATTCTAGGACAGGCCACGGAAGGATATAAGACTTTAAGGGGAAGAAGTTAAGCCTCTCCCCTCATACTTGGGAACCCTGCTTGGAGGCCAGCTCTACTGAAGAAGGTGCCTTTTATGTCCCCAAACACCATATGATCTCTCCAGCATGTTTGGAAAGCCCCTCTGTTATACAGCTTGGTATCTTACTCTTCTTAAAGTCTTAAACAAAAACCCAGCCATGCCAAAGAAGTGAAGGCTACTAACATCAAAAGCAAGGAACTGCTGGCAGGCAGCACAGGTTGGTTTAGGTTCATGCTTCTCAACTCTGGTGTGTCTATGACAGTCTGAGGATCCTGGTGAACAGACTGGGTAATGGATGTGGGGCACGGCCTTTCCAGTCTGCA